>WOXC01011954.1:0-36291 GCA_011680675.1 Gymnobelideus leadbeateri
AAAAAGGTAAATACATGAATTTTTCAGAAGTCCTTTAAAATACTAGAATTCTTTTTTTTAATTTTTTTTTTAAACAAATACTTTATTAACTTCTGTTTTACATCATTCATTTCCACCAGATTTTGAGTTACAATCATTTTCCCCCCATTATTCCCCTACCCAACCTCCCAGAATAGTAGTCCCACAATATATCGCTTCCTCCAATCTGCTCTCTCCCATACCTTCTCCCATACCCCCATCGACTTTTCCATTAGAGGAAGATGAATCTTTGTGTCCCAATGCCTGCACATCTTATCTCCCAATTATAGGCAAAAGAGTATTAATAATAGTATTTATATATATATTTGAAACATTTAATGTTACGACTTTGAATTTCAGATCTATTTCCTTCCTCCCTTGTCACCCATTCCTTCTTGGGATATAAGTAATTCAGTATATGTTGTACATGTCTAGCTATGCAAAACATTATCATAGTAGATATATTGTACAAGGCTGCTTATAATTCACTCCCATTCATCCCACCCCCCACCTGGTCCATTCCCTACATGATCCTGTCCCTCTTCTATAGTGGGTACTTCCAGCCTCCCCTCACCCCAAGGATGCCCTCTCATTAATCATCCCTCCTCTCATCCCCCTTCCCCCTATCCTGCTGCAGGTTGAGATATCCCATTTAGTATGTATGTCATTTTCTCCCTGAACCAAATTCAATGTGAATGTGGTTTTGCCTGTTTAGCCTTCCTTATTCTCCCCCTCCTTTGCACCCACTTCCCCTACATGAGATAGTTTACCCCACCATGTCTCTCCCCATCTCCTCTTGCCAATTTCCGCTTGTAGTATTTTCTCCTTGATCTGGGGATTCTGGAACCTGGCTATAATATTTCTGGGAGTTTTCTTTTTGGGATCTTTTTCAGGAGGTGATCGGTGGATTCTTTCAACCTCTATTTTGCCCTGGGGATCTAAAACATCAGGGCAGTTTTCCTTGAGAATTTCTTGAAGGGTGATTTCTAGGTTCTTTCCTTGATCATGGCTTTCAGGTAGTCCAATAATTTTTAAATTGTCTCTCCTGGATCTATTCTCCAGGTCAGTGGTTTTTCCCATGAGATATTTCACATTGCCTTCTAATCTTCGTTTGTTTGGATCTGCTTAACAGCATCTTGATTTCTCATAAAGTCACTAGCTTCCATTTGCTCCAGTCTAACTCTGAAGGAATGAATCTCCGCAGTGAACTTTTGAGATTCTTTTTCCATCTGGCAAATTCGACTTTTTAAGGCATTCTTCTCCTCAATGCCCTTTGGGCCTCCTTTGCCATTTGAGCTAGTCTATTTTTTAAGGTGTTGTTTTCCTCAGTCAGGCTGTTGACCCTCATTTCATACTTTTCCTGCATCCTTCTCATTTCTCTTTCTAATTTTTCCTCCACTTCTCTTATTTGATTTTGAAAGTCCTTCTTAAGGTCCTCTATGGCCTGCAACCCGTTCATGTTTTCCCCTGGGGCTTTTGGAGCAGGACTTCTGACCTCACAGTCCTTTTCCCTCTCTACGCCCCCAAAATAGGAGTCTAGGGTTGCATTTTTCTGTTTCCTTTGCCTTGGCATGTTGCCACTTAATTGCTTGACTTTTGGGCTTGTTGCCACACTATGGCTTTAAGGCCAGATAGAGGAATTTTCATCCTGAACGTGTGGGGGGGCAACTTCCGTTTCTGGCAAGCTGTAAACCCACCCACAACTTCCACCCTAGATCACAATCCAGATCCATGGAGTTTAAAGCAAGAGCGATTACCCCCCAAGACTGATCCCTGGATCTCCCCACGATTTGTAGGCTGGGAGCCGGAAATGCCTCTGTAAACTACAAAATGGCCTGTCTCCTCAGCAGCTTCTAGCCCCCAGGGGAGGGAGCTGACACATTTCCCAAATACAGGTCCCAAAGTCCATAGGACACTAACCACTTACTTTGTCCTAGGCAAGTCTATGTTGATAATTCTGGAATCTCCACAGTTCCTGGTGTTCTGGGGTTCCTCCAGCTGGCTGCTGGCCCTGCCGCCCTGGGGCTAAAACCTCGGCTCACATGGACCTGGGCTCACCTCGGCTCCTGCTCTCTGCGCGCTGCCGGCTCCCACACCACTGCACTGGTCCTTCCTGCAGGGTGCTGGGCTGTCCTCAGCGGGAGGTAAGCTTCTCTGTGTCGTTCTGTGGGTGCTGGGGTTCCAGAAGTTTTTCAGAGTCCTTTTTTACATAGTTTGTGGAGAATCTGGGGGCAGAGAGGCTTGGATGAGCTGTTTCTACTCCGCCCGTAATGCCTGTTTCTATAGATTTATGGTCATATATACCTTCTCTACCAAACATGCTCAGAATAGGCATTCTGAAAAAAAGGTGAAAACCTGAATTTCTCAGAAGTCCTTTAAAATACAAGAATTCTAAGGACTGTTGTACACAAAGTTCCTTCAACTCTCCACAACTTTAGTCAGACTGCTGAAGGTTTGCTTTTAATGCTTTACCAAAAGTGCTTTATACCTGCCTATATTGGTTTCACTGGGTGAAAACCTAAGGATGCCATTTCCAGCAAAAGAAGACCAAGCAATAAAGATGTAATGGCTGTTTTTAAGACCTCTAGCTAAGAGAATCTTTCCCAGAAAAGAAGTTACATGTAATGCCTGTTGTTTTAGAGATATGGTCAGATATGCCTTTCTACCAAACATGCTCAGAATAGGCTAACTGAAAAAAAGGTGAAAACCTGAATTTCTCAGAAGTCCTTTAAAATACAAGAATTCTAAGCACTTTTGTACACCCAGTTCCTTCCACCCTCAACATCTTAAGTCAGACTGCTGAAGGTTTGCTTTTACTCTTTTAGCAAAAGTGCTTTATACGTGCCTACATTAGTTTCAATGGGTGAAAACCTTAGGATGCCATTTACGACAAAACAAGGTCAAGCAATAGAGATGTAATGGATGTTTTTAAGAACTCTAGCTAAGAGAATCTTTCCCAGAAAAGAAGTTACATGTAATGCCTGTTTCTATAGAGTTATGGTCAGATATACCTTCTCTATCAATTTCCAAGAAAAGAAGGCAAAGTATTTGAAATGTAATGGCTGTGTTTAAGACAACCAGCTAAGAGAAAGCTGTGACTGAAAAGAACTTATGAGTAATCCCTGTGTATAGAGCGTTATGCTCAGATACACCTTTTCTACGAAACATGATTGTAACAGTATATCTGAAAGAAGGTCAAAACCTGAATTACTCTGAAGTCTTTTAAAATACTTGAATTCAAAGCACACTGGTACACAGACTTGCTATAACCCTCCACATCTTTTGTTGGACTGCTGAAGCTTTGCTTTTACCTTTGTAGCAAAAGGCCTTTATATCTGCCGTCATTGGTTTCACTTGGGGAAAATTAATAATGCCATTTCCATGAAAAGAAGCCAAAGCATTTGAAATGTAATGCTGGGTTTAAGAAAACGAGCTAAGAGAAAGCTGTGATAGAAAAGAACTTCTGGGTAGTCCTTGTTTCTCGAGAGTTATTCTCAGATATACCTTTTCTACCACATATGCTTGAAATATTCTATCTCAAAAAACATTAAAACCTGAATTTCTATGAAGTCTTTTAAAATACTTGAATTCAAAGCACTGTTGTACACAGACTTGCTTTAATCCTTGACATCTTTAGTCAGACTGCTGAAGCTATGCTTTTACTTTTGTAGCAAAAGGCCTTTATATCTGCCCTCATTGGTTGCAATGGGGGAAAACCTCATGATGCCATTTCCATGAAAAGAAGAAAAAGCTTGTAATAAGTAATGCCCTTGTTAAAGACAACTAACTAAGCGATAGTTGGACAGTAAAATCTTCTGTGTAATCCATGTTCCTAGAGAGTTATGCTTAGATATACCTTTTCTACCAAACATGCTTGTAACAGTCTATCTAAAAAAAGGTGAAAACATGAATGTCTCAGAAGTCTTTTTAAATACTTAAATTCAAGGCACTGTTGTATACAGCTTTCCTTTTACTCTCCACATTTTTATTGTGACTGTTGCAGCTTTGCATATAGTTTTTTAACAAAAGGTCTTTATATCTGCCCTCATTGATTTCAATGGGGAAAACTTAATGATGCCATTTCCATGAAGAGAAGGTAAAGTATATGATACATAATGCCTCCTTTAAGACAAGTAGCTAATGGAATGCTGTGACAGAAAAGAACTTCCGGGTAATCCCTGTTTCTAGAGAGATATGCTGAGATATACTTTTTCTACCAAACATGCTTGTTACAGTCTATTTGAAAAAAGGTCAAAACCGGAATTTTGTGAAGTCTTTTAAAATACTTGATTTCAAAGCACTGTGGTACACAGAGTTGCTTTTTAACCCTCCACATCTTTGTCAGACTGCTGAAGCTTTGCTTTTACTTTTGTAGCAAAAGGCCTTTATATCAGCCCTTATTGGTTTCAATGGGGGAAAACTTAATGATGCCATTTCCATGAAAAGAAGCCAAAGCATGTGAAATGTAATGTCTGTATTTAAGAAAATTAGCTAAAAGAAAGCTGTGCCAGAAAAGAACTTTTGAGTAATCCCACTTTCTAGAGAGTTAAGCTCATATATATATTTCTACCGAACATATTTGTAACAGTCTATTTGAAAAAAGGTAAAAACCTGAATTTCTTAAAGGTCTTTTGAAATACTTGAAATTAAAGCACTGTTGTTCACAGAGTTGCTTTTCCCCTCCACAGCTTTAGCCAGACAGCTGCAGCTTTGCTTTTACCTTTTTAGCAAAAGGCCTTTATATCTGCCCTCATTGATTCCAATGAGGGAAAAACTTATGAGGCCATTACCAAGAAAAGAAGGCAAAGCATTTGAAATGTAATGCCTGTGTTTAAGGCAACCAGCTAAGAGAAAGCTGTGACTGAAAGAACTTATGAGTAATCCCTGTGTAAAAAGAGTTATGCTCGGTGATACATTTCCTAAGAAACATGATTGTAACAGTATATCTGAAAAAAGGTCAAAACCTGAATTACTCTGAAGTCTTTTAAAATTCTTGAATTCAAAGCACTGTGGTACACAGAGTTGCTATAACCCTCCACATCTTTAGTCAGACAGCTGAAGCTTTGCTTTTACTTTTGTAGCAAAAGGCCTTTATATCTGACGTCATTGATTTCACTTGGGGAAAGTTAATGGTGCCATTTCCATGAAAAGAAGCCAAAGCATTTGAAATGTAATGCCGGGTGTAAGAAAACGAACTAAAAGAAAGCTGTGACAGAACAGAACTTCTGGGTAATCCTTGTTTCTAGAGAGTTATTCTCAGATATACCTTTTCTACCAAATATGCTTGAAATATTCTATCTGAAAATACATCAAAACCTGAATTTCTCTGAAGTCTTTTAAAATACTTGAATTCAATGCACTGTGGTACGCAGAGTTGCTATAACCCTTCACATCTTTAGTCAGACTGCTGAAGCTATGCTTTTACTTTTGTAGCAAAAGGCCTTTATATCTGCCCTCATTGGTTTCAATGGTGGAAAACATAATGATGCCATTTCCATGAAAAGAAGAAAAAGCCTTTGATAAGTAATGCCTTTGTTAAAGACAATGAACTAAGCGATAGTTGGACTAAAAAAAACTTCTGTGTAATCCATGTTCCTATAGAGTTATGCTTAGGTATACCTTTTCTCGCAAATATGCTTGTTACAGTCTATCTGAAAAAGGTAAAAACATGAATGTCTCAGAAGTCTTTTTAAATACTGGAATTCAAGGCACTGTTGTACACAGCTTTCCTTTTACTCTCCATATTTTTTTGTGACTGCTGCAACTTTCAATTACTTTTTTAACAAAAGGTCTTTATATCTGCCCTCATTGATTTCAATGGGGAAAACTTAATGATGCCATTTCCATGAAGAGAAGCCAAAGTATTTGATACATAATGTCTCCTGTAAGACAAGTAGCTAATGGAATGCTGTGACAGAAAAGAACTTCCGGGTAAGCCCTTTGCCTAGAAAGTTATGCACAGATATAACTTTTCTACCAAACATGCTTGTAACAGTCTATCTGAAAAAAGGTAAAAACCTAAATTTCTCAGAAGTCTTTTGAAATACTTGAATTCAAAGCCCTGTTGGGCACAGAGTTGCTTTAACCCTCTACATCTTTTGTCAGACTCCTGAATCATTGCTTTTATTTTTTAGCAAAAGTCCTTTATATCTGCCCTCATTGGTTTCAACGGGAGAAAACCTAATGATGCCATTGCCAGGAAAAGAAGCCAAAGCATTTGATATGGAAAGACTGCGTTTAAGATCACTAGCTAAGAGAAAGCTGTGACAGAAAAGAACTTCCAGGTAATCCTTGTTTCTAGAATGTTATGCTCAGATATACCTTTCCTACCTAACATGCTTGTTATAGTCTATATGAAAAAAAGTAAAAACCAGAATTTCTCAGAAGTCTTTTGAAATACTTGAATTCAAAGCACTGTTTTGCACAGAGTTGCTTTAACCCACCAAATCTTTAGTCAGTCACCTGAAGCTTTGCTTTTATTTTTTAGCAAAAGGCCTTTATATTTAGCCTCATCAATTGAAAAAGGAGAAAATTTAATGATGCCATTTCCAGGAAAAGAAGCCAAAGGATTTGATATGCATTGCCTGCTTTTAAGATAACTAGTTAAGAGAAAGCTGTGAGAGAAAAGAACTTTCGGGTTATCCCTGTTTCTAGAGAATTATGCTCAGATATACCTTTTCTACACAATATGCTTGTAACAGTCCATCTAAAAAAGATAAAAACCTGAGTTTCTAAAAATTCTTTTGAAAGACTTGAATTCAAAGCAATGTTGTACAAATAGTTGCTTTTTCTCTGCACATCTTTAGTCTGAAAGCTGAATCTTTGCATTTACTTTTTTAGCAAAAGGCCTTTTTATCTGCCCTCATTGGTTTCAGTGGGAGAAAACTTAATGATGCTATTTCCAGGAAGAGAAGCCCAAGCATTTCATATGGAATGCCTGTGTTTAAGACAACTAGCTAAGAGAAAGCTGTGAGAGAAAAGAGCTTCCTGGTAATCCCTGTTTCTAGAGTGTTAAGCACAGATATACCTTTTGTACCAAACATGCCTGTAACAGTCTATCTGAAAAAAGGTAAAAATCTGAATTTCTTAGAAGTCTTTTGAAATACTTGAATTCAAAGCCCTGTTGTGCACAGAGTTGCTTTAACCCTGCACATCTTTAGTCAGAAAGGTGAAGCTTTGCTTTTACTTTTTTAGCAAAAGGCCTTTATATCTGCCTTCTTTGGTTTCAATGGGGGAAAAACTAATGATGCCATTTCCAACAACGGAAGACCGAGCAATTGAGATGTAATGGCTGTCTTTAAGAAAAGTAGTTAAGAATTTGTCACAGTAAAGAAATCCGTGTAATCCCTGTTTCTTAAGAGTTATAGTCTGCTATGCCTTCTCTACCAAACCTGCTCAGAATAGGCTATCTGAAAAAAAGGTGAAAACCTGAATTTCTCAGAATTCTTTTGAAGTACTTGAATTCTAAGCACTATTGTACACAGAGTTGCTTTAACCATCCACATCTTTAGTAAGCCTGCTGAAGCTTTGCTTTTACTGTTTTAGCAAATGGCCTTTATACCTGCCCACATTGGTTTCATTGGGAGTAAATCTAATGATGCCATTTCCAACAACAGAAGACTAAGCAATTGAGATATAATGGCTGTCTTTAAGAAAAGTAGTTAAGATCTTGTCACAGTAAAGAATATCCGTGTAATCCCTGCTTCTTCATTGTTATGGTCTGCTATGCCTTCTCTCCCACACATGCTCAGAGTAGATTATCTGAAAAAAAGGTGAAAACCTGAATATCTCCAAAGTCTTTTGAAATACTAGAATTCTAAGCACTGTTGTACACAGATTTCCTTTAACCTTCCACATCTTCAGACAGCCATGCTGAAGCTTTGCTTTTACTTTTTTAGAAAAAGGCCTTTATATCTGCCTTCATTGGTTCCAAAGGGAGAAAAATTAATGATGCCATTTCTAGGAAAAGAAGCCAAAGCATTTCATATGGAATGCCTGCGTTTAAGACAGCTAGCTAAGAGAAAGCTGTGAGAGAAAAGAACTTCCTGGTAATGCCTGTTTCTAGAGAGTTATGTTCAGATATACCCTTTCTAACCAAACATGCTTGAAACAGTCTATCTGGAAAAAGGTCAATACCTGAATTTCTCAGAAGTCTTTTGAAATACTGGAATTCAAAGCAATGTTGTACAGAGAGTTGCTTTAATTCTGCACATCTTTAATCAGACTCCTGAAGCTTAGCTTTTACTTTTTTGAGCAAAAGGCCTTTATATCTGCCCTCATTGGTTTCAAAGGGAGAAAACCTATTGAAGCCATTTCCAGGAAAAGAAGCCAAAGCATTTGGTATGGAATGCCTGTGTTTAAGACAACTAGCTAAGAGAAAGCTGAGAGCGAAAGGCCTTCCGGGTAATACCTGTCTGTAGAGAATTATGCTCAGGTATACCTTTTCTACCCAACGTGCTTGTAACAGTCTATCTGATAAAAGGTAAAAACCTGAATTTCCCAGAAGTCTTTCGAAATAATTGAATTCAAAGCACTGTTGTACACAGAGTTGCTTTAACCCTCCACATCTTTAGTCAGAGTGCTGAAGCTTTGCTTTTACTTTTTTTCCTGTTTTTTTTTTTCTGCAATATATACACATGAAGTTATGTATACAGTCCATGCAGTAGCACAGCCATTGGAGAGGAAATCCTGGTGCCAGCCTTCAGTGCATATAACAGTACCAGCTCCGCCTGCCACCATACCTGCCTGCCTCCACCACCAGGCCACCTAGCCATACTTGAGGAGGAGGATTGCAACTTGACCCAAGTAAAAATAGATGTAATGCTTTGTCTCATGAGTGATGTAAATGCCATAATTTGGGCCCACAATACAATAACACCAGGGGTTATATTTCTTTTTGAGTTCCTTTTTGATATAGGCAGCAATGTCTTTCTCTATGTTGTATTTCTCCATAGCCTGCATGGTACAGTCCACCGCATCCTGCTACATGTCCTTAGACATGTCTGCGTTCTTGATCTCTGCTTTCCTGTCAGACATGGTGGCACTTAAGGGTGACAAGTCCTCGAACACAGCTCCCTCGAGGGAGCAAAAACCAAAGGTGGTTGGCAGGGGAGATGACGCGGGGGGACGGGGTGGGGACAGGGGGAGGGGGAGGGGGCGGTGTCCCCTTGGCTGCTCCTGCAGCTGCAGCCTCCACAGGTTGCTCAGCTCAAATGCCTGGGGCCCCAGCCCCAGCCCCAGCCCCAGCCCCAGCCCTGAGCGGGCAGTCCATACTTACTAGCTTGCTCCTTTCTCCCTCCCAGGCCCACTCCCTCTCTCTCCTGGTGGGTAGGTGGCTCCCACACGAGCACTACCTCCCTCAGCTCTCCTCAGCTCTGCCTCTGAGCTCTGACTGGCATCTGGCCCCCCTTGTGAAGTACAGCTCCGCCCCTGTCCCGCTCCCCTCACCACGTGCTGTCGCCAAGCCTCCCCATTGGCTGCAGCAGCTAGGGCCCACACTGCAGGCTTCTGCTTTTACTTTTTAGAAAAAGGCCTTTATATCTGCTCTCATTGGTTTCAACGGGAGAAAACCTAATGATGCCATTTCGAGGAAATGAAGCCAAAACATTTGATATGGAATTCCTGTATTTAATACAACAAGTTAAAAGAAGGCTGTGACAGAAAAGAATTTCCGGGTAATCCCTGTTTCTAAGAGAGTTATGATCAGATACACCTTTTCTACCAAAACTGCTAGTAACAGTCTACATGAAAAAAGGTAAAAGCTTGAATTTCTCGGAAGCTTTTTGAAATATTTGAATTCAAAGCACTGTTGTACACAGAGTTGCTTTATATCTGCACATCTTTAGTCAGAAATCTGAAGGTTTGCTTTTACCTTTTCAGAAAAAGGCCTTTATATCTCAGATATATGCTATATGCTCAGATATACCTTTTCTACCAAACTTGCTTGTAACAGTCTCCCTGAATAAAGGTAAAAGACTGAATTTCTTGGAAAATTTTGAAATACTTGAACTCAAAGCACTGTTTTAGCTTTATCTCTGCAAATCTTTAGTCAGAACGCTGAAGCTTTGCTTTTACTTTTTTAGCAAAAGGCCTTTATAATTGCCGTCATTGGTTTCAAAGGGAGAAAACTTAATGATGCCATTTCCAGAAAAGAAGCCAAAGCATTTGATATAGAATGCCTGCATTTAAGACAGCTAGCTAAGAGAAAGCTGTGAGAGAAAAGAACTTCTGGGGAATCCCTGTTTCTAGAGTGTTATGGTCAGATATAGCTTTTCTAACACTCATGCTTGTAACAGTCTATCTGAAAAAAGGTAAAAACCTGAATTTCTCAGAAGGCTTTTGAAATCCTTGCATTCAAAGCACTGTTGTACGTAGAGTTGGTTTAACCCTCCACTTCCTTAGTCAGAAAGGTGAAGTTTAGCTTTGACTTTTTTAGCAAAAGGCCTTTAAATCTTCCCTCTTTGGTTTCAAGGAGCAAAAACCTGATGATGCCATTTCCAGGCAAAAAACCAATGCATTTGATATGGGAAGCCTGTTTTTCAGAAAACTAGCTAAGAGTAAACTGTGAGAGAAAAGATTTTCCGGGTAATCCCTGTTTCTAGAAAGTTAAGCTCAGATATACCTATACTACCAAACATGCTTGTAAAAGTCTAATTGAAAAAAGGTAAAAACCTGATTTCTCAGATGTCTTTTGAAATATTTGAATTCATAGCACTGTTGTGCACAGAGTTGCTTTAACCCTCCTCGTCTTTAGGCAGACTGCTGAAGCTTTGCTTTTACCTTTTTATCAAAAGGCCTTTGTATCTGTCCTCATTGGTTTCAATAGGAGAAGACCAAATGATGCCAATTCCAGGAAATGAAGCCAAAACCTTTGATATGTAATGCCTGCGTTTAAGACAACTAGCTCAGAGAAAGATGTGACAGAAAGGAACTACCAGGTAATCCCTGTTTCTCGAAAGTTATGCTCAGATAAACATTTTCTACCCAAAAAGCTTGTAACAGTCTATCTGAAAAAAGTTAAAAACCTGAATTTCTCAGAAGTCTTTTAAAATACTTGAATCCAAAGCACTGTTGTACACAGAGTTCCTTTAAACTTGCACATCTTTAGGCAGACTGCTGAAGCTTTGCTTTTACATTTTTAGCCAAAGGCCTTTATATTTAGCCTCACTGATTGAAAATGGAGAAAACCTAATGATGCCATTTCCAGTTAAAGAAGCGAAAGCATTTGACATGGAAAGCCTGCTTTTAAGACAACTAGGTAAGAGTATGGTACGAGGGAAAAGATCTTCCAGGTAATCCCTGTTTGTAGAGAGTTATTCTCAGATATACCTTTTCTAGCAAACATACTTGTAACAGTCTATCAGAAAATAGCTAAAAACCTAAATTTCTCATAAGTCTTTTGAAATATTTGAATTCAAAGCCCTGTTGGGCACAGAGTTGCTTTAACCCTCTACATCTTTTGTCAGACTCCTGAAGCTTTGCTTTTACTTTTTTAGCAAAAGGCCTTTGTATCTGCCTCCATTGGTTTCAATGGGAGAAAACGTAATGATGTCATTTCCAGGAAAAGAAGCCAAAGCATTTGATATGGAATGCCTGCATTTAAGAGAACTAGCTAAGAGAACTCTGTGACAGAAAAGAACCTTTTTTTCAGATAGACTGTTACAAGCATGTTGGGCAGAAAAGGTATATCTGAGAATAACTCTCTAGGAGCAGGGATTACCAAGAAGATCTTTTCTATCCAGCTTTCTTTTAGCTAATTGTCTTAAACACAGGCATTACATATCAAATGCTTTGGCTTCTTTTCCTGGAAATGGCATCATTAAGTTTTCCCCCTTTGAAAACCATGAGGGCAATTTTAAAGGCTTTTTGCTAAAAAAGTTAATGGAAATCTACAGCAGTCTGACTAAAGCTGTGGAGATGTAAACAACTCTGCATACAATAGTGCTTTGAATTCAAGTATTGCAAAACACTTCAGAGAAATTTAGGTTTTGACCTTTTTTCAGATAGAATGTTATAAACATATTTAGTAGAAAAGGTATATCTGAGCCTAACTCTCTAGGAAAAGAATTACCCAGAAGATCTTTTCTATCACAGCTCTCTCTTTGCCAGTTCCCTCAAAGGAAGTCATTACATATCACATCCTTTGACTTCTTTTCTTGGAATTGGTATCAGTAGGTTTTCTCCCATTCGAACCAATGGAGGCAGATACAAAGGCCTTTTGATAAAATGTAAAAGCAAAGCTGCAGCAGTCTGACTAAAGATGTGGAGGTTTATTGCAACTCTGTGTACCACAGTGCTTTGAATTCAAGTATTTCAAAAGACTTCTGAGAACTTCAAGTTTTTAACTTTTTTCAGATAGACTGTTACAAGCATGTTTGGTATAAAGGTATATCTGAGTATAACTTTCTAGAAACAGGGATTACCCGGAAGGTCTTTTCCATCACAGCTCTCTCTTAGCCAGTTCCCTCAAAGGAAGTCATTACATATCACATCCTTTGACTTCTTTCCTTGGAAATGGTATCAGTAGGTTTTCTCCCATTGGAACCAATGAGGGCAGATATAAAGGCCTTTTGCTAAAAAAGGAAAGTCAAAGCTGCAGCAGTCTTACTAAAGATGTGGATAGTTAAAGCAACTCTGTGTATAACAGTGCTTTGAATTCAATAATTACAAAAGACTACTGAGAAATTTGTGTTTTTACCTTTTTTCAGATAGACTGTTATAAACATATTTGGTAGAAAAGGTATATCTGAGCATAACTCTCTAGGAAAAGGGATTACCCGGAAGATCTTTTCTGTCACAGCTCTCTTAGCCAGTTCCCTTAAACGAAGTCATTACATATCAAATCCTTTGGCTTCTTTTCTTGGAAATGGCATCATTAGGTTTTCTCCCATTCGAACCAATGGAGGCAGATACAAAGGCCTTTTGCTAAAATGTAAAAGCAAAGCTTCAGCAGTCTGACTAAAGGTGTTGAGGGTTATAGCAACAGTGTGTACCACAGGGTTTTGAATTTAAATATTTCAAAAGACTTCTGTGAAATTCATATTGTTACCTTTTTCATATTGACTGTTACAAGAATGTTGGGTAGAAAATGTATATCAGCTATTACTTATCACATGCTTTGGCTTCTTTTCATGGAAATGCCATCATTAGGTTTTCTCCCTTTGAAAACACTGATGGCACATAGAAAGGCCTTCGCTAAAAAAGTGAAAGCAAAGCTGTAGCATAATGAGTAAAGATGTGGATGGTAAAAGCAACTCTGCGCACAACAGGGCTTTGAATACAAGTATTTCAAAAGACTTCTGAGAAATTTAGGTTTTTACCTTTTTTCAGATAGCCTGTTGCAAGAATTTTGGGTAGAAAATGTATATCTGGGCATAAATCTCTAGAAATAGGCATTACCCAGAAGTTCTTTTCTTGAACACCTTTCTCTTAACTACTTGTCTTAAACGATCGAATTGCTTATCAAATGCTTTGGCTTCTTTTCCTGGAAATGGCATCATTAGGTTTTCCGCGTTAAAATCAATGAGGGCAGATATAAAGGCCTTTTGTTAAAAAAGTCAATGCAAAGCTGCTGCAGTCAGACTAAAGATGTGAAGAGTTAAAGCAATGCTGTGTAAAACACTGCCTTGGATTCAAGTATTTCAAAAGACTTCTGAGACATTCATGTTTTTATCTTTTTTTCAGATAGACTGTTACAAGCATATTTGGTAGAAAAGGTATATGTGAGAATAACTCTCTGGAAACAAGGATTACCCAGAAGTTATTTCTGTCATAGCTTTCTCTTAGCTAGTGTTCTTAAACCCGGGCATTACATTTTAAATACTTTGGCTTTTTTTCTTGGAAATGCCATGATTAGGTTTTCCCCAGTTGAAACCAATGAGGGGAGATAGAAAGGCCTTTGGCTACAAAAGTAAAAGCAAAGCTTCAGCAGTCTGACTAAAGATGTGGAGGGTTGTAGCAACTCTGTTTACCACAGTGCTTTGAATGCAAGTATTTCAAAAGTCTTCAGAGAAATTCATATTGTTACCTTTTTTCAGATAGACTGTTGGAAGCATGTTTGTTAGAAAAGGAATATCTGAGCATAACTCTCTAGAAATAGGGATTACCCAGAAGATCTTATCTGTCACAGCTCTCTCTTAGCCAGTTCCCTCAAACGAAGTCATTACATATCAAAACCTTTGGCTTCTTTTCTTGGAAATGGCATCATTAGGTTTTCTCCCATTCGAACCAATGGAGGCAGATACAAAGGCCTTTTGCTAAAAAGTAACAGCAAAGCTGCAGCAGTCTGACTAAAGATGTGGAGGTTTATTGCAACTCTGTGTACCACAGTGCTTTGAATTCAAGTATTTCAAAAGACTTCTGAGAAATTCAAGTTTTTAACTTTTTTCAGATAGACTGTTACAAGCCTGTTTGTTATAAAGGTATATCTGAGTATAATTCTCTAGAAACAGGGATAACCCGGAAGATCTTTTCTATCACAGCTCTCTCTTTGCCAGTTCCCTCAAACGAAGTCATTACATATCAAAACCTTTGGTTTCTTTTCTTGGAAATGGCATCATTAGGTTTTCTCCCTTTGGAACCAATGAGGGCAGATATAAAGGCCTTTTTCCTAAAAAAGTCAAAGCTGCAGCAGTCTTACTAAAGATGTGGATAGTTAAAGTAACTCTGTGTACAACAGTGCTTTGAATTCAATAATTCCAAAAGACTACTGAGAAATTTGTGTTTTTACCTTTTTTCAGATAGACTGTTATAAACATATTTGGTAGAAAAGGTATATCTGAGCATTACTCTCTAGAAACAGGGATTGCTCGGAAGTTCTTTTCTGTCACAGCTTTCTCTTAGCTACTTGTCTTAAAGGCAGTCATTGCATTTCAAATCTTTGGCATCTTTTCCTGGAAATGGCATCATTAGTTTTTTCCCCATTGAAACTAATTAGGGCAGATATAAAGGCCTTTTATTAAAAAAAAAATTAAGCAAAGCTGCAGGAGTCTGACTAAAGATGTAGAGGCTAAAAGCAAATCTATATACAACAGTGCTTAGAAATCAAGTATTCCAAAAGAATTCTGAGAAATTTAGGTTGTTACCTTTTTTCAGATAAACTGTTACAAGCTTGGTTTTTAGAAAAGTTATATCTGAGCATAAATCTCTAGAAACAGTGACTACTTGGAAGGTCTTTTCGGTAACAGTTTTTCTTAGCCACTTGCCTTAAATGAAGGTATATCTTAACATAACTCTGTAGAAACAAGCAATACATGTAAGTTCTTTTCTGTGACAAATTCGCTTAACTAGTTTTCTTAAAGACAGCCATTGCATCTCATTTGCTTGATCTTCTTTTGTTGGAAATGGCATAATTAGGTTCTCTCCCATTGAAACCAATGAGGGCAGATATAAAGGCATTTTGCTAAAAAAGTAAAGGCAAAGCTGCAGCAGTCTAACTAAAGATGTGGATGGTTAAAGCAACTCTGTGTACAACAGTGCCTTGAATTAAAGTATTTCAAAATACTTCTGAGAAATTCATGTTTTCACTTTTTTTCATATAGACTGTTACAAGCATGTTTGGTAGAAAAGGTATATCTGAGCATAACTCTTTAGGAACAGAGATTACCCGGAAGTTCTGTCCTGTCCAGCTTTCTCTAAGCTAGTTGTCATAAATGTAGGCATTACATATCACATGCTCTGGCTTCTTTTCTTGGAAGTGGCATCATTAGCTTTTCTCCTATTGAAACCAAGGAGGGCAGATATAAAAGCCTTTTGCTACCAAAGTAAAAGCAAAGCTTCAGCAGTCTGACTAAAGGTGTGGAGGGTTATAGCAACACTGTGTACCACAGGGTTTTGAATTTAAGTATTTCAAAAGACTTCTGTGAAATTCATGTTGTTACCTTTTTCATATTGACTGTTACAAGAATGTTGGGTAGAAAATGTCTATCAGCTATGACTTATCACATGCTTTGGCTTCTTTTCATGGAAATGCCATCATTAGGTTTTCTCCCTAGAAAACACTGATGGCACATAGAAAGGCCTTCGCTAAAAAAGTGAAAGCAAAGCTGTAGCATCATGACTAAAGATGTGGATGGTAAAAGCAACTCTGTGCACAACAGGGCTTTGAATACAAGTATTTCCAAAGACTTCTGAGAAATTTAGGTTTTTACCTTTTTTCAGATAGCCTGTTGCAAGAATTTTGGGTAGAAAATGTATATCTGGGCATAAATCTCTAGAAATAGGCATTACCCAGAAGTTCTTTTCTTGAACACCTTTCTCTTAACGACTTGTCTTAAACGAACGAATTGCTTATCAAATGCTTTGGCTTCTTTTCCTGCAAATGGCATCATTAGGTTTTCTGCCTTAAAATCAATGAGGGCAGATATAAAGGCCTTTTGTTAAAAAAGTCAATGCAAAGCTGCTGCAGTCAGACTAAAGATGTGAAGAGTCAAAGCAATGCTGTGTAAAACACTGCCTTGAATTCAAGTATTTCAAAAGACTTCTGAGACATTCATGTTTTTATCTTTTTTTCAGATAGACTGTTACAAGCATATTTGGTAGAAAAGGTATATGTGAGAATAACTCTCTGGAAACAAGGATTACCCAGAAGTTATTTCTGTCATAGCTTTCTCTTAGCTAGTGTTCTTAAACCCGGGCATTAGATTGTAAATACTTTGGCTTTTTTTCTTGGAAATGCCATGATTAGGTTTTCCCCAATTGAAACCAATGAGCGGAGATATAAAGGCCTTTTGCTACAAAAGTAAAAGCAAAGCTTCAGCAGTCTGACTAAAGATGTGGAGGGTTGTAGCAACTCTGTTTACCACAGTGCTTTGAATGCAAGTATTTCAAAAGACTTCTGAGAAATTCAAGTTTTTAACTTTTTTCAGATAGACTGTTACAAGCCTGTTTGTTATAAAGGTATATCTGAGTATAATTCTCTAGAAACAGGGATTACCCGGAAGATCTTTTCTATCACAGCTCTCTCTTTGCCAGTTCCCTCAAATGAAGTCATTACATATCACATCCTTTGACTTCTTTTCTTGGAAATGGTATCATTAGGTTTTCTCCCATTGGAACCAATGAGGGCAGATATAAAGGCCTTTTGCTAAAAAAGGAAAGTCAAAGCTGCAGCAGTCTTACAAAAGATGTGGATATTTAAAGCAACTCTGTCTACAACAGTGCTTTGAATTCAATAATTCCAAAAGACTACTGAGAAATTTGTGTTTTTACCTTTTTTCAGATAGACTATTATAAACATATTTGGCAGAAAAGGTATATCTGTGCATAACTCTCTAGGAAAAGGGATTACCCGGAAGATCTCTTCTGTCACAGCTCTCTTAGCCAGTTCCCTTAAACGAAGTCATTACATATCAAATCCTTTGGCTTCTTTTCTTGGAAATGGCATCATTAGGTTTTCTCCCATTCGAACCAATGGAGGCAGATACAAAGGCCTTTTGCTAAAATGTAAAAGCAAAGCTGCAGCAGTCTGACTAAAGATGTGGAGGTTTATTGCAACTCTGTGTACCACAGTGCTTTGAATTCAAGTATTTCAAAAGACTTCTGAGAAATTCAAGTTTTTTACTTTTTTCAGATAGACTGTTACAAGCATGTTTGGTATAAAGGTATATCTGAGTATAACTCTCTAGAAACAGGGATTATCCGGAAGGTCTTTTCCATCACAGCTCTCTCTTAGCCAGTTCCCTCAAAGGAAGTCATTACATATCACATCCTTTGACTTCTTTTCTTGGAAATGGTATCATTAGGTTTTCTCCCATTGGAACCCATGAGGGCAGATATAAAGGCCTTTTGCTAAAAAAGCAAAGTCAAAGCTGCAGCAGTCTTACTAAAGATGTGGATAGTTAAAGTAACTCTGTGTACAACAGTGCTTTGAATTCAATAATTCCAAAAGACTACTGAGAAATTTGTGTTTTTACCTTTTTTCAGATAGACTGTTAGAAACATGTTTGGTAGAAAAGGTATATCTGAGCATTACTCTCTAGAAACAGGGATTGCTCGGGAGTTCTTTTCTGTCATGGCTCTCTCTTATTAATTTGTCTTAAATGCAGGCATTACATATCAAATGCTTTTGCTTCTTTTCCTGGAAATGGCAGCATTTGGTTTTTCGCAATTGAAACCAAGGAGGGCAAATATAAAGGCCTTTTGCTAAAAAAGTAAAAGCAAAGCGGCAACCGACTGACTAAAGATGTGGATGGTAAAAGCAACTCTGTGTTCAACAGTAATTTGAATTCAAGTATATCAAAAGACTTCTGAGAAATTCATGTTTTTACCTTTTTTAAGATAGACTGTTATAAGCATCTTTGGTAGAAAAGTTATATCTAGGCATAATTCTCAAGAAACAAGGATTACGCAGAAGTTTTTTTTTTTCTGTCATACCGTTCTCTTAGCTAGTTTTCTTAATCCCTGGCATTACATTTCAAATTCTTTGGCTTCTTTTCCTGGAAATGGCATCATTAGGTTTTCCCCCACTGATACCAATGAGGGCAGATATAAAGGCCTTTTGCTTAAAAAGTAAAAGCAAAGCTGCAGCAATCCGAGTAAAGATGTGGAGGGTTAAAGCAGCTCTGTGTACCACATTGCTTTGAATTCAACTATTTCAAAAGACTTCTGAGAAATTCATGTTTCTGCCTTTTTTTAAGATAGACTGTTACAAGCATGTTTGGTAGAAAAGGTATATCTAAGCATAACTCTCTAAAAACAGGGATTACGGGCGGCTAGGTGGCGCAGTGAATAGAGCGCCGGCCCTGGAATCAGAAGGACCTGAGTTCGGAGCCGGCCTCCGACACTTAATCCGCACAAACAAAAACCTAGCCGTGTGACCTTGGGCAAGTTACTTAACCCCAATTGCCCTAAAGGGGCAGCTAGGTGGCGCAGTGAGTAGGAGCACCGGCCTCGGAGTTTGGATGACCCGAGATCAGATCCGGCCTCAGAAAATGAGCCCCCACGCATAAATCAAATGACTAGCCGTGTAACCTTGAGCAAGTTACTTAACCCCAATTGCTTTAAAAAAAAAAACCAAAAAAAAAAAAAAAACAGGGATTACCCGGAAGTTCTTTTCTGTCACAGATTTCTCTTAGCTAGTTGTCTTAAATGGAGGCATTATATATCAAACACTTTGGCTTCTCTTCATGGAAATGGCATCATTAAATTTTCCCCATTGAATTAGAAATTTTGACATCCAGACACAAGAAGGAAAAGATGCCTGAGAAAGCAATCAGGGAAAAGAAATTAAAAGGAACGTAATAAAGTTGAACTATTTACATTCCTATATGGAAAAGCAGTAACTGTGACTGATGATATCTTTCTCACTATGAAAATAATGGAAGAAATATGTGTGGTCATATGAATACATATGTGAATGTGTGTGTAGATGGTTACAGTTATATATGGATAGAGGGCATAGGTTGAATTTGTTGGGAAGGGAGAATACTCATGGGATGAAATTATGAGGTGAGAGTGGAAAGTGGCAAGAGGAGGTGGGGAGAGACAGGGGAGGGTAAACTATCCCATGTAGAAGAAGCAAGGGGAAATGGCTGCAAGGGAGGGGGAGAACAGGTAGGCAAAAAAGGCAAAACCACATTCTCCTTGAATGTGGTTCAGGGAGAGAATGACATACATACTAACTGGGATATCTCAACCTGCAGCAGAATAGGGGGAGGGGGATGAGAGGAGGGATGATGTATGGGAGGGCATCCTTGGGGGGAGGGGAGGTTGGAAGTACCCACTGTAGAAGAGGGACAGGATCATGTAGGGAATGGACCAGGTTGGGGGTGGGATGAGTGGGAGGGAAATATAAGCAGCCTTGTACAATATATCTACTATGATAATATTTTGCATAGCTAGACATGTACAACATATACTGAATTACTTGTCTCCCCAGAGGGAATGGGTGACAAGGGAGGAAGAAAATGGATCTGAAATTCGAGGTCTTAACATTAAGTGTTTCAAATATATATAGATACTTTTATTAATACTCTTTTGCTTATAATTGGGAGATAAGATGTGCAGGTATTGGGACAGAAAGGTTCATCTTCCTCTAATGGAAAAGTCAAAGGGGGCATGGGAGAAGGTTTGGGAGATAGCAGATTGGAGGAAGAGAAATCTTGTGGGACTGCTATTCTGGGAGGTTGGGTAGGCGAATAATGGGGGGAAAATGATTGTAACTCAAAATCTGGCTGAAATGAATGATGTAAAACAGAAGTTAATAAAGCATTTGTTTAAAAAAAATTTATTGAGAGAGTTCTATACAAATAGCTGACTCAAAGAACTAAAGGCTGAGAATTCGGATGTCACATCCTCACCACCTAACCACCACATAGCCACAAGGAGCTCCAAGGGCACCGCTGGTGGATCTTAATGGTTAATTTACATAAGGGAGTATCCTTCAAATTAATCAACTCAAGGTATCCTTGATGCCCATCTTTTGTTTTTAATTTATTTTATTTTTAATTTGTGGAATTAAACAAGCATTTCTATAACATGATAAAAAAGATGATTACACATAAAAAAAAGAAAAGTTATATCTGAGCATAACTCTCTAGGAACAGGGATTACCCTGAAATAGTTTTCCATCCAGCTTTCTCTTAGTTTTCTTAAGCATAGGCATTACATTTCAAACGCTTTGGCGAATTTTCGTGGAAACGGCATCATTAGGTTTTCCCCCACTGATACCAATGAGGGCCGATATAAAGGCCTTTTGCTACAAAAGTAAAAGCAAAGCTGCAGCCGTCTGACTAAATATGTGGAGCGTTGGAGCAAGCCTGTGTACAACAGTGCCTTGAATTCAAGTATTTCAAAAGACTTCTGAGACATTCATGTTTTTTCTTTTTTTTAGATAGACTGTTACAAGCATGTTTGGTACAAAAGGTATATCTGAGCAAAACTCTCTAGAAACAGGGATTATCCAGAATTTCCTTTCTGTCTAAACTTTCTCTTAGCTTCTTGCCTTAAATACAGGCATTGCATATCAAAAGACTTTGCCTTCTTTTCACGGAAATGGTATGATTATGTTTTGCCCCACTGAAACCAATGAGAGCAGATATAAAGGCCTTTTGCTACAAAAGTAAAAGCAAAGCTTCAGCAGTCTGAGTAAAGATGTCGAGGATTAAAATAACTCTGTGTCAACAGTGCTTTGAGTTCAAGTATTTTAAAAGAGGTCAGAGAAATTCAGGTTTTGACCTTTTTACAGATAGCCTGTTGCTAGCATATTTGGTAGAAAACGTATTTCTGAGCAGAACTCTCTAGATATAGGGATTACCCGGAAGTACTTTTCTGGAACAGCTTTCTCTTAGCTAGTTTTCTTAAACCCCGGCATTACATTTCAAATGCTTTGGCTTCTTTTCGTGGAAATAGCATTATTAGGTTGTCCCCATTAAAACTAATGAGGGCCGATATAAAGGCCTTTTGCTACAAAAGTAAAAGCAAAGCTGCAGCATTCTGAGGAAAGATGTCGAGGATTAAAATAACTCTGTGTCAACAGTGCTTTGAGTTCAAGTATTTCAAAAGAGTTCAGAGAAATTCAGGTTTTGACCTTTTTACAGATAGCCTGTTGCTAGCATATTTGGTAGAAAACGTATTTCTGAGCAGAACTCTCTAGATATAGGGATTACCCGGAAGTACTTTTCTGGAACAGCTTTCTCTTAGCTAGTTTTCTTAAACCCCGGCATTACATTTCAAATGCTTTGACTTCTTTTCGTGGAAATAGCATTATTAGGTTGTCCCCATTAAAACTAATGAGGGCTGATATAAAGGCCTTTTGCTACAAAAGTAAAAGCAAAGCTGCAGCATTCTGAGGAAAGATGTGGAGGGTAAAAGCAAGTCTATGTACAACAGTGCTTTGAATTCACGTAGTTAAAAAGATTTCTGAGAAATTTAGGTTTTTACCTTTTTTCAGATAGATTGTTATAAGAATGTTGGGTAGAAAAGGTCTATCTGGGCATAACTCTCTGGAAACAGGGATTTTCCGGAAGTTCCTTTCTGTCAAAGATTTCTCTCTGCTAGTTGTCTTAAATACAGGCATTGCATATCAAACGCTTTGCCTTCTTTTCATGGAAATGGCATTATTAAGTTTTCCCCCATTGAAACCAACGAGGGCAGATATTGAGCCCTTTTGCTACAAAGGTAAAAGCAAAGTTTCAGCAGTCTGACTAAAGATGTGGAGGGTAAAAGCAACTCTGTGTACCACAGTACTTTGAATTCAAGTATTTTAAAAGAATTCAGAGAAATTCATGTTTTTACCTTTTTTATGATAGACTGTTGCAAGCATGTTTGGTAGAAAAGGTATATCTGAGCATAACTCTCTAGGAACAGAGCTTACCCGGAAGATCTTTTCTGTCCAGCTTTCTCTAAGCTAGTTGTCTTATACGCAGGCATTCCATGTCACATGCTTTGGCTTTTTTTCTTGGAAATGGCATCATTATGTTTTCCCCATTGAAAAAAATGAGGGCAGATAAAAGGCCTTTTACTAAAAAAGTAAAGGCAAAGCCGCAGTAGTCATACTAAAGATGTGCAGGGCTAAAGCAACTCTGTGTACAACAGCGCTTTGAATTCAAGAATTTCAAAAGTCTTCAGTGAAATTCATGTTTTTTTGACCTTTTGTCAGATAGACTGTTATAAGCATGTTTGGTAGAAAAGGTGTATCTGAGCATAACTCTCTAGGAACAGGGATTACCCAGAGGTTTTTTTTTTTTTTTTTTTTTTCTGTCCAGCGTTCTCTTAGTTAGTTGTCTTAAACATAGGCATTACTTGTCACATGCTTTGGCTTCTGCTCATGGAAATGGCATCATTAGGTTTTCCCCCATTAAAACCAATGAGGGCAGATGTAAAGGCCTTATTCAAAAAAAGTAAAAGTAAAGCTGCAGTAGTCTGACAAAAGATTTGGAGGGTAAAATCAACTCTGTGTTTGAAAGTGGTTTGAATTCAAGTATTTCCAAAGATTTCTCAGAAAATTAGGTTATTACCCTTTTTCACATATACTGTTACAAGTATGTTTCATAGAAAAGCTATATCTGAGCATAACACTCTAGGAACAGGGATTACCCGAACAATCTTTTCCGTCCAGCTTTCTCTTAGCTAGTTTTCTAAAACACAGGCTTTACATTTCAAATGCTTTGGTTTCTTTTCTTGGAAATGGCATTATTAAGTTTTCCCCCATTGAAACTAATGAGGGCAGGTATAAAGGCCTTTTGCTAAAAAAGTAAAACCAAAGTTCAGCAGTCTGACGAAAGATGTCCAGGATTAAAGCAGCTCTTTGTCAACACTGCTTTGAATTTAAGTATTTTAAAAGACTTCAGAGAAATTCAGGTTTTGAACTTTTTTCAGATAGACTGTTAGAAGTATATTTGCTAGAAAAGGTATATCTGAGAATAACTCTCTAGAAACAAGGATTACCCAGAAGCTCTTTTCAGTAACAGGTTTCTGTTAGCTAGTTTTCTTAAACCCCGGCATTACATTTCAAATGCTTTGGCTTCTTTTCGTGGAAATAGCATTATTAGGTTTTCCCCCACTGAAACCAAAGAGGGCAGATATAAGGCCTTTTGCTAAAAAAGTAAAAGCAAAGCTGCAGCATTGTGAGGAAAGATGTGGAGGGTAAAAGCAAGTCTATGTACAACAGTGCTTTGAATTCAAGTAGTTAAAAAGATTTCTGAGAAATTTAGGTTTTTACCTTTTTTCAGATAGATTGTTATAAGAATGTTTGGTAGAAAAGGTCTATCTGGGCATAACTCTCTGGAAACAGGGATTATCCGGAAGTTCCTTTCTGTCAAAGATTTCTCTCTGCTAGTTGTCTTAAATACAGGCATTGCATATCAAACGCTTTGCCTTCTTTTCATGGAAATGGCATTATTAAGTTTTCCCCCATTGAAACCAACGAGGGCAGATATAAAGACCTTTTGCTAAAAAAGTAAAGGCAAAGCTGCAGCAGTCTGACTAAAGACGTGGAGGGTTAAATCAACTCTGTGTACAACCGTGTTTGAATTCAAGTATTTCAAAAGACTTCTGAGACATTCATCTTTTTACCTTTTTTAAGATAGACTGTTGTAAGCATATTTGGTAGAAAAGGTATTTCTGAGCATAACTTTCTAGAAATTGGGATTACCCAGAAAATCTTTTCTGTCGCAGCTTTCTCTTAGCTAGTTGTCTTAAACTCAGGATATATCAAATGCTCTGGCTTCTCTTCATGGAAATGGCATCATTATGTTTTCCCCATTGAAACCAAAGAGGGCAGATATAAAGGCCTTTGGCTAAAAAACTAAAGGCAAAGCTGCAGCAATCTGACTTAAGATGTGCAAGGTTAAATCAACTCTATGTACAACCGTGCTTTGATTTCAAGTATTTCAAAAGACTTCTGAGACATTCATGTTTTTACCTTTTTTAAGATAGACTGTTGCAAGCATGTTTGGTAGAAAAGGTACATCTGAACATAACTCATTAGGAACAGTGATTACCCTACTGAGACTACTGAGAAATTTATGTTTTTACCTTTTTTCAGATAGACTGTTACAAGAATGTTGGGTAGAAAAGGTATATCTGGGCATAACTCTCGAGAAACAGGGATTATCCGGAAGTTCGTTTCCGTCAAAGCTTTCTCTCAGCTAGTTGTCTTAAATTCAGGCATTGCATTTCAAATGCTTTGCCCACTTTTCATGGAAATGGCATGATTAGGGTTTCCCCCACTGAAACCAATGAGAGGAGATATAAAGGCCTTGTGCTACAAAAGTAAAAGCAAAGCTGCAGGAGTCAGACTAAAGATGTGGAGAGTTAAAGCAACGATGTGTACAGCCATGCCTTGAATTCAAGTATTTCAAAAGACTTCTGAGATATTCATGTTTTTGCCCTTTTTCATATAGCCTGTTACAAGCATGTTTGGTAGAAAAGGTATATCTGAACATAACTCTCTAGGAACACGGATTAGGAGGAAAATGTTTTCCATCCAGCTTTCTCTTACTTACTTTTCTTAAACACAGGCATTACATTTCAAATGCTTTAGCATCTTTTCGTGGAAATGTCATCATTAAGTTTTCGCCCTTTGAAACCAAAGAGGGCAGATATAAAAGCCTTTTGTTAAAAAAGTAAAAGCAAAGCTTCAGCAGTCTGACTAAAGATGTCCAGGATTAAAGCAACGCAGTGTCAACAGTGCTTTGAATTCTAGTATTTAAAACGACTTTTGAGAAATTCAGGTTTTTACCTTTTTTAAGATAAACTGTTATAAGCATCTTTGGTAGACAAGTTATATCTGAGCATTACTCTCTAGAAAAAGGGAGTACTGAGAAGTTCTTTTCTGTCACAGCTTTCTCTTAGCTACTTTTCTTAAACTCAGGCATTACATTTCAAATGCTTTGGCTTCTTTTCCCTGAAATTACATCATTAGGTTTTCCTCCATTGAAACCAATTCCTTTGGAATAGTAGAATTCTAAGCACTGTTGTACACACAGTTCCTTAAACCCTGCACATCTTTAGTCAGACTGCTGAAGCTTTGCTTTTACTGTTTAACAAAAGGTGTTTATACCTTCTTACCTTTGTTTCAATGGGAGAAACCAAATGATGACATTTCCAACAAAACATCAAGCAATTGAGAAGTAATGGCTGTGTTAAGACATCTAGCTAAGAGAACCATTCACAAAAAAAGAACTTACATGTAATGCATGTTTCTACAGAGTTATGGTCAGATATACCTTTTCTACCAAACATGCTCAGAACAGGCTATCTGAAAAAAAAGGGAAAACCTAAATTTCTCAGAAGTCCTTTGAAATACTAGAATTTTAAGCAATGTTGTACACAGAGTTCCTTTAACCCTGCTCATCTTTAGTCAGAGTGCTGAAGTTTTGCTTTTTCTGTTTTAGACAAAGTGCCTTGTACCTACCTACATTGGTTTCAAAGGGAGAAAACCCAATGATGCCATTTCCCACAAAAGAAGACAAATCAATTGAAATATAACGGCTGTGTGTAAGACCTCTACCTAAGAGAACCTTTCCCAGAATAGAAGTTACATGTAATGCTTGTTTCCATAGAGTTATGGTCAGATATATATTCTCTACAAAACTTCCTCAGAATAGGCTATCAGAAAAAAGGTGAAAACCTGAATTTCTCAGAAGTCCTTTGAAATACTAGAATTTTAAGCACTGTTGTATACAGAGTTCCTTAACCATGCACATCTTTAGTTAGACTGCTGAAAGTTTGCTTTTTCTGTTTTAGCCAAAGTGCTTTAAACCTAACTACATTGGTTTCAAAGGGAGAAAACCTAATGATGACATTTCCAAGAAAAGATCAGGCAATTGAGAAGTAATGGCTGTGTTAAGATAACTGACTAAGAGAACCATTCACAGAAAAGAACTTACATGTAATGCCTGTTTCTACACAATTATGTTAGATATACCTTCTCTATGAAACATGCTCAGAATAGGCTATCTGAAGTAAAGTGAAAACCTGAATTGCTCAGAAGTCCTTTGAAATACAAGAATTTTAAGCACTGTTGTACACAGAGTTCCTTTAACCATGCACATCTTTAGTCAGACTGCTGAAGGTTAGCTTTTACTATTTTAGCAAAAGGGATTTATACCTGATTACTTTGGTTTCAATGGGTGAAAATCTCCTCATGCCACTTCCAACAAAAGAAGAGAAAGCAATTGAGATGTAACAGCTGTGTTTAAGACCTCTACCTAAGAGAATCTTTCCCAGAAAAGAAGTTACATGTAATGCCTGTTTCTATACAGTTATGGTCAGATATACCTTCTGTTCAAAACGGTCAGAATAGGCTATCTGATTAATGTGAATACATGAATTTCTCAGAAGTCCTTTAAAATACTAGAATTCTAAGCACTGTTGTACACACAGTTCCTTTAACCCTCCACATCTTGAGTCAGAATGCTGAAGCTTTGAATTTACTGTTTTATCCAATGGCCTTTATATCTACCCACATTGGTTTCCAGGGGAGATCTCTAAATAATTTCATTTCTACGAAAAGAAGATCAAGCGATTAAGATGTTATGGCTACGTTTAAGACAAGTCGCTAAGAGAAAGCTGTCAGAGAAAAGAACATCGGGTAATCCCTGTTTCCACAGAGTAATGCACAGATATACCTTCTCTACCAAACGTGCTCAGAATAGGATATCTGAAAAAAGGTGAATACATGAATTTCTCAGAAGTCCTTTGAAATACTCGAATTCTAAGCACTGTTTAACACACAGTTCCTTAACACTGCACATCTTTAGTCACACTGCTGAAGCTTTGCTTTTACTGTTTTAGCCAAAGGGCTTTGTACCTTCTTACCTTGGTTCAATGGGAGAAACCTAATGATGACATTTCCAAGAAAAGATCAGGCAATTGAGAAGTAATGGCTGTGTTAAGATAACTAAGATAACCATTCACAGAAAAAGAACTTACATGTAATGCCTGTTTCTACAGAGTTATGTTCAGATATACCTTCTCTATCAAACATGCTAAGAATAAGCTATCTGAAAACAAGGTGAATACACGAATTTCTCAGAATTCCTTTGAAATACCAGAATTCTAAGCACAGTTGTACACACATTTCCTTAACCCTGCACAGCTTTAGTCAGACTGCTGAAGCTTTGCTTTTACTGTTTTAGCAAAAGGGCTTTATACCTTCTTACCTTGGTTTCAATGGGAGAAACCTAATGATGCCATTTCCAGCAAAAGATGACCAAGGAATTGAGACAAAACGGCTGTGTTTAAGATCTCTAGCTAGGAGAATCTTTTCCATAAAAGAAGTTACATGTAATGCCTTTTTCTGTAGAATTATGGTCAGATATACCTTCTCTACCAAACATGCTCAGAATAAGCTAAATGAAAAAAAGGTTGAATACATAAATTTCTCAGAAGTCCTTTAAAATACTAGAATTCTAATCACTGTTATACACACTGTTCCTTTAATCCTGCACATCTTTAGTCAGACTGCTTAAACTTTGCTTCTACTGCTTTAGCTAAAGGGTTTTATACTTTCTTACCTTGGTTTCAAAGAGGAAAAGCTAATGAAGACATTTCCAAAAAAAGAAGACAAAGTAAGTGAGATGTACTGCCTTTGTATAAAGACCTCTACCTCAGAGAACCTTTCCCAGAATAGAAGTTACATGTAATGCCTGTTTCTATAGAGTTATGGTCAGATGTACCTTCTCTACCAAACTTGCTCAGAAAAGCCTATCTAAAAAATGTGAATACATAAATTTCTCAGAAGTCCTTTAAAGTACTAGAATTCTAAGAACTGTTGTACACACAATTCCTTCAACCCTCCACATATTTAGTCAGACTCCTGAAGGTTAGCTTTTACTATTTTAGCAAAAGGGATTTATACCTGACTACTTTGGTTTCAATGGGTGAAAATCTCCTCATGCCACTTCCAACAAAAGAAGAGAAAGCAATTGAGATGTAACAGCTGTGTTTAAGACCTCTACCTAAGAGAATCTTTCCCAGAAAAGAAGTTACATGTAATGTCTGTTTCTATACAGTTATGGTCTGATATACCTTCTCTACCAAACATGCTCAGAATAGGCTATGTGAAAAAAAGGTGAATACATGAATTTCTCAGAAGTCCTTTGAAATACTAGAATTCTAAGCACTGTTGTACACACAGTTCCTTTAACCCTCCACATCTTGAGTCAGACTGTTGAAGCTTTGAATTTACTGTTTTATCCAATGGCCTTTATATCTACCCACAATCGTTTCCAAGGGAGATCTCTTAATAATGCCATTTCCACGAAAAGAAGATCAAGCGATTAAGATGTAATGGCTACGTTTAAGACAAGTCGCTAAGAGAAAGCTGTCAGAGAAAAGAACATCGGGTAATCCCTGTTTCCACAGAATAATGCTCAGATATACCTTCTCTACCAAACGTGCTCAGAATAGGATATCTGAAAAAAAGGTGAATACATGAATTTCTCAGAAGTCCTTTGAAATACTAGAATTCTAAGCACTGTTGTACACACAGTTCCTTTAACCCTGCACATCTTTAGTCAGACAGCTGAAGCTTTGCTATTACTATTTAACAAAAGGGGTTTATACCTTCTTAACTTGGTTTCCAAGGGAGACACCTAATAATGACATTTCTAACAAAACATTAAGCAATGGAGAAGTAATGGCTTTGTTATGATAACTAGCTATGAGAACCATTCAGAAAAAAGAACTTACATGTAATGCCTGTTTCTACAGAATTATGGTCAGATATACCTTCTCTATGAAACATGCTAAGAATAGGCTATCTGAAAAAAAAGGTGAAAACCTGAATTGCTCAGAAGTCCTTTGAAATACTAGAATTTTAAGCACTGTTGTACACAGATTTCCTTTAACCGTGCACATCTTTGACAGACTGCTTTAAGTTTGCTTTTTCTGTTTTAGCCAAAGTGCTTTAAACCTACCTACATTGCTTTCAAAGGGAGAAAACCTAATGATTCCATTTCCAACAAAAGAAGACCAAGCAATTGAGATGTTACGGCTGTGTTTAAGACCTCTATCTAAGAGAAACTTTCCCACAAAAGATGTTACATGTAATGCCGGTTTCTATAGAGTTATGGTCAGATATACCTTCTCTACAAAACTTGTTCAGAATAGGCTATCTGAAAAAAGGTGAATACATGAATTTCTCAGAAGTCCTTTAAAATACTAGAATTCTAAGCACTGTTGTACTCACAGTTCCTTCAACCCTCCACATCTTTAGTCAGACTGCTGAAGCTTTAGTTTTACTGTTTTAGCCAAAGGGTTTTATACCTGACTACTTTGGTTTCAAAGGGTGAAAACCTAATGATGCCATTTCCAACAAAAGAAGATTAAGCAGTTAAGATGTAATGGCTATGTTTAAGACTAGTCACCACAGAAAAAGACTTCAGGTATACCCTTTTTCCACAGAGTTATGCTCAGATAACTTCTCTACCAAACATGCTCAGAATAGGCTATCTGAAAAAAAAGTGAATACATGAATTTCTCAGAAGTCCTTTGAAATACTATGATTCTAAGCACTGTTTTACACACAGTTCCTTTAAACCTCCACATTTTTAGTCAGACTGCTGAAGGTTTGCTTTTACTGTTTTAGAAAAGGACTTTATACCTAGCTACCTTAGTTTCAATGGGTGAAATCCTAATGATGCCATTTCCAAAAAAAGAACACCAAGCAATTGAGATGTAACAGCTGTTTTTAAGACATCTAGCTAAGAGAATCTTTCCCAGAAAAGAAGTTACATGTAATGCCTCTTTCTATACTGTTATGGTCAGATATACTTTCCCTACCAAACATGCTCAGAATATGCTTTCTGAAAAAAAGGTGAATACATGAATTTCACCGAAGTCTCTTGAAATACTTGAATTCTACAAACTGTTGTACATGTAATTCCTTTAACCCTCCACATCTTTAGTCAGACACCTGAAGCTTTGCTTTCACTTTTTTATCAAAAGGCCTTTATATTTGCCCTCATTGGTGTCAAAGGGAGAAAACCTAATGATGCCATTTCCAGTAAAATAAGCCAAAGCAGTTGATATGGAATTGCTTTGTTTAAGACCACTAGCTAACAGAAAACTGTGAGAGAAAAGAACTTCCGGGTAATCCCTGTTTCTAGAGTATTGTGCTCAGATATACCTTTTCTACCCAACATGCTTTTCACAGTCTATCTGAAAAAAGATAAAAACCTGAATTTCTCAGAAGTCTTTTGAAATACTTGAACTGAAAGCATTGTTTTACACAGAGGTGCTGCAACCCACCGTATCTTTAGTCAGATTCCTGTAGCTTTGATTTTACTTTTTTAGCAAAAGGCCTTTATATCTCCCCTCATTGGTTTCAATGGGAGAGAACCTAATGAAGCCATTTCTAGGATAAGAATTCAAAGCATTTGATATGGAATTCCTGCGTTTAAGACAACTAGCTAAGAGAAAGTTGAGTCAGAAAAGAACTTCCGTGTAATCCCTGTTTCTAGAATGTTATGCTCAGATATACCTTTCCTACCTAACATGCTTGTAGTAGTCGATATGAAAAAAAGTAAAAACCAGAATTTCTCAGAAGTGTTTTGAAATGCTTGAATTCAAAGCACTGTTTTGCACAGAGTTGCTTTAACCCACCAAATCTTTTTTCAGACTCCTGAAGCTTTGCTTTTATGTTTTAGCAAAAGGCCTTTATATTTAGCCTCATCGATTGAAAAAGGAGAAAACCTAATGATGCCATTTCCAGGAAAAGAAGCCAAAGGATCTGATATGCATTTCCTGCTTTTAAGACAACTAGGTAAGAGAAAGCTGTGAGAGAAAAGAACTTCTGGGTAATCCCTGTTTCTAGAGTGTGATGCTCAGATATACCTTTTCTACCAAACATACTTGTAACAGTCTACTGAAAATAGGTAAAACCTGAATTTGTCAGAAGTCTTTTGAAGTACTTGAATTCAAAGCACAGTTTTGCACAGAGTTGCTTTAACCCTCCTGATATTTAGTCAGACTCCTGAAGCTTTGCTTTTACTTTTTGATCAGATATACCTTTTCTACCCAACATGCTTGTAACAGTCTATCTGAAAAAAAGGTAAATACCTGAATTTCTCAGAAATCTTTTGAAATACTTGAATTCACAGCACTGTTGTACACAGAGTTACTTTACCCCTGCACATCCTTAGGTAGACTGCTAAATTTTTGCTTTTACTTTTTTAGCAAAAGGCCTTTGTATCCGCCCTCATTGGTTTTAATAGGAGAAAACCTAATGATGCTATTTCAAGGAAAAGAAGCCAAAGCATTTGATATGGAACGCCTGTGTTTAAGACAACTCTCTATGAGAATGATGTGACATAAAAGAACTTCTGGGTAATCCCTGTTTCTAGAGTGTTATGCTCAGATATACCTTATCTATCCAAACATGCTTGTAAAAGACTATCTGAAAAAAGGTAAATACCTGAATTTCTCAGGAGTCTTTTGAAATATTTGAATTTAAAGCAGTACTGTGCATAGTGTTGCTTTAAGCGTCCATATCTTTGGTCAGACTCCTGAATCATTGCTTTTATTTTTTAGCAAAAGTCCTTTATATCTGCCCTCTTTGGGGTCACTATTAGTATTCAGTGTTCGATATCCTGGTAATTCTTCAAAGACTGTGTTAATGGCACTATGTTTAATGGCATTGCCCTTTATTCCTGCATCAAACCTCTTTTTCCCAGTTGGATTTGTGGTTGCAGAGCGAGTGTTGTATGTACCTAGTATGGGATTCTGTATTTTAGTTGCTCATGGATGGCGGAAATTATCAAAAAGAAATGTGCTAAAAAAACTTTCCTGGGTGTGTCTGTCTATAGTGGTGATCACTCATGCCTTAAAAACACTTCACAGAAACTGGGATTGGGAATCTGAATATACTTTGTTTATGTCTGCTTTAAAGGTAAATAAAAATAATGCTAAACTGTGGAATAATGTGGGTCATGCTTTGGAAAATGAAAAGAATTTCGAGAGAGCCTTAAAATACTTCTTACAGGCAACACATGTTCAGCCAGATGATATTGGGGCCCACATGAATGTAGGAAGAACTTATAAAAATTTAAATAGAACCAAAGAAGCCGAGGAATCTTACATGATTGCTAAATCTCTGATGCCACAAATCATTCCAGGTAAAAAGTATGCTGCACGAATTGCTCCCAATCATTTAAATGTTTATATCAATCTTGCTAACTTGATTCGTGCAAATGAGTCTCGACTTGAAGAAGCAGATCAGTTGTATCGACAAGCAATTAGCATGAGACCAGATTTCAAACAGGCCTATATTAGCAGAGGAGAATTACTTTTAAAAATGAACAAACCTCTAAAAGCAAAGGAATCATATCTTAGGGCATTAGATCTTGACAGAAGCAATGCAGATCTTTGGTACAACTTGGCAATTGTTAATATTGAACTTAAAGAACCAACTGAAGCCCTTCGAAACTTTGACCGGGCTTTGAAGATGAATCCTAATCATAAACTAGCACTATTCAATTCTGCCCTGCTCATGCAAGAATCAGGTGAAGCCAAAGTTAGGCCTGAAGCAAAGAAACGATTGCTCAGCTATGTCAGTCAAGAACCCCATGATGCAAACGGCTACTTCAATCTGGGGATGCTGGCAATGGATGACAAAAAGGGCAGTGAAGCAGAGATGTGGATGAAAAAGGCCATCAAGCTGCAGGCGGGCTTCAGGAGCGCTCTGTTCAACCTGGCTCTCCTGTATTCTCAGTCCTCCAAGGAGTTAATGGCTTTGCCTGTCCTGGAAGAGCTCCTACGCTACTACCCTGACCACATCAAAGGGCTCATCTTAAAGGGAGACATTCTGATGAATCACAAGAGAGACATAGTTGGAGCAAAGGAGTGCTTTGAAAAGATTGTAGAAATGGATCCAAACAATGTCCAAGGAAAACACAATCTTTGTGTTGTTTATTTTGAGGAGGGGGACTTACTCAAAGCAGAAAAATGCCTACTCGAGACACTTGATTTAGCACCACATGAAGAATATATACATCGTCATTTGAACATAGTAAGAGTTAAAATTTCTTCCTCTGGTGCTGGAGAACGGTTTTATCTTCCGCCAGCTGGGATCCCACGTGTAGAAGGGGTCAAAAAAGCTCCGTTTGAAAACTTAGAAGAAATAAAAAGTGAACCTAAATCTACCGAGACAATGAAAAATGATAATAACGAAAGTCAGTCTAAATCAGACACACAATTAGAAGAAAATACAGACAAAGAAAACAAAAAAACAACGAAAGAAATCAGTGACATTGAAAAAAAAAGAGTTGCCGCTTTAAAAAGACTAGAGGAGATTAAACGTATTTTAAATGGTGAATAATAGCCTTATTCTTTATCATGATAACAGTGGTATGGAAAGTGCTTTAATTTGTGGCATTTAAATTAAAGTATACTCAAACTGAGTGTTTTGAAAAGTTGAAAAAAATACATAACAGCCTATAATAAGTTGTTTCTCGATCTGTGGAGAATCATATATCAAGTAAATTTTAATGTAGTAGGTGGAATGTGGGGTTATTTTGAATATGAGAGAAATTTATTAAGTCAAAAGTAGAAAAATCACTGTTTTTAAAGCCCAGAGGAAAGATCTGATGGCAAAAATTTTTCAGATGGATATTCTTAATTAGAAAATATTTCAAGAACTAGATGGGGATCCTACCAAACAATTCCAATATGTGCAGCTTTATTCCTTGCAACCCTTTTTTGTTTTCCAATTTCTTATGGATTTCAGTCTGTTTTCACCCAGTGGAATCTAACCATACTAAAAACATTATTTGACCATATTTTTTCAGTGTATCACTTGATCCTCACTAGTGTTCAGTCAAAAACTTTCCTCTGTGAAAAAACACTAGCTTAATTTGTATGTGTTTTTTTTTTTTAGTGTTTTCCGAAGAAATAATGAGAAAAAACTTTTTTTTAAAGCAACTAATGTGTGGGATGTAAATACATTATTTCAGTATATTTTTTCACAGTTGTACAATTATCCATTAGTGCTGTACAAAAAGTTTTTTGAGCCTCTGTAACTGAAATGTAGCTTTCCAGTAGTATTCATAGAGAATTTTACTGCATTTTCTTTTGAGAAACCGTACTTATTATTTAGCACAACTGGTAAATCATACAATTGTTATAACTCCACGTTATCCTTTGTCTTTCACTCCCTAAAAATCCTTAAATCTTAATACATGTAACTTCATAAGCCCAGAGGATCACAGATGTAGGGCTGGAGGGACTTTAAAGGCCATCTAGTCCAACTTCCATAGTTTACAGATTGAGGAAACCAAGGCCTAGGGACATTGATGTGCCTGATGTCACAAGGGTAGAGAGGTGGGAGATGAATGGTTCATGAACTCTTAACTCTAAAGCCACTGCACCTTCCATTGCATCAAGCTTCCTCCCATAATTTTGGACCATAATGGCAGTAGTTTTTTTTTTTTTTTTAAGTTTTTAACTCTTCTGTGGGCAGCTAAGCAGCACAGTGGATAGAGTTCCCCCAGAGCTTGAATCAGCAAGACTCATCTTCTGAGTTCAAGCCTGATCTCGGACACTTACTACCTGTGTGACCTGGAAGAAGTCACTTCACCCTCTTTGCCTCAGTTTCCTCATCTGTAAAATGAGTTGGGGGAGGAAAATGACAAAACCACTCCAGTATCTCTGCCAAGAAAACCCCAAACATGGTCACAGAGAGTCAGACACAACTGAAAGGACTGAACAAAAAGTAACTGTACATGTAGCAAGTTATTTTCCCAAAGTCATCTGGTCTTATTTGAAGTAATGAGGTTTTTGGTTTTAAAATTATATGCTCATTAAACAAATATTTATTAAGCTAACATTTGTGGGCAGTTCAACAATAAACCACTAAAGCCAGTGTTATTTAATTGTGAGGGAAAGAAAATGACTTCTGGTTTCTTTTGAAGCACTAAATTCTATTGTCTTCCTTTTTTAAAAACTTTAATTAAATATTTATTTTGACTACTGATTCATTAAAATGTTTCCATTGTTTTATTAAATACATCTGTTTTATTCCTTCTATGTGAACATTTTTCTTAGACAAACTGCTATTTCAAGGAGTTATCTTTTCATATATGTTTTACTGGGTTAACTAAAAAATGCTTCTTAATCTGCCTATTGTCAGCTGTTTTCAGAAATATGGTGAATATCAAAAGAATCAATTTGATGGTCATTTTTAACTTTAACTTTTTGGAATTTTAAACCCAGAAAAAAAATGTGTTTCAGAACAAATAAAAATAAACACTTTTTCTTTAAAAAAAAAAAAAAAAAAAAAAAAAAAGAAAAAGGAGAAAACCTAATGATGCCATTTCCAGGAAAAGAAGCCAAAGGATCTGATATGCATTGCCTGCTTTTAAGACAACTAGGTAAGAGAAAGCTGTGAGAGAAAAGAACTTCTGGGTAATCCCTGTTTCTAGAGTGTGATGCTCAGATATACCTTTTCTACCAAACATACTTGTAACAGTCTACTGAAAATAGGTAAAACCTGAATTTCTCAGAAGTTTTTAGAAATACTTGAATTCAAAGCACTGTTGTACACAGAGATGCTTTAAGCCTCCACATGTTTAGTCAGAAAACTGAAGCTATGCTTTTACTTTTTTAGCAAAATCCTTTATATCTGCCCTCTTTGGTTTCAATGGGAGAAAACCAAATGATGCCATTTCCAGTTAAAGAAGCCAAAGCATTTGATATGGAAAGCCTTTGTTTAAGACAACTACCTAAGAGAAATCTGGGAGAGAAAAGAACTTCCAGGTAATACCTGTTTCTAGAGAGTTATGGTCAAATATGCCTTTTCTAACCAAAGATGCTTTTTCCAGTCTATCAGAA
>WOXC01011955.1:0-40000 GCA_011680675.1 Gymnobelideus leadbeateri
CCTTCAAAATTCTGAAACTAAAAAGCTATATGTTAATAAGTTGATAGAACACCAGGCAATGAACCCATCTCCACCTTCTGTCCATCAATTATCAACTATTTACAAAATGTTTACTATTTGCTGTGAGCAGTGCTAAGCCTGGGAATATAAAGATAAGTCAAAAAAAAAAAGCCCCAAACAATAAGGACAACAAAAACTGAGTTCCCACCCTGAGGGGGTATATATTCTAATGGGGAAGACTGTAGACAAAGGAAATCTCAAATGGAAGGCATTAGTAGCTGAGGTTGCCCCAGACATGATCCCTCTAGGGGGTGAGATTTGAGACAAGGCTTAAAGGAATCCAGGGAAACTAAAAGATAGGTGAAGAGGGGCAATATTCTAGGCATGGAAGAAAGACAGCACAAAGGCACTGAGATAGTCAATGAAATATGTTTGAAGAAGGGTAAGTAGGCCAGTGTATATGGATTGTAGAATGCATTAAAAAGAATAAGTTATAAGACAGTTAGAAAGGTAGGAGGGAGTCAAGTTATAAGGACCATTAATTGCAAGGCAAAGGACTTTATATTTTATCTTGGAGATAATAGGAAAGCCACTGGAGTTTAGGAAAAAGTCTCCTCTTTAGTGTAAGGAGATGTATGAGTAACATGAGATAAAAGGGGAGGGGAAAAGGGGGAGCTCTTATCTAATGTTTTCCATTTTTTTCAACTGGAGTATGAGGTGAGATCCACAGATGAGGGGGTGTGGAAGGGGTGTCATTGTAGTCTTGAGAGATGTAAATTTTTGATATAGCTTTTGCAAATGAGAGAAAAACATTGAATCCTTTAGGGAGGAGTAAAATCATTGCTTTGCAGTAGTAAGGACCCAGGTAGGACCAAATAATATCAATTTGTAGTGGGTCCTGCAAGCACAGTTTTTCCATCCACAGTTTTTTCCACAGTTTTTCATCAGCATGTGAATAGGAAGGAAAGAGAGCAATCTAGGATAGAGGGTGGCAAGGTGTATTTGGCAATAGAACAAGGAAACAAGGGTATTGAAGCTGGAGGATTATATAGCCAGTTAAAGAACTCAGAGATGGAGATAATAAAGTTAGGGATTCTAAGCCATAGGATAAGCTGGAATGATAAAAGATCATGATTACATAAATGAATTTTAGAGTTGATTGACATAAAAACAGAATGCAATACACTTGTGAGTAATGACAATGCCAAGAATATGACCATTTTTGTTTATAGTTGAGGTAGAGTAGAGGAGTAGGTCATTGGAATGGAACAAACTGGGAACTGGAACACTAGAGTATTTGAGAATGTATCAATAGATATGCTGAAGTTCCCTAGCGTGGAAAACAGAAAAGAGAGAGAGAAGGAGAAAGACGGTGTGCCAGGCACCAATATTAGCCACTGGGATCTGGATTGGGTTATTAATCTGGTTAGTGTGAACCTCAAGGAAGGAGAATTTGCTCAGTGAAGGTGATTATGATACATCTGGAAGTCACAATGGAGAGCAAGGAGTATTATGACTTCCCCAGCACAACCAGAGACTCAGAGGGTATGAGGGAATTTGTAGCCAGTATTGGAAAGGGTATAGAGGGAAGCAGTGAGGGAATTCATGAGGGTGGCATGTCTCAGTGAGGCCAGAAGAGTAAAGAATTGAGAAAGAGGTTCAAGGTGGAAGAGTGTTTCACTGTAAAAGAGGCATTCCAGATAGCACAGCAGAAAAGATCTGTAGATCTGGAATGGGACATGGTGGGAAGGTGAATAGAGTTGAGGGGAATATTCCTAAGGGAAAGGTAAGTTGAGGATGGATAATGGAGTTTCCATATCAGTAGCCAAGAGTTCAAATTCATTGGAATGGGGTGAGTAGAAGACATTGAGTTGTAAGTCTGGGAAGAGTAATAGTGGTTTGAAGAGAACTTTACTGGGGGAGGCAAAAGGTTATTCCAGGTTCACCTTGAGTGTCAGATGGGAGTTTACCTGATAGGAGGCAGGCTAATATGAAAGCATAAGAGATCAGTCAGGTTGCCTTGCTTATCCTGGAAAAGGTACTGGTGGACAAGAGTTGGAAAAGGTAACATTCAGAGAGCAGTAATGTGCTGGAAAAGGTCATGGGGCAGTCTGACCTGGGTAGGAAGCTGCTGATGGTTCTCCCTCTAATATATACATCTTATGAGTCCAGAGAAGTCCAGGGAAGTTGATAAAGGTACAAGGGATACTCACTGGAGTATATTCCTGTGGCCTGATATAGAAAGTAATCCCAGGTCAGGATCCAACAAGAAAAGAATCAGCAAGTACTGCAGATTAGTACATATGTCTTTGAACTGCTTCAAACAGATTCCCTTCAAACAGATACTTTTATCTGAGGACCAGTTTACTCTCAGGACCTCAGAATAGACTAAAGTTAGGGGCAGATAGGTGGCACAGTGAATAGAGCACCCACCCTGGAGTTAGGAGGACCTGAGTTCAAATCCAGCCTTAGAAACTTAACACTTACTAGCCTTGTGATGTTGGGCAAGTCACTTGAGCCCAACTGCCCTGCCTTCCCCCCACCAAAAAAAAATAGACTAAAGTTAGTTTTCTCATATGAATGTCTTTTTTGACCCCACTTGGGAAATAAAATGTCCATATGCAACAGGAAAAGTACCTTATGTTATTTTACACCTCTACATGGTGGTGACTTTCATAAAACCATTTACATATACTTGTTAACTTTTCTCTGACCCAACAAGGAATAATGAGGTACCTAGAAAGACCATGCTTTAATCTTCAGCATTTCGAGGAATAGAGACTAATTAAAGTAATTTCTGCATAGAAGAAAGCAATGACTCACATAACTGTTGGCCAATGATGTAGCTAATACTACATCAATCATTGTAGCATCTACAGAACAATATTGAAGATCTGAGAGCTTAAGCAAAAGAGAAGTCAAGGAAACATGACAATGTCATGCCGGGAAAGAGGCTGCAAATTTCTTTCAGATCTTGTCTGTCACAGTGCACTGCTAATGCCTCTGGATGGGATATTGGAAAACCAAATGGTGGTCTTGCTACATCTCAGGGACTTGCAAGGCTGATATTAGAGAAGATGATCAGGGTCCATATAGGGTTTGCCCCTTCTCTGTTAAAGTTTGCCCTTGGATGAGCACCATTCCAATATGATCAGGAAGATTTTAAGTACATATTCCTCAAAATTTTTCTGTGCTGGAGATAACTGAAAATTGAACCTTGGATCCCATTGATTTTTCTTATATAAGTTGAGAGGGATTTTTCTTTTTAGATAATAAGTGATGGGGTATAGGCTCTGGGAACCTGCTTGAGCTTTCCTTGCATCTTCCCACTTGATGAGGAATTTGACTGAGGCCATAAGCCTTCCATTTCCACCAAACCCAAATCTCTGTTACTAGGTGAGCCCTCCATTGTCCAGCTACTTCCTACCCTTGATCCTCCCAAAATATCTAAACCCAAATCTGTTTACCATTAAACTAGCCTAGCCCTCCATTGTCTGTCATCTTTAGGCAGCCTTCAGCTACTTCCCACCCTTTATCTTCAATATTCTCCCTAGACTCCTCCTCAAGACCCTCCGCAAACTCCTCCTCTAGACTACCCCTAGAACCCTCCCACAATCTTTGTGTATATAAACTCCATCTTCTCTCCATGAGGTTGCTGAAATTTATCGAGTACAGACTCCCTCTGTGTCAGATTATCCAAGCCCGCTTGTCCAATACAAGTGTCACAGATACTTAGCCTCCTTAAAAGTCTGCCCATTAGGGGTGGCTAGGTGGCACAGTGAGTAAGAGTGCTGGCCTTGGAGTCAGGATGACCCGGGATTGATCCTGGCCTCAGAAAATGAGCACCCACACATAAATAATGACTGGCCATGTAACCTTGAGCAAGTTACTTAACCCCAATTGCTTAAAAAAAAAAAGTCTACCCACTAAGGAGAATCTTTAATAAAGTTTGCTTTACTTTGGCTGAGAGAAGACTTGAGTCTAATTCATTTGGCTGAACCCAGCATGTTGGTATTTTGGGTTCTTGAGCACCCTTAATCTAAACCTTAAACCTCAACAGTAAGGATAAGGTAAATTACAACAATAATTCATATTTATCCTAATATGTTAATTGACATGTTTATACATGTATATACATATCACACATTCACTTATACATTTGCTTGTATATGTACATATACATATAGGTATTTTGCATATTTCAAAAAATATTTCCCTCTCCATCTTTCTTTCACCCCTCTTCTCTCCCCAGGTTTTGTGATTTCATGTGTATGGAAAAATCCTGGATATAGAAACTCCTGCTTTGATACAAATAGATGTTATCTATAACTTAAAGTTATAGAGAATTTGCCTGGGGCCCTGAAAGGTTAAGCAATTAGATCAAAGTCACATAGCTAGTACTCATTAGAGTCAGGTCTCCCTTAATCCACAAAGCCATAATGCCTGTCAGATAATCTTTGATGGCTTCAGAACATCAATTTCTACTTAAAAAATACAGCTACTTTTAAAGTACATATTTAAAGCCAACACAACTCTATAGTATTCCTCAAATGTAATTAAAAGTATATTTATATTAGATGAAATGAGGTATGCCTTACTTTAAAGCCAATCCAAAAAGCAAGGACCTATATCTACAAATATTTAATAGCAAAGTTGTAATGATTTTCCGCTTCTTAAAATGAGTCCTTGTATGATTCCTTTAGTTCTCAAAATGTGCTTCCATTTGTGAAGATTTTAGTTAGTCAACAAGTATTTATTATGCCTAAAATGTGCCAGGTGCTATATGATAAGCACTCAAGATAACAAAGAAAGGTAAAAGTACCTACCTCACAATCTAATTGGAGAGAAAATATCCAAACAACTATGTACAAAGGAAATATAAACGGGATAAATTAGAATTAATCAACAAAGGATAGGCTCTGGAATTAAGCAAGCTTAGAAAAGATTTCTTGTAGAAGGTGTGACTTTAGCAGAGACTTTGGAAAGAAACTAGGGAAGCCAGGAAGTAGAGATAAGGAGGGAGACCATTGCAAGCATTGGGGACAGGTATGAAAGTGCTCAGAACTAAGAGAGGGAATGTTTTAATGGAAGAACAGTAAGAGGGCAAGTATTACTGGATCAAAAAGTGGGGAAGAGATGGTGTAGTGGCAACCAGATTGGCATACCCAGGATGGCTGCTAGCACAGGTTCTTAGATCCATTTTACTAGGAAAGACAACTATTTAAGGAGTCAACAATCTTTTTTAATCACATTCACAAACTCGGGAAAAGTCATCACCTTGAACTTCAGAGAAAATACAAACGGAGAAAATACAAGTGGAGAAATAAAGACCAACAGACAGGGGCTCTGACTGCCCCAATCACCTATACACTTTACATACATCTGCATCAAGAGAGCCTTTATATCTGAGCAGTTGGGAGAGCTCTGAACATAGGGCTCTCAGAGTTTCCACCAGGGAATAACAAGGTCCTTCTCATAAGCAAGCCCCCAAAGCAAAATACCAACTCAGAGTATATATATATACTTCTCAGAGCCAAAAGGCATCACAATCCTCTTGACTCAGTGCCTAATGAGAAATTAGCTAAAGGTGTTAAAGCTTTCCTACAAGCAAGCTTCTCTTTATGGGCTCCATGAGAGGCCTATTAATGGGTGGGGAAGATCTTGTATTCCATTAATATTACAGATAGTAGTATAGAAAAAGATTGGAAATATGAGAGCATAGGTTATAGAAGGCTTTGAAAACCAAACTGAGAATTTTATATTTGTTCCTGGAGATAATAAGGAGTGCCTTGGTTTATTGAGTAGGGGATGGAGATGTCATAGCCAGACCTGCCCTAGGAAAATCACTTTGGTGGCTGAATAGAGGCTAGACTGGAGTCTTAAGTGATTTGTAACAGGCAGTCCAATCAGCAGGCTATCACAAAAGTCCAGGCTTGAGAGGATGAGATAGTGGCAGGGTCAGAAGAATGAAGGAGACAAATTCAAGAGAGGCAAAATCATCAGGCCAGATTAGATACTGGGGGATGAGAGATAGTGAGGAGTTGAGAATGATGCCTAGGTGGATGGAGAGAAAATGGAGGATGAGACAGTTCTCTTGACATAATGAGGACATTTAGAAAGGAGAAGGGTCAGGTTGGGGATGGGAGAAAATCAGATTAGGACACATTAAGTTTAAGCTGTCTATAAGATATCCAGTTGGAGATGAGAGTTGTAGATGGGAGACTGCAGATCATCAGAGAGGTTAGGGTTAGGTAAACTAGATTTACGAATCATCTGCATAGAGATAATAATTGTATGTCTGGTAGCTGATGAGATCACCAGGAAAAGAATATAGGAGGAGAAGAGAAGAGGGCCCAGGACAGAGAGCCCTGTGGAACATGTAATTAACACAAAGCAGGATTCCACCCATTCTATGACCCAGGCACTGGTGGAGATGCAAGGATCAAAGGGACAGCTCTGACAAGTATTAGTTCCCATCAGATCTTCCTCCATAGGGTTCAAAAGGAGAAGACCAGGCCTCTTCCTAGTGCTTCAGACTGTTGTCTAGCACATCATAAAAAAGAGACACCTAAATAAAGCAGAAAAAAAATGCTTGGTTTAGAGAACAACAAACTCTGGAGAAAGGACATGGTCTGAGAGTTTCCCAATTGCCAGTCTTTAGATATTACGGGATTTGTTTCCTACTTTATTGATTAGGCTGTAAGACAGTGTGCTGGTAATGGGGTAGGGCTCTGAAGTTCATTGCTCTGACCTAGAAAACAGGAGGCCTGAGTTTTAGTTCTTGGCCTATTCACAAACTCCATCTGTCATATGGGGACTTCTTTGGGACTCAATTTCTACATATATTAAATGGGAAGACAATAATTATACAATTATTAGAATTTCTCAGAAAACAACAGCTAATTTTCTTTTTGTAATCATTTTTAAAAATAATATTTATTGCCATATTTTTATAACTGCCAAAATTTCCCCTGTATCTCTCTTCTTTTCTTTCCTAGAGATCTATTCACATGACAAAGAACACTTTTTAAAGAAAAAAAAGAGGAAAAGAGAAAGACAACAAAACAGATCAAAGCATTAAAAATCTGAAAATACCAGCAATGTTCTACACCTCTGGATATATCTCGTCTGTACAACAGTATTAGGAGGTGTCTTCTTATAACTTTTCTTTGGGGATAAAGGTATTCTTTATAATTTTGCAACATTTATTTTCAGTTGTTTTGTAATGTGATAGATGATTAATTATTAAATAAAATAATACTTATTTTATTCCAATCAGTATTAATTCAGTTTGATAAGATTCCACAGGGTGGTGATTATAAGTCCTGATAGTAGGCCTCAGAACTGTGAACTGAAGATTGTATGTGCTCACTTGCTTAATCGTAGGCAGCTAACTAGAGGCACTCTACCTTTTTCCTTGTTATGGTGACCAAGCCCAGAGTGGCAGAGGTGATGCGATTACATGGAAAGCCCCCAGCTATTTTTTTTTTTGCCCCTGCATACCTTGTCATCCCTCTGTTCCCCAACATGGAGAGATGACCATAAGCACTTGGTCAATGAATGATCCTGGCTTCTGGTCTGCAGCCTGCCTTTCTAAGGGCTCATCAGTCCATGTGGATGTGTTGTCATCTATTTACCAGCCCATTCCAGTGGTTTTCTCATCCCCTTCATAGGGCCTCCTGAAAGGTCGATAGGTCTATTAAGGTCTGCTGACTAGCTTCTTTGTGTATTTGTGCAGACCCTCCCAGAGGGTCATGGGCAATGTCTATCCTGAGAAAAATCTGAGCTCTACTTTATTGTAGGGGGCCATGGACCTTTTAATAAAGTTCCATTGGCTCAGAGCTCTGCCTCAGTGGTGTTTTTGTTTGTTTCTTTGGTTTTTGCAGATTGGACAATTTTGAACATCCTCAGAGTAGTAACTGTTCTTTCCATTTATATTGTTATAGTTCCCATACATATTGTTTTCTGGGTTATACCCATCAGTTCATTTAAGTCTTTCTATGCTTCCCTATTCTTATTGTATTTATTTCTTATAAAACAATATCTTACTCTAAGTACGCACTGCAATATATTTAACGATCGCCCAAAGAATGGGAATCTACCTCATTTCCTGTAATTAAAATGATTTTACAAATGTCTTTATGCACATGGGGACTTTCTTCTTATCAATGACTTTCTATGGGTATATATCTAATAATGCAATCTTTATATCAAAGGATATAGACATTTTAGTCATTTTATTTGTATAATACCAAGGAGCTTTCCAAAATAGTTGTATTGATTCACAGCAATATCAACAATGAACTAACATTTCTGTCTTGTCACAGTCCCTTTCATCATTAACTGATCCTTTGTCATATTTGACAATTTGCTGTGAGTGTGTATGTGTGTGTGTGCATACACACATACACACATAAAATAAAATTCTTATTTGATATTTGATAGAAAAATTTGTTTTCCTCATTCACAACTTCCCTTCTTATTCTAGATACATACATTTTGTTTGCACAGAAGTTTTTCAATTTTATGGAATGAAAATTATCTAATTGAGCTTTTGTAATTGCCTTTATCTCTTGTTTGGTTAATAATATATCTTCTACTGTGAAAGTCATTAGATTTGCTTTTCTCATTTTCATGATATGATCTATAATTTCAGGTAAAGTATTTGTTTTGAATTTATTATGGAATATTTTACAAGGTGTATATTTCTTCCAGAATGGCTTTAAGTTTTCCCAACAGTTTTTATCAAATAGGGGGTTTTTCCCTAGGTAATTTATGTTTTCTGCTTTACTGAACACTGGGTTATTGAGTTAAATTTTTTTTCTGATTCTTGTCCTATCTATTCAATTAATCCATTTCCCTATTTTTTAAACCAATACTAAATGGTTTTGGTGTCTGCTGCCATATAATCTCTCGTAGAAATCTGAAATTTTTATCCCCCAATCATTTATACATTTTAAAATTATTTCCCTCTACATACTATATATTTTGTTTCTCCAAATGAATTATGCTACTATTTTCTAATGTTCTATAAAAAAATCTCTTTGATGGTTTGGCTGACATAACATTAAAACTGTAGATTAATTTTGGTAGTATTTTCATTTTCATTGTATTACAAAAGCCTAGCGATGAACACTGAATGTCCCTATATCTATTTTTTGTCTTTATTTCTTTTTTTTTTTTTTTTTTAAGCAATTGGGGTTAAGTAACTTGCTCAAGGTTACACGGCTAGTCATTTGATTTATGCATGGGTGCTCATTTTCTGAGGCCGGATCTGATCTCGGGTCATCCCAACTCTGAGGCCGGCACTCTTACTCACTATGCCACCTAGCCGCCCCTTTAGGGCAATTGGGGTTAAGTAACTTGCCCAAGGTTACACGGCTAGGTTTTTGTTTGTGCGGATTAAGTGTCGGAGGCCGGCTCCGAACTCAGGTCCTTCTGATTCCAGGGCCGGCGCTCTATTCACTGCGCCACCTAGCCGCCCCGTCTTTATTTCTTTAATGAATACTTTGTAATGGAAATCATATGTATATTTTATGTGCTTTGGTAGATTTATCTACAGACATTTTATGCACTTTGTAATTAATATGAATGGTATTTTCCTCTCTATTATTGCTTCAACAAATGGTGTTGGTTTTTATGGCTTTATTTTGTAGTCTGAAATTTGTTGAAATTATTAATTGTCTCAATTAGCATCTTTCTTGAGCTCCTTGGATTGTCTAAGTAAGTCAAGGCTATATCACCAACAAATAGGTATAGTTGTATTTCTTCTTTGCTTTTATTTTTTTAACTTGTCTTATGATTATTATTAGAATTTCTAAGACTGTCAAATAATAATGAAAAGAGTGGGTCACTTGTTTTCCTCCTGTATTGATGAGGAAAGCTTCTAGTGTATCCCCATTTTATAAAAAGCTTGCTTTTATTTTAGACAGATGCTTTGTAGTGTATTTAGCCAAGTAGCCAAAATTTCTATAGGATTTAAATATCTACAGAGGACAGATTAAGACACCCTTTGGGGATCTGGCACTACAATAATGTTTTTGGAATAGGCACTCTGGGCATTATTATGCACATTTTGTTGCTAAAGCTTAGAGATGTTTAGAGCCTTTTCCTTGGTTAACAATAAATTAAAGGGATATATTTTAATACTGGTTTCCTCCCACTAGGTCTACTTCACTTCCCATTCTTTCACCTTCTACATGAAACCTTTCCTAATCCTCCATCTGCATTTTATCACTGTCATTCTCAATAAAAATGAACCCCCCCACCCCCTAAAAGAAATTACCTTGCATTTTTTGACGTATGTTTATATAAGGACATGCTGTCTTCCTCGACAGAATATGAGCGCCCCAGAATCATACAGTTAAGAGTTGGAAGAGTGAATGGAGTGAATTAGAGCAGTGGATAGAGTGAATAGAACACCGGCCCTAGAGTCAGGAGGACCTGAGTTCAAATACAGCCTCAGACACTTAACACAAAGCTAGCCATGTGACCATGTGTCAACCCCAATTGCCCTCCAAAAAGCAAAAAAAAAAAAAATTAAATTAAAAAAATTTTAAGAAATAAAAATTTAAAAAAAGAAGAGCCCTTTGGGAATTCTCTAATCCAATCCCCTTCATCTGCCCAACATCAAATAATCATTGAATGACCAAGCATTGACTAGAACCCAGTTATCCTAATTCTGAGAATCCAGTACTCTTTCTTCTATTAATCAATGAGTGAATTACAATTTATCAAATCATTGCTATGTAGCAAATAGGTGCTAGATATCGAAAATATAAAGAATGGGGCAGCTAGGTGGTGCCAGTGAACTGGCCCTGGAGACAGGAAGGCTTGAGTTCAATTCCAGCCTCAGACACCTAAAACCTATTAGCTGTGTGACCTTGGGTAATTCATTTAACCCTGATTGCCCTGCCTTCTTCCCTCCAAAAAGACTTCCCCCAAAAATAGAAAGAATGAAGGAAAGAGTCCTATAGTCTAACATGGAAGATAACAAATAAATACAGAAGTATATACAGAAGAAAATTTTTTTTTTAAAAATACAAATAAATAGAAGATAATTTAATGCAAGGTAGTTACAGAGCGATGGCACTAGCATTTGGTGAAATGCTAAAAGGTTTCATTTATAAATTGGTGCTTGGGCTAAATCCTGAAGAACATAATGATTCTGTGAGGCAGACGTTAGGAAAGAAGTAATTCTGGCCACAGAGGACAGTCAAGTCCAAAGACACAGAAATGGGAGATTTTGTTCCATGTGTGAGGAACAGAAGGAGGAAAGTTTGGCTGTAGAGCACAGTAGTAGAAAAAGAGAGAGAGACAGAGAGAGACAGAGAGAGAGAGAGAGAGAGAGAGAGAGAGAGAGAGAGAGAGAGAGAGAGAGAGATGGATGGTGGGGTGGAGGAGTGAGAATCAAATGGAATAGTGGTGGTCTTGTCCACTCCCCTCCCATTTCAAAGTTCAAGAAACTGAGGCACCAAGAAGCCAAGTGACTTTCTCAAGGTCACATAGGTAGTAAGTAACAGAGTAGTTAATGGAAAGTAATCTAATTCTAAATTTAGTATTCATTCTTCAATAGGATGACTGCATATTGTTTAATAGAGAAGGAAATTGAATCCAAGAAAATGAACCAAGGAAATCCATGATAATGCTTAGAAGAAATGGTAGTAAGACCCATCACAGGTCCAAATATGGGCCTTCTGAGAATGGAAACAAGAATCTTAAACTACACAGGTCCTAATCATTGGGTCTCTTCTTGGAGGCCATGTGAACTGCATCCCTTTGCCCTTCCCTGCCTCCACCATATTTCCTGGGGTTGCTATGAATGCATTACATGGGAAGAATGATTTATTCATTTCTCCTTTATGGAAAAAATTTGCAACCTGGCTTCTGGGTAATTTCCCCCCATTCTACTCACCAGAGCCACGTGCTGTGCTGTCCAGGCTAGATAAACATGGGAGGCTCTCTTTGTGTTACATTTATTGAATGAGTGAGAAATAAATTGAGTTCTAAGAACAGCAAATGAATGGCTTCAAGGTGTGTTGGTTTATCATCATATACAAACTCTTTCTTTACACCAGAGCCTCAGCCATTATGCACAGCAGAATTTCCTCAGCTAAAGCTGGAGAGAGGCATCTTGCAGAGTAGCTGAGCTTTAAGAAAAAACATTCCACTGGCCCCCTGGAGCCTGTTAACACATTCCTGCTGTCTTTTCATTACAGTTTCCCCCATCGCACCCGAGTCCCTGAATGCTACATTTTTAAATGTCATTAAAAAAATTAACGATGCTCGACTTGGGGAGGAAAGGCACAAAACCAAAAAGAAGAAAAAAAACTGAAAAAGAGAACTGTTCTTAAGGGAAAAAAAAGAAAAAAAAGTAATTTGGTGCTCCAGGGTTTGTACAATGATTACTTTTTCAAGTAGCATTCTGTAAAAAAATAGAAGAGCAGAGGATAATGAAGAGGTTGGAGAGGACAGAGTATGACCCAAAATATGGCTCAGTGTAGAAATATAGAGTCCTTGGAAGGAAGAGAAGAGAGAACTACTTTAGAAGGAAAACAAAACAAAACAAAACAACACCAAAAAACTTCCATCCATCTCAAAAAAAATTGGAAGGAAAAGAGAAATGTCCTCAAATCTCTCTTCCCTTCTCCACCCCTTCTTTTTCCTCTTATCTTCTTCCCTTTCCTTCCCTACTTTCTCTGCCCTTTACATGATTCCCTTCTCTCTCTATTTCTCCACTCTACCAGTGATCCCATCAATTCTTTTGGACCCAATTTACAACTCTATGTAGATGATACTGCATTTTGTGGATCTGTCTCCTAATCTCCAGTCCTACATCACCAACTGTTTAAAGGACATTCCTCTCCATTCAAAACAAAACAAAACAAACAACTTATTTTCTGCACCCCCATTCTTGCTTCCAAACTCCTATGTATGTCCCTTTTCCTCCACTCATGCAGCCACCATCCCATTTCAGGTGCCTTGGACTTTTTATGACAGCTTCCTCTTGGATTTTGAATTCTCTGTTCACCATCTTATCTCCTTGGTCTCTTTGGTATTCCAGTCTTTTCTCTTTCTGATTCATATTCAGAACAGCCAACAAAATTGTATACCCAAAGCACAAGCAGCAACTGTCACTCCCCAGTTCAAGGCACTCCACCAGCTTCTTATTACCTCCAGGATAAAACATCAACTCACCTGTTTGACATTTTAAGCCTTTCACAATCAAGGTCCAGCCTATCCTATTCTTTCAAGTCTATTGTTTCTCCCCTTCAGATGCTCTTTAGTATAAGAACTGGCCCACTTATCTTTCCCATGTGAAATCTCCTTTTGTGTACTTTTGCACAGATTATCCACTAAGCAATAACCTCACTTCTACTGAATGGGATTCACTGTTATCTCCAAAGATCAGCTAAATGGAGCTTCTCTGTGAGTGCCTTTCTGATCAGACCATCTGTTTAGTTGCTCCCACTCTTTGAAATTACATTTCGTTTACCTTGAACATAATTTGTATCTACTTATATGTGTGAATCCTGTTTTGCCAGATAGAATATAAGCTTCCTGAGAACAGTGAATGTTCCGTTTTTCTCTCCCCCTGGTGCTTAATACCATGCCTAAAAAATAGTATATCCTGACAAATTCTTGTTTGCTCATTGCCTATAAACTTTTCTCAGGTCTACTGCACCTCTCAGAGAACTCCACTTGACCCTTACCATCCCTTCACGTTTTATTCCTATATTGTTTTTTTCACTTCACTACCAACTAGAAGGAATTATCTACATTGGCTCTCTTCAAATCCTCACAACATTTTTACTTCAGAATCCCTAGTAATCTGGTTTACATATCCTGTACTCAACTAAAACTAATCTCTCCTTATTTACTAATGGAGGAAGTGCAGCCCATACAAACTGTGAGGATCCTCATTCCAGCTCCCAATCTCAGGACTGAGTCTCAGGTCCTGAAGAAAGGCTTTATCTCTTCCTTGTGGATGTAGCAGTATTTCTGAGGAGTTAGAGAGTGATTCCCTAATGGAATAATTGACTTTGGTCCTATTCTATGTATTCTACTCCATATTATCAATGAGAAATATTTTTAGACAGCCAACCTTAAGTAGCTTTTAGAAAGAAAGGCATGGCTACTAAGATGGTACAGTAAGTAAAGCTTTTACAGAACATCCCCCCCCAAAAAAAAAGGATGTGACACTCTCTGTCTCACAGGTAAATATAGAGTCCAGGGGAAAGTAGGCCCATGCTTAGAGAGGACGTGTGACATAAGGGCAAAACAGTTCCTAGTTGTCTTAAGTCCTTTTCTCTCATTTGTGAGGTGTTTAAGAAGTCCTCCTTAGTCATGGTGTAGTTTTTTGTTTTGTTTTGCTTTGCTGAGTTCCTTCCTATGCCATAAATCTATGGCCAGTCTGTCCTTTATTTCTAATGCAATGCCGTTGCCCCCTGATCCAAAGATGTTAGGAGGACACCGATGGGAAAGTGGAAAGTCGTACATTCTCTGGACCTTCTGAAACTCGAAAGGTTCTCTTCTAGCCCAAGGAAAGGGAGAGAAGGTGAACTAGGACAAGACAGTCCTGTTCACCCTTTTTCCAGTAAGTGATATTGCCTTATGGGTTTTATTGGAATATCATTTAGAAGTGGAGAACTTATCATTGCCCAAGGGCTCCGGTATAAAGCTGGGACTACAACCTGGGTCTCCTGACTTCCAGGCCTCTTTCAAAGCTATCATTCTTCTTGCAATGCCATGTCTTATTAGTTAGGGCCAAATCACTGATCCCCTTTATATAGATGTCTATTAATAGCATCTGTGACTGCAAAGAGACCTACCAAGCTTCCTGTGATAGCACAGTCCCTAGACTGTGATTATATAATGTCCCATTTAAATCAAGTTCACTTTAATGCCCTAGGATTGTGAAGGCACTCCTTTAAAATACTCAGTCCCAGTCAAGGATTAAATGTGCCCATTTGAAGTGGGCAGATGGCAAGGAGTAGGATAGCCTGGCTTGATTTATCCTAGTTGAGTGTTCTAAATTTTACGAGGAGTGTGTTACCTTTAAAAGAGTCCCCTGGCATGTATTTGGGGAACTATATTTTGAGGCAACATCCCCTTCCTCTACATTCAGGTATGACACAAATGTTTCCCCCTGCTGAGGGTTAAATATTATATGTGATTCTGAGGTACACTTTCTTTAGAAACCATATGTCCTCCTTGAAGCCTTTCTTATTTGGGTAAAATCGTCCAGCAGGAGCTGTGAATCTAATTAATATGCTACATAAACTCGCTAGCACAGTGAGGAAATACTCAAGGCAGAGTTCACCATCACAGACAGTTTGGTTGGTCCCCTTGTAGTCACACTGCTATTAATAGGCACTGTTGTAAAGAAAGGCTGGGTGCTTTGACTCTAACTAGCTTTAAAAAAAATCTCCAGATAGAATCCAAGGTGACAAATGTCACCAATGCTATTTAAGAGAAAAGAATGTCTGAAACTTTAAGATAGATAAGGAAAGCCCAAATCTCTTCCTGCCAAGATACCTCAAATCATCCGTAGTGGACAAGAGGGTATCGACTTGCTGATCTGTACAATTCTCTTTGTTTTTGAATGGTGAGTAAGTGCTAATATCCTAATAGTCCCTTGACCTCTCAGTAGTGGCCTACTAGCATACCTACCTACTTGGATAGGTTTTTTCCAACCTTGATCTATAATGAAGCATCTTCCCCAAAATTCACCTCTCTAAATGGAGAGCAATGTCTCCATCTTCCATAAACATGTGATTTCATGCCAAAGACCTCAAATTATTTTTTCCTTCTTTTAAAGCCAAGCATTATACATTATGCTATTATAAATACCCAAACTAACTATGAAGGACATATTAAGAAAGACACTATCTACATCCAGAGAAAGAACTGATAAATATAAGTATGCATAGAATACCTTACATATATATAATTATTTGTGTCCTATAGAAGCCATCTCTGAGATGCAGGGGTGAAGAGGGGAAGAGGGGAGAGGAGAAGAAATTTACATAACTTTGTTGTGTATTTAAAAGGAATAGCAAGTTGTACATAGTGAATTTGCAGTTTCATGGGCAATCATTTCTTATTATTGTACTATGTTATGGTAATGCTTGTTTTATTCCATAAATTAAAACACGTGTGTGTGTGTGTGTGTGTGTATACATTTTTTAAAGTCAAGCATTATACATTAATCTATATGAAAAGTAAATGGGTTCCCCTAGCAAATTGTGATCATCTTGTTTGAACCTTTGCTCATACTCCATAAATATTTAGAAATGAGGCCCTGAATTTGGAATCTGAGGAGATGGAGGTGAACTCTAGAATTGCTTCTCACAAACATTGTAAGCTTAAACAACTTAGTTAACTCCCTGGGACTCACTTTCTACATTTCTAAAATGATAAGTCTTGGTTAGATGATGTGTTTGGCTGTAAATGTCCTTTGTAGCTCTAAGTGTATATATAATATCACGGTTCTCAGTCATTACTATTTGCAAAGGTAAAGAAAGTGAGAGCAAGAGTGGAATTGAGATGTGGGGGTGGGGGGAAGGGAAGGAGAAGAGAATGAAAATCATGCTTCACTCCCCACTTATTAAATTTATTTAGGCAATTTTTAGTAAACGATATTAATAAGTTCCTTGATTATTATCAGATCTTTGTAATCTTGCAATTAATTTTCCAAAATTATCAGTTAACACATCTTATTACTACTAGTAATTATAGACCTAGGTCTGTGCCCTATGATGCCCTATATCTTTCTGATTCTAAATCTAGTGCTACCTAATTCTAAAAACTAGCTCATTCCGGGGCGGCTAGGTGGCGCAGTGAGTAAGAGCACCGGGTCTCGGCGTTGGGATGACCCGAGATCGAATCCAGCCTCAGAAAATGAGCACCCACACATAAAATAATGACTAGCCGTGTAACCTTGAGCAAGTTACTTAACCCCAATTGCTTAATTAAAAAAAAAAAACTAGCTCATTCCAGATCCTGGTACTAATTCAGCCTCTAGGCCAAAAGATTTAAGTACACATATCTCAGCATTAAATTAGTCTTGGTTCTAGTAACTAAGCCTGTACCTTACATCTCCATATATTCCTCTTGCAGTAAGTAAGGCTTAGGACTTTATTTGAAGAAAAAGTCTCGCCTTTTTCTCCCTTAGGAGCTGTCATCCCACTCCCAAACCAATGGCCCAATGAGAAAATTCTCAGTACCTGTTTCTAGATACCCCTGAACATAACTGCTCACTTGCTTGGACTTCTTCTTACCTTTTGCTACTAGATTCCCTTTTTTCCCCATTGTTCAGTCATTTTTCAGTTGTGCCCAACTCTTCATGACACCATTTAGGATTTTCTTAGAAAAGATCCTGAAGCAGTTTGCCATTTCCTTCTCTAGCTCATTTTACAGATGAGGAAACTGAGTTAAACAAGGTTAAGTGGCATGCCCAGGGTCACACAGATAGTAAGTGTCTGAGGCCAGATTTGAACTCATGAAGATGAATCTTCCTTACTCCAGGCCTGTTACTGTTCTTTAAGTCTGAACCTGCTACATCATTTTTTACTTGCTCCCTGCCAGATCTTCATAATATCAACTGCCCACCTATCTGGACATACTATTTGCTACTAAGACCAACCATCATGATTATAACTCTCTGTCTAATGTCCAAGCCCTCATTATATATCTTTGTACTTGCTGATGAATGTAAGTTCTTTTAAAAATTGAACAATTTCATTTTCATCTTTGTATTCTCAATATCTATTATGGTGCCTGGTATAGAGGAGGCAATTAATGAATTTTGGTTTTATTATAATGAAGTAACTGATTCTTGATTCCAAAATTTTGTCTCAATCTTACTTCCTCTTTTTTGATAGTTCCTCCTCTTATTGATCCAAAACTCATAAGGATAGGAAAATGATATTATGCAGAAGCTTTCCTCATTTCTCTACTCACAGTTTCCCATGAAAACTGAGCACAGATGGCATAAAGGAAAGAAAATCATAAGCACTTATCACTTTAAACCTTGAAGGTACCTTAGTAATTATTTAATTCAGTTCTCTCATTTTACAAATAAGGAAATTGAGTCCCAGGAATTATTCCATTTCAATTGGTCCCATAGGTTTATTTTTTCCTAGTTTGCAAATAGAGTTTATTATTATGGTAGATGTATCATGTTTATCTAGAATAATATTTTCAACAAAATATCTTAACCTGGAGGTCTGTAAACTCATTTAAATTAATTAAAAGTATTTTAATAATTTTATTTCAAAGTGGGTTTCCTTTTTAATCCCATGTATTTTATTTTATGAATTTAAAAGTATCATTCTATCAAGGGTTCCACAGTCTCACCAGACAATAGGGGTCCATGACCCAAGAATGATTTAGAAACCTATAATTTTAACATTCAATACTGACTCCATCCCTCCTCACTCTATTTCCAATATCTTTAATCTCTCCCTCTTCACTCAGTCCTCTATTCTGTCGAGCATACTCAGGTTTTGGCTAACCTGAATCTAAAAACCCTAACCTCATGCCAAGTCCCTTATTGCTATGATCATTTTTCCCCCTTTCTAAAAAAAACTGTTCAGCATCTGAACTCATAGCCATCCTTTCTAAATTTAGTCTTCACCCAAGCCTTTCTTGACCTGCTTTGGTCAGCTGCTTTCCCAAATATTAATTTTGTTTTAAACCTGCAATCTTTGGGTCACTTACCCCCAATTGCCCTCCAAAAAGAAAAAAAAGATTGCAATTGATGACCCTCTTCATCATTTGCCACTAGTTACCGCAGTGCTCTGCATATGGTAAGCACTTGCTAAATTATTTTTCCATGCACACATGCATGCCTTCATTCATTCATAGAATTCTGACCTCTTCAGTTCCTATGCTGCTCCAGTATTCTAGAGGCAATAGAACTACACAGTGAGATCTGCACTTAAGAAAAGTCACTTGGGTTGTACTGTGGAAGATGAACTGAAGTGGAGAGAGATTTGATGAGTATATTATATATTTGAATGTGTTATATATTGTTATATATGTTGTACAATATATTTTATATATAACATATATGATATAACATAACATATTGTTATATATATTAGATAATATATTGTTATATATAATATATATGATATAACACAGTATATTGTTATATAGGTTAGATAATATGTTATATAATGTATTATGTCATATTAGTCATACTAACCTTATAATATTATTTAATGTTACCAAATATGTAATATAATTGAGTATATATTCAGTTACAGTATCTGTATACATAATATGTACAAATACATAACATATAATAAAGTCTTATTTATATTGGCAGGAGTATTGAACATGGACCTCTCCATTTATCTAAATCTTCCTCTGTTTATATAAAAAGAACTGCTTTGTAGCTTTATTTCTATAAATCTTATGGCCATCTCCCAGACATTTTAGACATTTTGAATGAAATTTACCTTTCTAGTTCTTTGTTTTTGTTATTGCATATAAATGCTGTGTGTATGTGTATGTATGTGTGTGAATGTATATGTATGTATTTGTATTTGTGTGTATGTGTGTGGGAGTGTATGTGTATGGGTATGTGACTCTGTGTGTGTGTGTGTGTGTGATATTCTTTTGTTTCTGGATACTTTGCTTAAGCTATTTTACCAGTTTGCACTTTGCTGCTTCTCTGGAGTTTCCTAAGTACACACTTATTTAATTAGCAAATAAAGTGAGTCTTTGCCATTGTTTAGACATATAATATTAATATATTGAGACTATAACTAGAATTTTCATAACTAATTCACTTTTTGGTTTCATAATATAATTTTCTTTTTTTCTTTATCTGGTTAGTCAGTAGTTTGCTGATTTTGTTAGTGTTTTTGAAACACTAAGTTTTGGTTGTATATTAATTTTGTTTTTAAGATTATTTCCTTTTTTTCTTATTTTAGGGTTAATAATTTGTTCATTTTCTATTTTTTTATTGAAAGTCCAGTAATTTTGAAGACTTCTTATATATGTATATATATATATGTGTGTGTGTGTGTGTGTGTATACACATACATATATATAAAACATTTTTTATATTTATCATAATTATATAGGGCTTCTATTATTTTACCTTTGAATCCAACCATTATTCAAGATGCCTTTCAAAATCTTATTTTCATATAGTTTGTTTGTTTGTTGTCATTGTTTAATCTGATTCTTTGTGACCCCATTTGGGCTTTTCCTATCAAAGATACTGGAGTGGGGGTGGCTAGGTGGCACAGTGAGTAGAGCGCTGGCCCTGGAGTCAGAAGGACCTGAGTTCAGATCCGGCCTCAGACACTTAACACACACAAACAAAAAAACCTAGCTGTGTGACCTTGGGCAAGTTACTTAACCCCAACTGCCCTCCAAAAAAAAAAAAAAAGCCAAAAAAAAAAAAAAAGAGATATTGGAGTGGTTTGTCATTTCCTTCTCTAGCCCATTTTATAGATAAGGAAGCAAGCAAGGTTAAGTGACTTGCTTAAGGTCACACTGCTAATTGTGTCTGAGGCTAGATCTAGAGTCAGGAAGAAAGGTCTTTCTGACTTCAGATCCTGCTCTCTAACCACTATGCCACCTATCTGCATGCCTTTTTAATTACCATTTTATTTCAATAATTTAAAGAAAACATTTTTGTTTCTTTTTTATACTTTTTTTTTGCCCTGGCATATGAATTAATTTTTTAAAATATATTGTTGCATGCTAAATGTCTATATCTATACACACACACACACACACACACACATATATATATGCACACATATACATATATATAGTTTTCATTATTCTTTCTATTTGAATCTATTCAGATGTGAGAAAAACTAAGGTCACCTATCATTATTAAAGATATTGAAGTAATTAATTAATAATTATATCAATGCCTTTTTGACCTGTTACTTTTCTTTCAATAACTCAGAATTTAAATCATTTGGCAAAATTATATTTAATAATGTTCACAGGGCTAGGCTGGATTGTTTAGTTATATCGCTTAATTGAGTGTGTGTATATCTATCAGTATCACCCCTGTAGCTGAATTTCTTTATATCTTGCCCATCACATTGGGTATAATCCCTGGTGTTGCTACATTCTTGGGATATACCAAACATGGCATGGAGAGGGGCTGCCTGCTTTCAAAGATGCATGCTAAAAATACTCTGACTACATTGGCTTTAGAGCTGGTAAATGAGCTGGGGTAAAAATGAATTGTAGCATATTACACAAGACTATATTTATCACTGTGATGTTCTTTGAACCTTTCTGAGCTTTACATGAATTTGAAATTATTATTTGTAATCATAATAATGTTAACTATTGCACTTAGTAAAACTATTGTTAAGATGTGAAAAGGGAGGGGTGTCTAGGTGAGTAGACCACTAGCCCTGGAGTCAGGAGGACCTGAGTTCAAATCCAGCCTCAGACACTTAACACTTAATTAGCTGTGTGACTTGGGGCAAGTCACTTAACCCCAATTGCCCCTTCAAAAAGCAAAAAAAAAAAAAAAAAGACTTGACAAAGGAAAAATATATTATGTTTAAAAGCACAATAGAAAATTTTTTCATTATCTATTATGCCTTTAACCATAATGTAGTTTTCCTGTTTGTGTCTCTTGACTTGATTATTTTTATTATTGCCTTATTTTAAATTATGATTGAAACCAATAAAGATTTAGTTACCTAAAGCATACCATCCCCTTGTTTTTATTCTATGTTTTTGTATATTTTAAGTATTTCTTGTATTCAATAAATTTGGAATTTTTACAAAATCTTTTTAGCACAGTACTTCAATCTCTTTCTTTTTAAGTGATGAATTTAATCCACTCAAATTTAGATCCATAATTTTAAATTGTAGTTACATTACATTAAGTGTTATTACATATAATAATACTCTGAATTTAATAATGTTAAGTTTGCTTTTTGTTTTTTTATTAAATACATTTTTTAAAATTTATTCATGTGTTTTGGTTTTACATTTATAGATCCTTCCTACTTCATGAGGTCTTTTGTAGCAAAGTAGAACAGTTAAGTAAAACCAATGATAAAATGATCTGAAAGCACATATATTCACATCTCTATTTTTTTCCTTTCACCTTCACCCCATTAGAGGAAATAAACTTTTTTCAACAAATATGTGTAGTGTGGCAAAACAAATACCCTCAATGACTTATAAAAATATGTTTATTCCTCATTCTGCACTCTATATTCATTACCTTTCAGTAGTGAACAATATATTCCATTATTAGTCTGCTGGAATCATGAAAGGTCATTGTAGTTATCACATTACTTACAGCTTTCAAAATTGTTTGATTTTACAGTGTTTTATTTCATTCTATTTTTCCTCATATGATTTATAAAAGTATTTAAAATTGTTTTTTTTATAACATTGATGTTATAGTATAAATTGTTCTTTTGGTTCCACTTAATTTGGTTTGCATCAGTTCATAGAAGTCTTTCCATTTTTTAAAATTGCCTATTTTCTCATTTCTTAAAACACAGTTGTACTCTATGCTACACAATAAAATGGGGGTAAAAGTAAAATCCTAGGGCGGAGCCAAGATGGCGGAGTAGAAACAGCTCATCCAAGCCTCTCTGCCCCCAGATTCTCCACAAACTATGTAAAAAAGGACTCTGAAAAACTTCTGGAGCCCCAGCACCCACAGAACGACACAGAGAAGCTAACCTCCCGCTGAGGACAGCCCAGCACCCTGCAGGAAGGACCAGCGCAGCGGTCTGGGAGCCGGCAGCGCGCAGAGCCCAGAGCGCAGAGCGCAGGAGCTGAGCCGAGCCCAGGTCCACGTGAGCCGAGGTTTTAGCCCCAGGGCGGCAGGGCCAGCAGCCGGCTGGAGGAACCCCAGAACACCAGGAACTGTGGCGACCCCAGAATTATCAACATAGACTTGCCTAGGACAAAGTAAGAGGTTAGTGTCCTATGGACTTTGGGACCTGTATTTGGGGAATGCGTCAGCTCCCTCCCCTGGGGGCTAGAAGCCGCTGAGGAGACACGCCATTGTGTAGTTTTCATAGGCATTTCCGGCTCCCAGCCTACAAATCGTGGGGAGATCCAGCGATCAGTCTTGGGGGGTAATCGCTCTTGCTTTAACCTCCCTGGATCTGGATTGTGATCTAGGGTGGAAGTTGTGGGTGGGTTTACAGCTTGCCAGAAACGGAAGTTGCCCCCACACGTTTGGGACGAAAATTCCTCTATCTGGCCTTAAAGCCATAGTGTGGCAACAAGCCCAAAAGTCAAGCAATTAAGTGGCAACATGCCAAGGCAAAGGAAACAGAAAAATGCAACCCTAGACTCCTATTTTGGGGGCATAGAGCGGGAAAAGGACTGTGAGGTCAGAAGTCCTGCTCCAAAAGCCCCAGGGGAAAACATGAGTGGGTTGCAGGCCATAGAGGACCTTAAGAAGGACTTTAAAAATCAAATAAGAGAAGTGGAGGAAAAATTAGAAAGAGAAATGAGAAGGATGCAGGAAAAGTATGAAATGAGGGTCAACAGCCTGACTGAGGAAAACAACACCTTAAAAAATAGACTAACTCAAATGGCAAAGGAGGCCCAAAAGGGCAATGAGGAGAAGAATGCCTTAAAAAGTCGAATTTGCCAGATGGAAAAAGAATCTCAAAAGTTCACTGAGGAGATTCATTCCTTCAGAGTTAGACTGGAGCAAATGGAAGCTAATGACTTTATGAGAAATCAAGATGCTGTTAAGCAGATCCAAACAAATGAAAGATTAGAAGGCAATGTGAAATATCTCATGGGAAAAACCACTGACCTGGAGAATAGATCCAGGAGAGACAATTTAAAAATTATTGGACTACCTGAAAGCCATGATCAAGGAAAGAACCTAGAAATCACCCTTCAAGAAATTCTCAAGGAAAACTGCCCTGATGTTTTAGATCCAGAGGGCAAAATAGAGGTTGAAAGAATCCACAGATCACCTCCTGAAAAGATCCCAAAAAGAAAACTCCCAGAAATATTATAGCCAGGTTCCAGAATCCCCAGATCAAGGAGAAAATACTACAAGCAGCCAGGAAGAAACAATTTCAATATTGTGGAAACACAATCAGAATAGCCCAGGACCTGGCGGCTTCTACACTGAGGGATCGAAGGGCATGGAATATGATATTCCAGAGGGCAAAAGAACTGGGAATGAACCCAAGGGTCACCTACCCAGCAAAACTGAGTATTTTGTTTCAGGGGAAAATATGGTCATTCAGTGGAATAGAGGACTTTCAAGCATTCTTGAGAAAAAACCAGAGTTGAATAGAAAATTTGACATCCAGACACAAGAAGGAAGAGATGCCTGAGAAGGTAATCAGGGAAAAGAAATCAAAAGGAACTTATCAAAGTTGAACTATTTACATTCCTATATGGAAAAGCAATATCTGTGACTGATGATATCTTTCTCACTATGAAAATAATGGAAGAAGGGGGTGTGGTCATATGAATACATATGAGAATGTGTGTGTATATGGTTACAGTTATATATGGATAGAGGGCATAGGTTGATTTTGTTGGGAAGGGAGAGTACTCAAGGGATGAAATTATGAGGTGAGAGAGGAAAGTGGCAAGAGGAGATGGGGAGAGACATGGTAGGGTAAACTATCTCATGTAGGGAAGTGGGTGCAAAGGAGGGGGAGAATAAGGAAGGCTAAAAAGGCAAAACCACATTCACATTGAATTTGGTTCAGGGAGAAAAATGACATACATACTAAATGGGATATCTCAACCTGCAGCAGGATAGGGGGAAGGGGGATGAGAGGAGGGATGATGGATGGGAGGGCATCCTTGGGGTGAGGGGAGGTTGGAAGTACCCACTATAGAAGAGGGACAGGATCATGTAGGGAATGGACCAGGTGGGGGGTGGGATGAGTGGGAGGAATTATAAGCAGCCTTGTACAATATATCTACTATGATAATGTTTTGCATAGCTAGACATGTACAACATATACTGAATTACTTATCTCCCAAGAAGGAATGGGTGACAAGGGAGGAAATGGATCTGAAATTCGAGGTCTTAACATTAAATGTTTCAAATATATATAAATACTATTATTAATACTCTTTTGCTTGTAATAGGGAGATAAGATGTGCAGGCATTGGGACACAAAGATTCACCTTCCTCTAATGGAAAATCGATGGGGGTATGGGAGAAGGTATGGGAGAGAGCAGATTGGAGGAACCGATATCTTGTGGGACTGCTATTCTGGGAGGTTGGGTAGGGGAATAATGGGGGGAAAATGATTGTAACTCAAAACCTGGCGGAAATGAATGATGTAAAACAGAAGTTAATAAAGTATTTGTTTAAAAAAAAAAAAAAGTAAAATCGTATCCTTAGGTTCCAAAAATCAACTCCATAAAAATAGAAAGGGGGTGGCATGAATAAACAATTCCTCTGGAGAAGAAGCAAGATTTTTAAGGGTCAGGAAGCTAAAAATTAATTTCAGTTATCCCTTCCACATGGCTGGGGGGTAGCAGCAAGTTGCCCCTATAACCTGAAAAACCCATATAAAAAATTTTGGCCCTCCATTCATATCAGAGAAGAAGTCCAATTTTTTTCTTTTACTTTTATGGAGTGTTTATAGTACCTTTGTAGAATTTGGGTTGATATTATACAATACTATACATATATTTTCTGCATTTCTGAGTTTCAAAACTTTTTTTGTGTCATCTGCCAACCTTCCCATGTTGTAAGTGACTTCTCCAAAACTCCCAAAAAATTCCCATTTAATTTCTTATTCCTACCCATGATATATCAAAACTGCAATGGGGAAAGTTGTAATGTGAAATGGATAACTGTAATATATAATGGTTGGAGCAGCTAGGTCGAATAGTAGATAGAGTACCAGGACTGGAGTCAAGAAGACTTATCTTCCTGAGTTCAAATCTGGCCTCAGACACTTACTAACTGTGTGACCCTGGACAAGTCACTTAACCCTGTTTGCATCAGTTTCTCATCTATAAAATGAGCTGGAAAAAGAAATGGCAAACCACTCCAGTGTTTTTGCCAAGAAAACCACAAATGTGGTCCTGAATAGTTGGACATGACTGAAACAACTAAACAACAACAGCATATAATGGTATGATAAAGTAGTAAGATAAAAACAAAATCCAAAAATGAAACAACATTTCTTATAACAAAGGAAAAAATGCTTAGCAAATAACTATCATAAAAAGATAATGAAATCCTTCTTTTGTTGAGTCAGCCAATAAGCATTTATTAAAGATACACTATGTTCCAGACACAAAGATAAGTGCTGGGGATACAAAAAGAAGCAAAAGACAGTCCCTGCCCTCAAGCAAACAAATCTGTACAAACAAGATAAATAGGAAATGATTAAGAAAGGGAAGTAAAGAGGAGCTGGCAAAGGCTCCCTGTCTTAGATGGGAAGTCCCCTAGTAACTGAGACTTCAAGGAAGCCAGGAGACAGAGATTACTAGGCATGGGGTACAGCCAGAGAAAGTGTTGGAATGAATTGTTTGTGAAACAGTCAGGAGGCCAGTGCCACTGAATCAAAGAGTACACAGAAAGTTGGGAGTCAGCTAGGTTTTAAAGGGCTTTGAATGCTAAACAGAGGATTTTGTATTTAACCTTGAAGATGATGGGGAGCTACAGAGAGAGAGAGAGAGAGAGAGAGAGAGAGAGAGAGAGAGAGAGAGAGAGAGAGAGAGAACCCTGAAAAACATAGTTTCCTGAGTGTGGGAGGTGATAGTTCTATATGTTATCCTGTGTTCAGTTCTGGGAACCACTTTTAAGGAATGACATCAACAAATTTGTTCATATATAGAATGTAGAAGATGACCAAGAAGGTAAGGGGTCAGGAGATCATGCAACACATGAATTTATTAATGAAACTTGAAAAGTTGAACCTAGGGAAAAGAAGACTTAGGGTGAACATAATACTTGTCATCAAATATTTCAAGGATTATTATATGAAAAAGGAATTAGACTTGTTCAGCTTTGCCTCCTTGTTCAGTCATTTTTCAGCTGTATCTCACTCTTCATGACACCTCTTTGGGGTTTTCTTGGGAAAGATACTGGAGTGGTTTGCCATTTCCTTCTCCGGTTGATTTTACAGTTGAAGAAACTGAACCACACACGGTTGTGACTTGCCCAGGGTCACACAGCTACTAAGTGTCTGAGGACAGATTTGAACTCAGACTATTCTGACACCATGCTTGGTGCTCTGTCTATGCACCACCCAGCTACCAGCTTTGCCTTAGATGGGCAGATTAGGAGAAAAGGGTAAACAAACTGAGACATAGATTGATTCATGATGAAAACTCCCTTACTATTAGAATTTTCCAAAACTAATTGTCATTCATCAGAGTTTTCAAGCAAAAATGCCCATTTGTCAAGGATATTCAAGATTGCATTCCTGTTCAGGTGTGAGTTAGATTAGATGGCCTCTGAAGACCCTTACAACTCTGAGATTATATGATTCTCATTTATCATCCTCTTCCTAGCTGGAGTATTCCGATTTTATAGAACGACATGATAGTATTTTAGGAAGATAAATCTGGAAGCAATGTGCAGGATTGCAAGAGGGAACAAAATTCTGGCAGTAGAAAAAAAAACACATTAGGAGGATATTGTAAGAATCTACTTATGAACCTCCCATTACCTTCACTGAATAAATTAGATCAATACAATTATTATCCCCCACCCCCAATGCTGAGTGGGTGCTGAGTCATCTTGGCTTGAAAAGGCAGCTAGAATTTAGCTGGAAGTCCAACCTATGAATGTCCCAGCCTAAAGGAGGTCAGTGCCAAGCTGCCAGGTTGATTGGATTGTAGCAGTAATGAGATATTGCTGACTATTGATCAGTAAAACCTGCATCGATGAACTGTCTAGGTGGGTAACTAGAAAGCAATGGGGAAGGTTGCCAGGATTTGAATAGGGGACAGCTTAAGCCTCAAGTCCCTTTGAAGTGATTGAATGTCTGCTTTCTACTGGGCACCAATGCTTGCCTGCATAGCATCTCAAAGAGGTAATGTAGTAGAATAGAAAGAACGATTCGGGAAAGATCAGGAGACCTTGATTGAAGTGCCAACTGTGCTACTGACTGGCTTTGTGGTCTCTGGAAAAATAACTTCCCTCCTTCTTGTGTTACTCAACTATAAAGCAGTGATAGTCATCCCAGATCCTCAGCTAGCACAGTGAATGGAAAGGGAGAATCTACAGGTAAGGAATAGAAAAATCAATGATTGTATAAACCATAGATACATAAACGTGTGTGTATGCATATCATGATAATTATTTAATATCTTAACATTTCTAGGTATCTACAATATTGTGCAAGGCATGATTATATACATGATAAAACAAAGCAAAACAAACAAAAACTAAAATCACAAATTGTCCCAGCTGGCAAAGGCTTTATGGTTAAAAACTAGGCAGTACAGGTGAGACACAGAGATTAGGATTAGAAGGGGCAGCAAGGTGGCACAGTGAATGGGAGCACTAGCCCTGGAGTAGGAGTGACTGAGCTTTAGACACTTGACACCTAACTAGCTGTGTGACCTTGGGCAAGTCACTTAATCCCAATTGCCTTACCTTCCCCCCTCCCCAAAGAATTAGAAGGGGCATTAAATATTATATAGTACAACCTCATTTTACAAATGAGGAAACTGACGTTGACAGATATTAATTGGCTTGGCCAGCATTACAGGTATGGTTAGAGGCAGAGCCATAGATCTAATTCATGTCACCTGATTTCCAGGTTGAAATTATTCTGTTCTACATTCTATATTAAGACACAGCATGGAAGAACATGCAAACTGTTAATGATCAGGACAGCACTTCTAGTCCGGTCTCTGCCACCAATGTGGCTTTGTAAATGTCCCTTAATTTCTCCTCCTCCTCCTCCTCCTCCTCCTCCTTCTCTCTTTCTCTCTCTACCCCCCCCCCCCCCCCCACCAAAGAGCAGGTTGGGACTCAATGATCTTTTTTTTTTTAAAGCAATTGGGGTTAAGTAACTTGCTCAAGGTTACACAGCTAGTCGTTATTTATGCGTGGGTGCTCATTTTCTGAGGCCGGATCTGATCTCGGGTCATGCAAACTCCGAGGCCGGCGCTCTTACTCACTGCGCCACCTAGCCGCCCCTTTAGGGCAATTGGGGTTAAGTAACTTGCCCAAGGTTACACGGCTAGGTTTTCGTTTGTGCGGATTAGGTGTCGGAGGCCGTCTCTGAACTCAGGTCCTTCTGATTCCAGGGCCGGCGCTCTATTCACTGCGCCACCTAGCCGCCCCGGGACTCAATGATCTTTTAACATCCCTTCTTACTCTAACATATTATGCAGGGCAGTTCTGGGTACAAGTTCAAACTGACTTTTAAGGGTTGATTGTTAAATTTTCAATGTGAGCACTTATAGCTCTGAAATGGGCAAACTCTACACATCAAGGCTTGATTTATGATTTGATTGTCTAGACTTAAGAATGTGGTGGAGAAAATGTGAAAAATGTAGGCTATATTTGAATAAAAAAGTGCCATGGATACTTCACCCTGAAAAGAACTGGTTCTCGTACATTTAACAGCACCACCTGTGTTTGTGCCTTATTTGGGTTACTATTTCTGTACTCTAAATTCTTCGGAGGAGAATCAGTATGGCTCAGTGAATAGAAAGAAAGTTCCAAATGAAGTGTTTGTGTTGTTGTTGTTCATTCATTCATTCATCTCCAACTCTAGATAACTCCATGGATTTTTATCCATGTGGTTTTCTTGGCAAAGATAATGGAGTGGTTTGACATTTTTTTTTCTTCCATCGTGGACCCATTTTACTGATGAGGAACTGAGGCAAACAAGGGGTAAATGACTTGGGGTCATATAGCTAGTGACTTGTAAGGTGAGATTTGAACTTAGATCATCCTGACTCCAACCCTGGTGCTCTATCCAATGTACCACTTAGCCTCCCAATCAAGTGCTACCTCTGATAAAGTCTGACTATATGTTCCTGGATGGGTCACTTATCACCTCTGAAAGTCCGAGGTAATTAATATTCTAAGATTATAAATTTCTGAGAAGGTTCCACCTTGCATTAATAGAAGGAATCTCATCACCTGGGAATTCCCTATACTAATGAAATCACAGGTCCAGGCTCTATCCTTATCCCAACCTCGTATATATTTATAAGAAGGATTGTTCAGGGAAAATTAAACAAATATCCAAATAATATCTGTTATGTTGATTTGGGTGAGGATTATTGTTTGCTTGCCTGCTTTATTTATTTACATTTGTTTGTTTCTCTTTCTTCTTGAAAACCACCTGGACTTGGTCCCAGGAAACCAGGTCCCATTAAGAAGTTTGAGGCAGGAAACTCGGTAGACAGCTATTGACTAGTAATCTAACTATAGCAGAACTAAGGGGCATGAAGTTGAAGGAGGCAGAGAGACAGTTGACAGGCATCAGTAACAGGCGTGAAGGAAGAAATCTGTCCCAGGATTGGGAAATGAGAGGGAGTATATAAATAAAACTCTGGATGGGAATGTGCTAGGAACGAGGTCTAGTCTGGCTCCCAGCCAGAACATGGGGTAAATTTCTCCTCCATGGCTAGGGGCGAGAAGCAGCAATATTGCCTTTTGCTATGAGTCTGGGTACCTCTTATCTGATGTGCAACTACAACTGTTTTCCCAAGAAAATTAAAGTGACTTAGTCAGTTAAGTTGAAATTCCCCTGCAGTGCTAGGCTTAGAGGATTTGAAAAGTTGCCTTTATTATAGTTTGACCAGGAATAGAGCAGAAGGCCCTATGTTTAGTGGAGATGGGGCTCTACTCCCACCTAGTGGATATACAGTTTTTAACTTCAATAGTCAATGAGAATAATTTTCAGCTGTGATAGCCTAGCAGTAGACCAACACAAAACTTTGAAGGTGAATGATAATTCTTTTTTTCCCCTCTGGATTCTCTGTCTCTGTCTCTGTGTCTCTGTCTCTGTGTCTCTGTCTCTCTCTCTGTCTCTGTCTCTCTCTGTCTCTCTGTCTCTCTGTCTCTGTCTCTCTCTCTGTCTCTCTCTGTCTCTGTCTCTGTCTCTGTCTCTGTCTCTCTCTCTCTGTCTCTCTCTCTCTCTGTCTCTCTCTCTCTCTCTGTCTCTCTCTCCTTCTTATATAGTTGGAAAGACATAGGTCCTCCATTCAAGAAATTTGTGTTCCAGTCCCTGGTATGACACCTGACACTTACTAGAGGTGTGACTTAAGGCACATTAGTGAAATTGTGTGAGCCTCAGGTGCTTTATCCATACAGTAATAATTGTACTGCTTACTTCACACAGTGCAAAGGAGGGAAAAGAGATTTGTTACAGTATAACATCAATAAAAATTACTATTGGGACAGTCATCTTCAAATCCCAGACAGATATTAGTCCTTCCAGATGAACCACCTCAGAAGGGGCAGCACCATATGAAAAGTTTTTCCTGGTCACCCTGAGACACTCTTGGCAGAGATGAGAATTACTCCAAGTGTTGTGGAAAAGAGTTTAGAACAATTGCTGGGAAAGTCATTAAATTGTTCGTTCCCTTTGGCTCAGTGATAACGACTTTTCATCTCCAGTAGCTTCCTATTGCTATAGCCTCCTAATTAGTCTCTCTGCCTGAAGTCTATCACCACTACAATCCATCCTACATTTGCAGCCAAACTAATTTTCCTTAAGCACCAACCTATGTTACAGACCTGTGTTTCACCACAGCTAGGTGGTGTAGTGGATAGAATGCTGAGCCTGGAGTCAGGAAAACTCATCTTCCTGAGTTCAAATCTGGCTTCAGACACCAGTTATGTGAACCTTGGCAAGTCACTGAACCCCATTTGCCTCAGTTTCCTCATCTGTAAAATGAGCTAGAGAAGGAAACAGCAAACCACTCCAGTATCATTGCCATGAAGGCTCCAAATGGGGTTATAGGAGTTGGACATGACTGAACATTAACAATAAATGTGACACCCTTACTTCCTATTGCCTCTAGGCTAAAATACCCCCCTCTCAAGTGACAGGTGCCCCCAAATTACCTTGTATTTAACTTCTTTGAGTGTATTTGTATACATTAACTTTCTATTAATGCCATATCTGTACTTGTCTCACCATTAGAATCAAATCTCCATGAAAGTAGGTAGGGCTTGTTTCTTTCTTTGTGTTTGTATCCTCAGCACCTAACAGAGTGCCCAGAACAAAGAAGGCGGCACTTAATAAGTGGTTGTTGATTGATCAGAATTCAGTTGAACAAATTAAATGAATTTTAATTCCAGAAGACTTTGATGAGGTTTGCCTCCCTCCTCTTAAAAGAGAGATGGCAGGTAACAGGTGAAGAATGAGGCATATGCAGGTGAACATAGTGTGTTGGTTCTGTTTAACTGGACTTATTTGCAATATAAGATATTTGAGAGGGAGGAGTGGTTAATAAGTAAATTATAATAATAATGAATTAAAAAGTACTGGCAAACATTTTTCTTTCTTTTTAAGTTTTAATTGATCAAAGATATTTATTAAGGGACTGCTTACTCTATGTCAAGCACCATGCTAGGAACTTCGGCTTACAAGGAAAGAAACTTATAAAGAGCTTACATACCAAAAGGAAAGACATAATATACATTCACACACACATAAATGTATGTGTGTATATTCATATATACACATACATACATATATACATACATGCATATGCATATGGCTAGAGATAAAGGCTAGAGTCATTCCTTATATCATTTCATTGATATAAGGAACTTCAGATAAGAAAACTTCCTTTTCCAATTGAGATCAGCACCTTCTTTACCAGTGAGAGTATTAGAAAACTACCTCTATTTAGAAACAGTTAAATGATTTGCTTGAAATCAAATTGCAATATGTGTCAGAATCAATAATTTTTTTTAAAAAGTTTTCCCTGGCTCTGAGTCAATTCTCAAGCATAAATAAAATAATAATAATAATTACAAAAACAAAAATAATTGTATTGCATTAATTGAAATAATTAATTGCAATTAATCAGCAATAAGCATTCATTGAGAAGCCACTAGGTGACACAGAAGAATAAATACTGGACTTGGAGTCCGGAAGATGTGAGTTCAAGCTCCTCCTCAGAAGCTCACTACCTTGGTTGTGTTACCCTAAGTCATTAAACCTCAATCAGCCACAATTCCCTCATCTATAAGATGGGAATAATAATAGCACCTACCTCCCAGGGTTGTAGAAAGAACAAAATCAGATAATGTGTAAAAATAGCACTAGAAAAACGTTAGCTAATATTATTTATTGTTATCACTATTATCATGGGCATGGCTATGCAGTCCAAAAACCAGGGAGAGGGCAGCAAGGCTAACGGCTCCTCTACAAAATGGGGGCCCTAGAAGAAACTCACCAATGGGAGAAGGAGAAGGGCCTTAAAATGGATATTTCAGGGTAAAGATTCTTGGGTGGTTGGATGTTACAAGCCAAGAAAGTTGAGGCAATAAGTAAAATTCCCAGGAACAGAGCTGGAAGATGAACGGAAATCATTAAGGAAAAGCATTTTGGCAGCAGTGTGTGTAGAATGGCCTAGGCTGGTAAGAGAAAAGGCAGAGACATAAATCAGCAGGCTATTGCCATAATCCAGCTGAGAAGTGATAAGGTACCTGTTGATACAGACTAAAATCTTAGAGGTGGAAGCAAAGCTTTCCCCCAGTAATTGTAGTAAGAATGTCCCAGAGCATCTGGAAGTACATATATAAATTGGTCATTATTATTGGCTCTATCATATGACTTTGGATTCCCTCTCTCTTGGTCTCAGTTCCCTACACTATTAAATGAAAGGGTTAGAGTCTAAGCCAGGGGTCCTTAACATTTTTTTGCATGATGGATCCCTTTGGCACTCTGATAAAGCCTATGAACCCCTTCTCAGGATAATGCTTTTAAATAGTTGAAGAGAATGCTAAATTCAGTTTAGAGGTTAGAAAATATGTCAGAGCAGCTAGGTGGCACAGTGAGTATAGCATTGGCCCTGGAGTCAGAAGGACCTGAGTTCAGATCTGACCTCAGACACATAATGCACACACAAATAAAAACCTAGCCTTGTGACCTTGGGCAAGTTACTTAACTACAATTGCCCTCCAAAAAGGCAAAAAGAAAGAAAGAAAGAAAGAAAGAAAGAAAGAAAGAAAGAAAGAAAGAAAGAAAGAAAGAAAGAAAGAAAGAAAGAAAGAAAGAAAGAAAAAGAGAGAGAGAGAGAGAGAGAGAGAGAGAGAGAGAGAGAGAGAAAGAAAGAGAGAAAGATGTCATTTTTATCCCTATTCAAGTCCATAGACATTTTGAGATCTTTCCATAGATTCCTTGGGGGTCTGTGGATGCAAAATGAAGGACTCCCTGTTTTGTGATCTACAGAGACCCTTCCAATCCTAAACCCCATTCCCAGAAGTCAAAACACATATGCATATATATATACATGTGTGTATGTATATGTGTGTGTATATATGTGTGTGTGTAATGTGTATGTATGTACACATATAGATAAAGAGATATGTGCTTAACATTACTCTTCTTGGGGGAGGGAGAGGAAGGGGGGGAAAAGAGCAAAATAAAAAGTGCACAGCAGAGAACAAAAGAAAACTTACAAGAAAGTAAGGAAAAGATAGACAGCTCTGAACACAATGTGAAGTATTTATTACACAGGCTTTCTTGAAATAGAAATTTATTGCTGTTTGTTTTGAATATTCTTCTGTGCACATGACATACTTTTTTTCCTTTTCTTATTTATACTTGTTTTAGTATTTGTTTACGCATTTCTTTTTTCTTTTCTTATTGTGTATTTAAATTTTAGCATATAAATTTAAAATAAATTATTAAAAAGCACACTAATAGACAAGGCTTACATATGAATTATAGGGTCTTCTGATTTTGTACTTTTGAGAGACTACTCCAGACAGGAATGCCCAGTTTCCTCAGCAAATTCCTAGGGAAATGCTTCTTGAAAGTCATGGGAATTATTGAATATTGCTTTCATTCCTCAACTCAGAACCAATTGCCCTCTCTCAGGCACCCATGACTATAGCCCCTGAAGGGGCTTTCTAAGAATTCAATGTAATTCTTCCTCAAGTATCTCCTGTATCTGAATATTGGGAAAGGGGAAGATGAGGACAGGTAAGTTAGACTATTATTCATTTGTGAATGACTCTAGGACTTCTCTGTTTCAGTGGTCATCTCAAATTCAGCATGGCCCAAATTTTCTGACTCATTTTTTCCCAAAATCTATTTCCCTTCCCACTTTCCCTATTTCTGACTAAGGCATCTTCACCATTCCCCCAGTTAATAAGGTCTAAAACATTGAGTGTATCTAATTTGTTGTCCTTCTCCTTCATCTCCAAAGTCAGTCAGTTAATAGGCCTGTAATGGTAATGGGACTTTGAAGATCTTCTCTGCCCCTTAATAGACCTAAAAGAATTTGAAGATCTTCCCTGCTTTAAAGATCTTCCCTGCTTCCTGATAGGCTGAATGTAATCATATGGAGCCTGTGGTGGGAGGAGTTTGCTAAAGAGTGGCACCGAGCCCACAGTAAACTGGGAGCCAGAGCAATTAGAGCTGGAAGGAGGAGAGGATACACCCAAGGAGACAACTAGGCTTGTATTTGTTTGTGCAAAGGCTAAGGCATGGTGTGCCTCCCTCCTGTGCTATGGTATATTAACTTCTTTGTTACTATGATAGATTTGACTTTCTGGCATTGGGATTTGGTTTTTTGGTGTCTGAATAAATATTTTGCTTCTTTCTTCTATATGGAGGGTCTCTTATATTTTGCAATTGAGAACTATGCCAGCATATTCATAGTCACTGTTAGTGCTGTGAATATTACATTGGTGCCACAAGGTCTCATAATTTCTTCCCTTAAAATGTCTACTTTTCCATTAATTGTAGCTCCTGCTACCATCCCAGTTCAAATACTTAGTATGATATATCAGGGCTGCCTCCTAAACTGGTTTCTCTTCCTTTAATTTGTTTTTCCTGCTGAAAATTCCCACAGAATTAATATTTCTTGAATAAAATTTCACCATGTGACTATTTTGAACAAGGGCATGATTTCTTGTCTTCTACAGAATAAAATCCAAATCTATCAGTCTAGTATTCAAAGTTTCTTACATTTGGATCCTTCCTTTCCTTTCCAAACATTTTTTTTCCTCCTGTCTTACATGGAGGAAATACTGGTATCACCTAACAGAGAGGATCTAGTGATATATGTGAAAGTTCTTTGGCTCTTAGTATTCCTTCAATGCTCCTGTTATTTCATCAGTAAAGGTATTTTTTCTATCAGCTAACATCACAACCCATCAAAGAGCTTCTCTTCCTTCTTGTTCTTGACCCTATTCTTCCACTGATCCTCTGCAAGGACACACTTAATATATTGAGGACCTTCCTCTGATGAGGTATGGGCTCTGGGAGCCCCCTCTAACTCTCCTTGAGTCCTTGAGGTACAGGCTCTGGGAACCCCCCTTGAACTCTGATTAAGTCATCCCATTTGATGAGGCATTTGCATGAGGCAATAAGCCTTACATAGTGGCTAAGCCCAAGCCTCTGTTACTAGACTTCCCACTCTTCAGCTTATCAAAATATCAATCCACCCTTGAACTAGCCTAGCCCACCATTGTCTATAGTCTCCCCACCCTTAATCACTCATTGACCTCATTAACTCCTCCTGAAGACCCTCCCCAAACTCCTTCTGTAGACCACCCATAGCTTCCTTCCACAACCTTCTGTATATAAGACCCCATCTTGTTTCCATGTATGAGAGAGCCCCAAAAAATAGTGAGAGCACCATAGAATAGTGAGAGCATTATAGAATGACCTAGCACAGGCTTACTCTGTGTCCAATACAAGTGAGCTTTTAATAAAGTTTTCTTTGGCTGAGAGAAGACTTGAGTCTAATTCATTTGGCAGGATGTGGCATGTTGGAATTTTGGGGTCTCTAGAGCAACCCTAAACCTATTTATGGGTAACCTTCACCTCAAAGTGTTTTATGAAGTTTAACTAATCAAAAAGCACTTATTAAGTGCCTACTGAGTTCTTGCATTAGAGGAAGTAAAAAAGGCAAAGGAACAAGAGATGGAGTGATATCTGGGAGGAAGAAAAAAAGTCAGTTTGGTGGGATATAGATTATGAAAGGAGAATTTGTAGTAAGGTTGGAAAAGCAGAAGAGGGTCAGGTTATGATGGGCTTTAAAAGGCAAACAGAGTAGGTAATAAAGGGAGATCCCAAAAAAAGCTTTAATAGGCTTTGGGGTCATCCTGTATTTGATATTAGATGTAATTGGGATCCACTTGAATCCAAGGCCCAACCAAAAAGATAGGTAAGGAAACAATCAGTAAATGAGCACTTATGTGCCAGGAACTGTGTTAAGGGTTGGGGCTCCAAAGAAAAGCAAAAACAAAAGGAGAGTGATGTGATCAGACTGATATCTTAGGAAAATCACTTTAGCTGTTTGCATAGATTAGAATAGAGAGGGACTTGAAACTGTTATGACATTCTAGAACCAGATATAAAAGAGAAATTTCAAGAATCTACCAATCTGGGCAGCTAGGTGGCCTAGTGAAAAGAGTACAGGCCCCTGAGACAGGAGGACCTGAGTTCAAATCCAATCTCAGATACTTAACACTTACTAGCTGTGTGACCTTGGGCAAGTTACTTAACCCCAATTGCCCTGTCTCCCCTCCTCCAAAAAGTGAAAGAAAAAAAAAGAATTGGGCGGAGCCAAGATGGCAGAGTAGAAACAGCTCTTCCAAGGTGCTCTGCCACACACCACTTCCAAACTATGTAAAAGGGGACTCTGAACAACTTCTGGAACCCCAGCACCCACAGAACAACACAGAGAAGCTGACCACCTGCTGAGGACAGCCCAGCAGCCCTGCAGGGGCTGAATGATCATTCAGTGGAATAGAGGACTTTCAAGCATTCTTGAGGAAAAAAACAGAGTTGAATAGAAAATTTGACACCCAGACACAAGAAGCAAGAGATGCCTGAGAAAGTAATCAGGGAAAAAAAATCAAAAGGAATTTTTCAAAGTTGACCTCTTTACATTCCTACGTGGAAAAACAATAACTGTAACAGATGAAACCTTTCTCAGTATGAAAATAATGGAAGAAGGGTATATGGCCATATGGATACATATGTGATTGTGTGTATATATGTTTACAGTTATACATGGATAGAGGGCACAGGTTGAATTTGGTGGGAAGGGATGATACTTAAGGGGTGAAGTTATGAGGTGAGAGAGGAAAGTGGCAAGAGGAAATGGGGAGAGACAGTGTAGGGTAAACTATCTCATGTATAAGAAGCAAGGGGAAGTGGCTGCAGGGGAGGGGAAGAACAGGAAGGCAAAAAGGCAAAACCATATTCTCATTGAATCTGGCTCAGGGAGAAAATGACATACATACTAAATGGGATATCTCACCCTGCTGGAGAGTAGGGGGAAGGGGGATGAGAAGGGGGGATGATGGAGGGAGGGCATTCTGGGGGGAGGGGAGATTGGAAGTACCCACTATCTAAGAGGGACAGGATCAAAGTAGGGAATGGACCAGATGGGGGTTGGGATGGGTGGGAAGGAATTATAAGCAGCCTTTTACAATATATCTACTATGGTAATGTTTTGCATAGCTATACATATACTACACATACTGAATTGCTTATCTTCCCAGAGAGAATGGGTGACAAGGAAGGAAGGGAATGGATCTGAAATTTTATGTTTTAAAATTAAATGTTCAAATATATTATAAATACTATTATTAATACTATTTTGAATGTAATTGGGAGATATGATGTTCAGGCTTTGGGGCACAGAGACTCACCTCGACCTAATGGTAAAGTCGAAGGGGGTATGGGAGAAGATATGGGAGAGAGCAGATTGGATAAGGGGATATATTGTGGGACTGCTATTCTGGGGTGGTGGGTAGGGGAAAAATGGGGAAAAAATTGTAACTCAAAATCTGGTGGAAATGAATAATGTAAACCAGAAATTAATAAAGCATTTGTTAAAAAAATTATATATATATATATATATATATATATAAAAGAATCCACCAATCACCTCCTGAAAGAGATCCCAAAATGAAAATTCAAGGCAATATTATGATCAAATTCCAGAGCTCCCAGGTCAAGGAGAAAATATTGCAAACAGCCAGAAAGAAACAAATCAAGTATCATGGAGCGACAATCAGGATAACAAAAGATTTTGCAGCTTCTATGATAACGGGTTAGAGGGCTTGGAATATGATATTTCAGAGGGCAAAGGATCTAGGATTATAATCAAGAATCACCTACCTAGCAAAACTGAGTATAATCCTTCAGGGGAAAATGGATATTCAAACAAATCGGACTTTCAAGCATTCTTTTCTTTTTTTTTGGAGGGCAATTGGGGTTAAGTAACTTGCCCAAGGTCACACGGCTAGGTATTGTTTGTGTGTGCGTTAAGTGTCTGAGGTCGGATCCGAACTCAGGTCCTTCTGACTCCAGGGCTGACACTCTACTCACTGTGCCACCTAGCCGCCCCGACTTTCAAGCATTCTTGATGAAAAGACTAGTGCTGAATGGAAAACTTGACTTTCAAATACAAGACTCAGGAGAAGCATAAATAGATAAATAGGAAAAGAAAATTGTAGGAGATTTAATAAGACTAAAGTTTTACATTCCTACATATGAAGATGATATTAATAACTCATTAAAACTTCCTCATCATTAGGGCAATTAGGAGTATATATAGACAGAGGGCACAGGTGTGAATTGAATATGAATGGAAGGTTTCTTAAAAAATATAAAATTAAGGTGTGATATAGGAATGTACTAGGAGAAGGAGAAAGAGAGAGGTAGAATGGGGTAAATTATCTCATATAAAAGAAACAAGAAAAAGCTTTTTCAATTGAGGGGAAAAGGGGGAAAGTAAAAGGGAGTGAATGAACTCACAACATGGTTAATATATAAATATGTTTTACATAATTCCACATGTATAATTGATATTATGTTACTTACCTTCTCAGTGGTTGAGG
>WOXC01011955.1:42500-310502 GCA_011680675.1 Gymnobelideus leadbeateri
GACTGGCAATTGTTTACAGCTAGAACAGACTTTTCTATTAGTGGTAGAGTGGGAGGTGGGTGGTGATACTGATCTGAGTATTGACAACATTCAATCATTGCCTGATGTCTAGGTCCAGAGAACGATGACTATTGCCAAGGAAAAAGAAGGTCAGGTACAGGGTTGGCTTAATGTGTTGTTATCATCATACATTTTAAAAATCATACATTTATTAAATCATTTTCTTTATGTCATGTCTCTCATTTAAGTTATCATTGGAAATAATGGCATTGCCTACTTGTATCTACCTTGTGTCTTTACTTTGAACTTTGGAGCACTTACAACTTGGCTATTTCAGAAACAGGTATTCTAAAGATAAAGTGAAGATAAAAAATATTTGCATTTAAAAGTGTGTATGTGAGTGTGTGAATGTATATCAGAGAATAATTAAACATTATTAAAAATACTACACAATTTTCCAAATGCAATATAGCCCACTATATTCTTTCTTTTCAATAAGCCCAATTCACATTACATCTTCAGTATAACGAAATTTATGTATAAATACAAATTTATGTATTAATGTATTGGATCAATGGTCTGACAATCCAACATCATCATATTCTGAATAATAGATTTTTTTTCCATTGTGTGTCTGTATGTGTGTGTGTAGATCCTTGTAGTGCCAATGCAATATCCATAGCACCAATGGCCACTATAAATATACTTAAATAGTTCTTGATTGCAAAACATAACTGACTCTCCATATAGAAGAGAGAAGCAAAACATTTATTCAGACACCAGAAAACTGAATCCTGTAAAGCCAAGCAAGAGCAGGTTTCCAGAGGACTGCTGCTGTGAACAGCTTCAAGGTTCTGATTACATAGTATAATGAACCCTATTTATTCAGGAGTAAATTAAACTGCTAAATACAGTAAAATTAAACTGTAAATTAAGCAAAACATTCACAGAAATCAAAGTACAGAATTCACAATGTTATAACAACTTATCACTATAATGGCCACCTAGTTTGCACTAAAGTGGTCACATAGTTTTAAACAAAGTACATTCATTTAGTAACTCAATCATTTAGTAAGTCCATAATTCAATCATTCTTAAGGAGGACACAAAGTACAAAGGTCAAAATTCTCCACCCCAAGGTCACAGTAAATCATAATCTTCTCAGTCAGCATCAGGTACCCAGGAAGAGATCTTTTCTTCTTGAATCAAGGCTTCCTCTCAGCTTCCATGGTTCCTCTTCCATGGTCCCAGCTCCTGCCCAAATCTACACAACTGTCACCTGGGTTCAAAGGCAGGCAGCTCCCAACTTCTCGTCCAGCTCTTTGTCCAGTTCCTGTTCCATGTTGAAGCCCACATTGTCCAGCACACACCCAAGTACTTCACAGTTTCTGTTCCTGGGAAGGCAAAGCTTAAAAAACTCACAATAATATTCACACACATTTCCAGCACCATCATCAATTCACTTTCTGCCTGTGAAGTAAACATAGACCCAACAACAAGGTCTGAGGAATCAACACAAATCATCAGTATTGTCCCTGGATCTCTAGAAACAACAGTAAGACCCTCCTCCAGGATTTCTGTAAACATACAACAAGAAAATCCTCTTTCAGGGCTTCTTTAACAAAAGCAACATCCTCTATCTTTTTATTTATTTATTTATTTTTTTTAAAAATGCTTTATTAACTTCTGTTTTACCATCATTCATTTCCACCAGATTTTGAGTTACAATCATTTTCCCCATTATTCCCCTACTCAACCTCCCAGAATAGCAGTCCCACAAGATATTGCTTCCTCCAATCTGCTCTCTCCCATACCTTCTCCCATACCCCCTTCGACTTTTCCATTAGAGGAAGGTCAATCTTTGTGTCCCAATGCCTGCACATCTTATCTCCCAATTATAAGCAACAGAGTATTAATAATAGTATTTATATATATTTAAAACATTTAATGTTAAGACCTCGAATTTCAGATCCATTTCCTTCCTCCCTTGTCACCCATTCCCTCTGGTGAGATAAGTAATTCAGTATATGTTGTACATGTCTAGCTATGCAAGACATTATCATAGTAGATATATTGTACAAGGCTGCTTATAATTCCCTCCCACTCATCCCACCCCCCACCTGGTCCATTCCCTACATGATCCTGTCCCTCTTCTATAGTGGGTACTTCCAACCTCCCCTCCCCCCAAAGATGCCCCCCCATCCATCATCCCTCCTCTCATCCCCCTTCCCCCTATTCTGCTGCAGGTTGAGATACCCCATTTAGTAAGTATGTCATTCTCTCCCTGAACCAAAATCAATGAGAATGTGGTTTTGCCTTTTTTTTCCTTCCTATTCTCCCTCTCCCTTGTAACCACTTCCCCTTGCTTCTTCTAAATGAGATAGTTTACACTACCCTGTCTCTCCCCATCTCTTCCTGCCACTTTCCTCTCTCACCTCATAATTTCATCCCTTGAGTATTCTCCCTCCCCAACAGATTCAACCTATGCCCTCTATCCATATATAACTGTAACCATATAAACACACATTCACATATGTATTTATATGACCACACACCCTTCTTCCATTATTTTCATAGTGAGAAAGATAACATCAGTCACAGTTATTGCTTTTCCATATAGGAATGTAAATAGTTCAACTTTGATAAGTTCTTTTTGATTTCTTTTCCCTAATTACCTTCTCAGGCATCTCTTGCTTCTTGTGTCTGGATGTAAAATTTTCTGTTCAATTCTGGTTTTTTCCTCAAGAATGCTTGAAAGTCCTCTGTTCCACTGAATGACCATATTTTCCCCTGAAACAAAATACTCAGTTTTGCTGGGTAGGTGACCCTTAGGTTCATTCTCAGTTCTTTTGCCCTCTGGAATATCATATTCCATGCCCTTCTATCCCTCAGTGTAGAAGCTGCCAGGTCCTGGGCTATTCTGATTGTGTTTCCACAGTATTAAAATTGTTTCTTCCTGGCTGCTTGGAGTATTTTCTCCTTGATCTGGGGATTCTGGAACCTGGCTATAATATTCCTGGGAGTTTTCTTTTTGGGATCTTTTCAGGAGGTGATCTGTGGATTCTTTCAACCTCTATTTTGCCCTCTGGATCTAAAACATCAGGGCAGTTTTCCTTGAGAATTTCTTGAAGGGTGATTTCTAGGTTCTTTCCTTGATCATGGCTTTCAGGTAGTCCAATAATTTTTAAATTGTCTCTCCTGGATCTATTTTCCAGGTCAGTGGTTTTTCCCATGAGATATTTCACATTGCCTTCTAATCTTTCATTTGTTTGGATCTGCTTAACAGCATCTTGATTTCTCATAAAATCATTAGCTTCCATTTGCTCCAGTCTAACTCTGAAGGAATGAATCTCCTCAGTGAACTTTTGAGATTATTTTTACATCTGGCAAATTTGACTTTTTAAGGCATTCTTCTCCTCATTGCCCTTTTGGGCCTCCTTTGCCATTTGAGTCAGTCTATTTTTTAAGGTGTTGTTTTCCTCAGTCAGGCTGTTGACCCTCATTTCATACTTTTCCTGCATCCTTCTCATTTCTCTTTCCAATTTTTCCTCCACTTCTCTTATTTGATTTTTAACATCTTTCTTAAGGTCCTCTATGGCCTGCAACCCACTTATGTTTTCCCCTGGGGCTTTTGGAGCAGGACTTCTGACCTCACAGTCCTTTTCCTGCTCTATGCCCCCAAAATAGGAGTCTAGGGTTGCATTTTTCTGTTTCCTTTGCCTTGGCATGTTGCCACTTAATTACTTGACTTTTGGGCTTGTTGCCACACTATGGCTTTAAGGCCAGATAGAGGAATTTTCATCCCGAACGTGTGGGGGGCAACTTCCGTTTCTGGCAAGCTGTACACCCACCCACAACTTCCACCCTAGATCACAATCCAGATGCAGGGACGTTAAAGCAAGAGAGATTACCCCCCAAGACTGATTGCTGGATCTCCCTACAAATTCGCAGGCCAGGAGCTGGAGCTGCCTCTGAAAACTACAAAATGGCATGTCTCCTCAGCGGCTTCTAGCCCCCAGGGGAGGGAGCCGACACATTCCCCAAATACTGGTCCCAAAGTCCATAGGACACTAACCTCTTACTTTGTCCTAGGCATGTCTATGTTGATAATTCTGGAGTCGCTACAGCTGCTGGTGTTCTGGTGTCTCTCCAGCCGGCTGCTGCCCCTGCCGCCCTGGGGCTAAAACCTCGGCTCACGCGGACCTGGGCTCTGCTTGGCTCAGCTTCCTGCACTCTGTGCCTTGCTTGATACCTGCTCCCAGACCGCTGCGCTGGTCCTTCCTGCAGGGCTGCTGGGCCGTCCTCAGCGGGAGGTTAGCTTCTCTGTGTTGTTCTGTGTGTGCTGGGGCTCCAGAAGTTGTTCAGAGTCCCCTTTTACATGGTTTTGTGTGAATCTGGGGTCAGAGTGGCTTAGATGAGCTGTTTCTACTCCGCCATCTTGGCTCTGCCCCCCCCCAACATCCTCTATCAACAGACGAATCTGACAAAGTAACTTCAAAACAGAGAGACAATCTCCTCTCTTATCATTTTTCAGTTCTTCTCAATTCTCTTCTCAGTTCTTCTCCACTCTCAGCTCAGTTCTCAGTTCTCTGTTCAGTTCTCAATTCTCTTTTCTCTCCAACAGAAGCAGCTCAACATCCATGCTGCTTGCTCCCAGCAATTTTCACTCCCAGCAGTTCTCATTCCGGCAGTTCTGGCTGGCCCCCAGAAGCTCCAGCTCCCAGCAGCTCCCAACTTGCAGCAGCTCTCAGAAGCTCCCAGGATCCTAGCAGTTCTCTCTCTTTCAGCAATTCTGGCTCTCTAGCTTGGGCTTTTCCTTATATATGGCATTAATTCCTCCCTGTTCCACCCCTACCTGTTACATCAGCAACTTCCACTGTGGCATTCACAATTTCTGGATCTTAATACTTGATACAAACTTGAAACAAGGTGCTAAGTACCTGTTTGCTTGCCAATACAAGGTGCATGGAAGATCTTCAAATCCCATTACCATTACAAATCCCCAAACCACTAAGCCAATTACATCATAGTAGCAAAGAATTTAATAAGGCACATCATCACAGAGAGTCACACCATCCTTTAGCCTTCCCATAATCCAACACAAGACCAATATTTACACACAAGCCTGTCTCCCTTCGACGTGTCCTCTCCTCCCAACTGTCTAGCTTGCTCTGACTCCTACCTTCCTGTGACCTCTGCTCTACCCTTCAGCAAACTCCTCCCACCACAGGATCCGTGTGATTACATTCAGCCTATTAGGAAGCAGAGTATATTTTCTTTTTTCTTCATCTTTTTTCTTCACTTTTCTTTTTTAATTTATTTATGTACTTTTAGTTTTTAACACTTAATTTCACAATCCCTTAAATTCCAAATTTTTTCCCCCTCCTCCTCTCCCCTCCCCCCATGGTGACATGCAGTGTGATATAGGTTTACAAATACCTTCACATTAAACATTAGTCAATTTGTAAAGAATTATAAATAATAGAATGAACAATGAGAAAGAAGGAACAAAACAAAACACGAAAGAGAGAGCAAGTATTTTGTTCCATCTGCATTCAGACTCTGTACTTCTTTCTCTGGATGTGGATATCCCTTTCCGTCATGAGTCTTTTCAAGTTGTTTTCTAACCTTACGTTGCTGAGAAGAGCCCAGTCTATCAAAGTTGGTCATCACATATACATTGTGTCTGTAATCATGTACAAAGTTCTTCTGGTTCTGCTCTTCTCACTCAGCAACAGTTTATGTAAGTCTCTCCAGGTTATTATGAAGTTCATCTGCTCCTCATTTCTTATAGCACAATAGTATTCCATTACATTCATATACCACAACTTGTTCAGCCATTCCCCAATTGATGGGCATCCCCTTGATTTCCAATTCTTTGCCACCACCAAAAGAGCTGCTATAAACATATTTGTACATAAAGGTCCAGAGTATATTTTCAAAGCAGTTAAGGTCTTCGAATTCCCTTAGGCTTATTAAGGGGGAGGGAAGATCTTCTAATTCCCATTATCACTACAATCCTCGGCTATAGGTGCAGATCTTGGTGGTAGTAGCAAATATTCAAACAAAACTTTTGAAGGGTGAAGTGAACAAAAGTTTAACATGAAGAACAAATGAACGTGGGTCAGTGAATCCTCCAGGCACACAGATGAGCATGAAGAGATAGGCAATGTCCTCCATTGTCCTTGGTCAATCCAAAAGAACTCTTTCTGTGTCTTTCTCTTTCCCTCTCCCTTTTTTCTGTCTTTCTCACATATACACATTATGAATATATACCTATATGTCTGAGAGAGAAAGAGAGGCTAATTTCTTTTTAGTTAGATTCTTCATTAAGGAAGTATTATAACATGATGATTATGATGATGGTGATTGTTTATTGTTGTTATCATATCATACTTTTGAATATTTCTATAATTTATATACCTCATTTGGATGTCCTCTCTTTCCTGACTTCCTGGAATGACTTGACCTGGTACTTAAGCACTTCTGTAAGAATCACCACTAACCCACAAGCATCTAGTAGCTACTAAACTAAAGATGATAGCTGGAATCACTAACCCCATTAATCCATTGCTTCAGCCTCTTGGATAGGATCTAGTCCTTCTGCTGGACTCATAGTTTCATGACACTTAAAGTAAGAAGGAGAAACCTCTTTCATGTATGGATTTGCACTAGGATTCTCCCCATGACCACAACCAGTTACACGAAATATTTAAGAGATCCAAGAATCCTTGTGTGATCAACATCCAATTTGAATCTAATTATACCAATCATATTAAAGAAAACCATCCTACCTGCCAAGTGTCTAAGAGAGAGCAATCATTTCCATTTTTACTATTCCTTTTGGTTCTGGCTTTTTGTGTTTGGGGCAAAGATGGGTCGGACTTGGAGTTTATGGCAGGGAAATGTTTATTTTCTGAATTGACAAACAGAAGGAGACATTTACTAGGAAAAGCAATGAAATAAAATTGAACCTGGATTAATAAAAAAAATTCTGTCTAAACAGAACTTTACAGTAAAAGAATTCTAGAAAATAACTTGAAAACTTTCTAACATATTCATGGAGTATCCATTTTTAAGCCCATTTAAAAAAATTTATTCCCTCTTGTCATTTCTATCATTTTTAATTTTCTATTACTTCACACATACACATTAGTTTTTGACTTTTTAGTAGAAGTATACATGTGTGCTTATATAGTCATCTGCTAGGAAAAGAATGTCACTGAGCTGGAGGGAAGATTGGCTGTGATTGGTATAGGCCAAACATCATCTTCACCAGGCTTCACCTGACTAGTTCCTCTGGTCAGACTTGAGACTTAGAAAAGACTGTTCAAATGTGAGCCATTTGTTGTCTAGCTTTCCACTTTGCATTTTAATTTCCTGGTATAAGACTAGTATGACTCGGACTTTGAAAAGCCCATAGGCAACTGAATCTGGAACTCATTGAAAGGAAATGAATGTTGTTCTCTGAGGTAACATGTTAAGAAACTAATTTTCCCCATTGATTCTACTTGAGTGGTTACAGAAACTTTCTTCTGACAGGATCCTGCTTATTGTGACATGTATATAAAGGCCTTTGACCAGAACAGCACCTAGATGGCAGCAGAGTTCTTTCTAGGGCTCTACCAATTGCCTGAGATTGCTTTAAAAAATTAGTAGTTGTTTAGTAAGAAAAACAATTTTATTCATATATGTTCTATTAGCATTTTTTCATACCTTTCCAGGATTGTTTTTGGTCTAAAGTTGAATCTTATTGACTATAAATAGACCTTTTGGTTGACTGTCCATCTGCATGAGAAACATAATTCTAATCCAATGCAAGGAAGTAACTTTAAATCTTGGCCAAGCCTGCTAGGACACGGCTAGAAGAATCTTAATACTTTCTTTTCACTTGGTATTGCTTCTCTTATTTCATCTGGCCTTGCATTACAGTTACGTGTGCATATTTATTGTCTCCCCTGCTTGTTTATAGCATCATAGATTTTGAGGTGCTTAGAATGTTAGAAATCATCTAGCCCATATTTTTCTTTGTATAGATTTAATTCAGTTGCATTCAACAAGCACTTATTAGGCATTTGCTGTGTACAACGGCACTCAGCAAGGCACTAATGGTACAAGGGAAAAACAAACAAAAAATTTGTTCTGACCACTACAAGTCTACATTCTAATAGGAGACTTAATACATAAAACTATGCTTTAAATTTGAGAGGAGGGAGCATTAAAAACAAGGGAGATCAGAAAAAAAAAACAACTTTCTGAGTAGCTCACACTGGAGTTAAAAGAAGATGGGAACTAAGGATTCTAAGAGGCAGAATTAAAGAGAGAAGATATCTGAGAGATGTGAGCTAGCATGTGCAAAGGCAGGGAGAGGTGACATTGAATGTCAAGTTCAGAGAACAACAAAGAGGTCCTTTTAACTGGAACAGAGTTTGTGAAAATGGAAAGGTGAGCTAGAGTGAAAGTTTAAATGAGGCTTTTAATACCAAAACTTGCATGTGTACCCATTTCCATAGAGAGGCTTAAGATACCAAACTTAAGAGCTTATATTTTATCCCATAAATATTTGAGGACCAGAAATTTCCTTAAAGTCACATAGGTAGTAAGTGGGGGAGCCTTAGATTTGAATCTACATCTTCTGACTCCAATTCCAGTGTTCATTGTTTTGCTTCATTCACTTCATTCACTCCTCGAGGACACAATCTGTGTCTTACTCATTTTTGCATTTTGTTGGCATGGTTTTTTTTTTTTATGTATGTCTGTCATATGGCATAAAATACATTTCTTTTAATCTGCCTTTGTTTAAAAAAAAAAAGTGCGTGTATGAACTGCAAGTCATGTCATCATTTCCTGATGCCATAGTCCTCTGTGGAAACGAAGGACAAACACAACCTGTGAGAAGACCAAGCTACCTGAATGCAGACCCAGTTACTTGGGTAACTCAACTCATGCTCTCTCTCCTCCTCTCCCTCTCCCTCTCCTCTCCCTTCCCCTCTCCCTCTCCCTCCCCCTTTCCTGCTTCTCCTCTCTAAAGGAAGGTAAATTTGAATGGCCAGAAGCTGCTCACTTAACTTGGGTGTACTGGTTATATTTATTCCCTCCTTCCTTCCTTCCTTCCTTCCTTCCTTCCTTCCTTCCTTCCTTCCTTCCTTCCTTCCTTCCTCCCTCTCTTCCTTCTTTTTTTTTCTTTCTTTCTTTCACAAAACGTTTAACTCAGTTCACTCTTAAACTCATAGATTGAACCACAATAGTCCCTGCCCAAGATTAATGGCTGTATTTTGGGCCCTCCTGGCTTAGAGTGAATATCAGTAGTATCTGTTTCTCTTTGGAATAGCAAGCCTGAGAGTCTTTCCCTCCCAACTTGATTTTTTTCTTTTTTTTTTCTAATTAAAAGGACCATCCCTTGACTCACATCTTAAAGATGTCTATTCACTGAAATGGCTTTATTTTACTCTAAGTGAGTACCTGAAAAGACCTGAGACTAAAAGGCCCAGAGTCTCCCATTGCACACTGATTCATCTCCAGTCATCCTGAGGAATATCGGTCACTGGACCTAGATGGCTCTGGAGGAGAAAGTGAGGCTGGTGACCTTGCACAGCCCTCCCTCACTCAAACCAAAGTCAACTGCAAGCCATGCCATCCATTTCCCTGATGCCATTGTCCTCTTTGAAAACAAAGGATAAAAGGACAATATTGAGGCCAAGACATAGCCGGTACAACAATCATTTAAGTTTTCTTGAAACAACTTTTGTGAAAAGCTGCACCCAAAAAGATTTCCAGACTCCTACATTGTAACAACCCCTATCTTTGTCATGTCCTCCTCCAATGAACTTTTCCAGTGTCACAAAGTATAAAAAAGCCTGGTCTGAGGGTCAGGAGATATGAGATATCTCCAATCTCATTTAGAATAATTAGGTGTGTGACATTGAGTATGTAAGGTCCTCAGTTTATGTGTGACATAAGGTAGTAAAATTAGGTATTCCTTAAAGTCTCTAATAGTGCTAACATCACTCCATATAGTTGCTGGAATGCCTCTCTCAATGATAGTTATAATAAAGCTAACTAAATTTTGTACATACTGATGATAATTCTGCCATTACTTCTACTGTTACTGCTATTGATACTTATCTATCTAAGAAACAGGCATTGTTTTAGTTAGATTTATTTATTCCACATTTCTCCCTTCACTTCCTTGTTAGGCCATATGACAGTTCTTATGGTCCTCAGTTTCTTTATTTGTGACATAAGGCAGGAAAATTAGGTCTCTATTAAAATTAAAATTAGGTAGTCTCTATATTTTCCTTCTACATAATTTGGAGGTCATGACCATTTGGCATAGTGATATCTATTAAAAAGAGTTTCTGTTTTTTTTTTTTCTTTTATGAAGAGCAAGGCCCTTATGACACAAAAGTAGACCTCAATATGTCCTTGGAAGGAAATAAATTATATTATCACAGGTAAAACTATAAAAGGCCATAATTTCTCAGAAATAATATTAACATACAAAAATTCAAGAAAACTCTTTTTTATAAATATCACCACACCAAATATTCATGACTTCCAAATTATGTAGGAAAAAAGCTTTCAAAATGTAGAATAGTGGAAGAAATCAAATAATTATAATTTATAATTATCTAATAGCTACAGAAAGAATATAAACCACAGTGACCATAAGAGTAGTTAGAAGGCCAAATAAGGAATTGAGGGAAGAGATGTGAAGGAGAATAGGAATCCCAGAAGAGAAGTTGGAAAATCTTAGCAATTCATTAGACACCCTGAAAAAAAAATGCCATAAACAACTCTAATATTCAATGACACAATAAAAAAGAGTAAATTCAAAAGACAGAATCAGTGAAATCTAGGTAAAACAAAGAAAAGTTCAAATTATTTTTTTAAAATAAATGTAGAAATAAAGTAAATAAAGAACTAGATTATAACAGGAAAGGGAAAGAGAAAGGCTTAAGAGCCAGGGACAAGAGAGCCTACTACAATTATTAAATAAGAAGAAATATTATCAACAGGAATTGGTAGAGGGAAAGACAATCTTATCAACCAGAGCTATTATTATGAATGGGACAAATTCACTCATTAAATGGAGGAAAGTGAGAAAACAAATTGGAAGTCAAAACTCAAAATGTGTTTTTTATGAGAAACGTGCTTTTAACGTAACTGAATCCTTCACTTTCTTCAACATACAGTTCAAACACCACTTTCTACATAAAATCTTTCCTGATTCCTCTAATAGCTGCTACTAGCTGTGTGACCCTGGGTAAGTCACTTCACCCTATTTACCTCAGTTTCCTCATCTATACAATGAGCTGAAGGAACTTGAAATAGTATCAATATTAAATACGTACCTACCAAATGGAATAAAATCTTCTATATTTAAAAGAAAAACTAACTGAATTACATGAAGATTCAGGTTGTATGTTAGTAATTGTTTCAGACTTTGATGGATCTCAGATTTAAAGAAACATAACAGAATGGTATAAAGAAAAAAAAATTAACACATATACAGAAGCAAGAGGTAGAAAGTGGTACGTTGTATGGCCTGAAAATGGCCAAGATATGGCATGATGTGCTTGGAAACAAAAAGATAAGATAATGTAGGAGTCTGACTTCAAGTGGTACAAGAAGGAGGAGACTAGAGTCCCAGAATTTCTAGGAAGTAAAGCTGAATGAGCTTTTGTAAAATCATAAAAATAAGAAAATGATAATGGGTCAACTGAAAATTCTTTACGCGTAGCTAAAGCGATCTTTAGAGAAAATATATAACTTGAACTTTATCAAAATAAAGAGAAAAATGATCAATAAATTGGGCATACAATGTAAAAAAAGAGTACATCAATAAAATATTAAATCCCAAGTCAGCACAAAAGTAGAAACCCTAAAAATCAAAGAAAACATGACATTTTTAAAATGAGAATTATGATTTTAAATGGGAAAGAAAGATTTGTGAATTTTTAAAAAGAACAATAAAATAGAAAATATAGTCAGTTTGATTGATGGTGAAGAGTAAAAATAAGGACTAATTTCTACTAAATCAATCAGAAATTTTTTAAAAAACCTAAAACTAAAAATCATTATGCTCAATAGTATGCTAAATATTGAAAATTTAAAAGAAATAGATAGTTACAAAAATACAAATGGTCCAGATTAACAGAACAGGAAATAGAAACTGTAAAAAATCTGATCTCGGAAAGACAAATTTAGTATTTAGAAAGAAAACAAAAACCTTCTAAACAGTTGTTTTTTGGTGGTGGCTTTTTGGTTTTTTTTGGGGGGGGGGTGATAAGGGGCTTTAAATAAAATAGGCCAGATGGAGTTTTAAATGAATTCTAGTAAATGTTTAAAGAAAAATTAACCTCCATTTTTAAGGCAGTAGAATGGCCTAGCAAATATGGTTATGTCCTGGCAGCCTAGCCTAGAATGCCTGTAAGACCATGAAAAAATCAACTAACTTCTAAAGGTGCTAGATAACTCTCTGTTTTTTCTTTTTCCCAAATGCTTTATTCTGGTTTATATCATTCATTTCCACCAGATTTTGAGTTACTATTTTTTCCCCTACCCACTATCCCAGAATAGCAGTCCAACAGGATATCCCCTCATCCAATCTGCTCTCTGCCATACCCCCTTTGACTTTTCCAGTAGGGCATGGTGAATCTCTATGCCCCAAAGCCTATATATCTTATTTCCCAATTATATGTAAAATAGTATTAATAATAGAATTTATATGTTTTTATATATTTGATTTTAAAACATCAAATTCCAGATTCATTTCCTTCCTCCCTTGTGACCCACCCTTACTGGAAAGATGAGCAATTCAGTATATGTTGTGCATGTGTAGCTATGCAAAACATTACCATAGTAGATATATTGTAAAAGACTGACTATATTTCTGTCCCTCCTATCCCACTTCCCACTTGTGCTATTCTCTACTTTGATACTGTCCCTTTGCAAAAGTGGCTGCATCCAACTTCCCTCCCCACCAGCCTGCCCTCCCTTCCATCATTCCCCCTCTCATCCCCTTCCCCCCTACTCTCCTGTAGGGTGAGATATCCTATTTAGTATGTATGTCATTCTCTCCCTGAGCCAAATTCAATGAGAATAGTGTTTTGCCTTTTTTCCTTCCTGTCCTCCATAGTAACCATTTTCCCTTTCCTTTTCTATGAGATAGTTTACCCCATTCTGTCCTTCCCCATCTCCTCTCATTACATTCCTCTCTCACTTCTTAATTTCACCTTTTAAGGATCATCCCTTCTTATTGAATTAGACCTGTGCCCTCCATCTTTGTATACCTCTAAACATATATACACACATTCACATATGTATTCATATGCCCATATACCCTTCTTCACCTATTCTCATACTGAGAAAAGTTTCATCAGTTACAATTATTGTTTTTCCATGTAGTAATATAAATAGCTCAACTTTGATAAATTCCTTATGATTTATTTTCCCTGTTTACCTTCTCAAGCTTCTCTTGCTTCTTGTATCTGAATGTCAACTTTTCTGTTCAACTCTTGTTTTTCTCATCAAGAATGCTTGAAAGTCCTCGATTCCATTGAATGACCATATGTTCCCCTGAAACATGATACTCAGTTTTGCTGAGTAGGTGATTCCTGGTTTTAATCCCAGCTCTTTTGCCCTCTGGAATATCATATTATAAGCCCTTTGATCCCTCATTGTAGAAGCTGCCAGATCCTGTGCTACCCTGATTGTGTTTCCACAATATTGAAATTGTTTCTTCCTGGCTGCTTATAATATTCTCTCCTTGATCTAGGAATTCCAGAACCTGGCTCTAATATTCCTAGGAGTTTTCTTTTTGGGATCTTTTTCAGGAGGTGATCTGTGGATTCTTTCAACCTCTATTTTGCCCTCTGATTCTAGAACATCAGGACTATTTTCCTTGAGAATTTCTTGAAGGATGATTTCTAGGTTCTTTCTTTGATCATGGCTTTCAGGTAGTCCAATTATTTTTCCTGGATCTATTTTCCAGGTCAGTAGTTTTTCCCATGAGATATTTCATATTGCCTTCTATTCTTTCATTCATTTGGATCTACTTAACAGCATCTTGATGTCTCATAAAGTCACTAGCTTCCATTTGCTCCAATCTAATTCTGAAGGAATGATTCTCCTTGGTTAGCTTTTGAGATTCTTTTTCCATCTGGCAAATTTAGTTTTTAAGGCATTCTTCTCCTCATTGCCTTTTTGAGCCTCTTTTGCCATTTGATTTAATCTATTTTTAACGTGTTATTTTCCTCAGTCAGGCTGTTGACTCTCCTTTCATAATTTTCTTGCATTGTTCTCATTTCTCTCCCCAATTTTTCCTCTACTTCTTTTATCTGCTTCTTAAGGTCCTCTATGGCCTACAACCAGCTTGTATTTTCATTTAAGGCTTTTGGTGCAGGATTTCTGACCTCCTAGTCCTCCTCCTGCTCCATGCTTAGGTCCTCTTTGCCCCTAAAATAGGAATCTAATGTTGAAGCTTCTCAGCAGCTTCTCACCCTGGGGTCAAAAGCCACCACTCCCAAGTACTGGTCCCAAAGTCCAAAATGTACTGACCTCTCACTTTGTCCTGGGCATCCATGTGTTGAGAATTCTGGAAATGCCACAGCTGTTGGTGTTCTGGAGTCCCTCCAGCCACTTGCTGGTCCAGCCACACTAGGGCTAAAACCTCCGGCTCACAAGAGCCTGGGCTCGGCTCCCAGAGCACTGTGCTGGCAGCTCCCTGCTGTGCTGCTGGGCTGTCCTCAGCAGAAGTTTAGCTTCTCTCTGTTATTTTTGGGTACTGGAACTCCAAAGTTAGTTTGGAGTCCCCTTTTACACAAATTTGGAAGTGGTGGGAGCTGGAGCTGTGCAGAAGTGCAGTTTCTACTCTGCCATCTTGACTCCGCCCCTGATAACTCTTTAAGACTATAAGTTATGAATAAATTGCTTCAGTGCTGAAATGATAGTTTCCATCTAGCATTTCCATACCCCAATGAAATCAAAGGTCCAAACAGAACAAACAAAAATGAGGCCAATAAAGGACTATGTTCAGAGAAATAAAATGTTCATTTCTGTCTATGAGAGAGAGTAGTCTGATGCACAAATTTGAAGAATGGACTGACTAAAAGCGTAAATGGAGTAGGAGAGAAAATTTAAGATGATGGCATCAGCTAAAAGAGAAAACAGTAGTTGGCTATGAAAGATGCTGTAGAGGTAGAATCAACTGAATTGGTAACTCATTATATGTGAAAGATGAGGGAGAAAGAGCAATAAAAAATAACAATGAAGTTTCCAGCCAGCATGGCTCTGTGAGTGATGGTGCCTTTGAAAGACATAATCAAGCGAAAAAAGGATGAGTTGTTTTTGGAAGAAAGAGAATAAGTTCCTTTTTTTAAAAAATGCTGTTTGAAATACTATTATTTTATATTGTGCTGAAAATGCTAGCTATACCAGTAAGACAAGAAAAAGAAATTAAGAAACATAGCCCAGGAGATGATGAAGCAAAATTATCTGTAATTGCAGGTGATATGCCAGTTTACTTAAGGACCTCTAGGGATTTTTTTTTTCCTGGACTTGTGATTTTATCAATGTAGGGAGCTCCCATATAGTCTTGGAGAGAATAAGTGATTTGGTTATACAGATGTCTCAGATGGAGGACCTGAGCCCCAATTTTCCTGCCTGTGAAGCCAGGTACATAACAACACACTACCTCTGAGTTGATTAATAGTTTCTGTAAAATAGCAAATAATAAAAATGATAAATAGTAAATAATAAATAAATAATAAAATAGCAAAATAATTAGATTGGAGCAAATGGAAGCTAGTGACTTTATGAGAAATCGGAAGATGCTGTTAAGCAGATCCAAATGAATGAAAGACTAGAAGGCAATGTGAAATATCTCATTGGGAAAACCACTGACCTGGAAAATAGATCCAGGAGAGAGAATTTAATAATTATTGGACTACCTGAAAGCCATGATCAAAGAAAGAACCTAGAAATCATCCTTCAAGAAATTCTCAAGGAAAATTGCCCTGATGTTTTAGAACCAGAGGGAAAAATAGGGGTTGAAAGAATCCACAGATCGCCTCCTGAAAAAGATCCCAAAAAGAAAACTCCTAGGAATATTAGAGCCAGGTTCTGGAATTCCTAGATCAAGGAGAGAATATTATAAGCAGCCAGGAAGAAATAATTTCAATATTGTGGAAACACAATCAGGATAGCACAGGATCTGGCAGCTTCTACAATGAGGGATCAAAGGGCTTGTAATATGATATTCCAGATGTCGAAGGAGCTGGAATTAAAACCAAGAATCACCTACCCAGAAAAACTGAGTATCATGTTTCAGAGGACTTTCAAGCATTCTTGATGAGAAAAACAGAGTTGAATAGAAAAGTTGACATTCAGATACAAGAAGCAAGAGAAGCTTGAGAAGGTAAACAGGGAAAATAAATCATAAGGAACTTATCAAAGTTGAACTATTTATAATACTATATGGAAAAACAATAATTGTAACTGATGAAACTTTTGCCAGTATGAAAATAGGTGAAGAAGGGTAGATGGGCATATGAATACATATATGAATGTGTGTATATATGTTTTAGAGGTATACATAGATAGAGAGCACAGGTCAAATTCAATAGGAAGGCATGATCCTTAAAAGGTGAAATTAAGAAGTGTGAGAGGAATATAATGAGAGGAGATGGGGAGAGATAGAATGAAGTAAACTATCTCATATAGCAGAAGTATGGGGAAATGGTTACAATGCAGAAGAACAGGAAGGTAAAAGGGAATTAGTCAACCTTATTCTCATTGAATTTGGCTTAGGGAGGGAACAACATGCACACTAAATAGGGTATCTCACCCTCCAGGAGAGTAGGGGGGAAGGGGATGAGAGGGGGAATGATGGAAGGGAGGGCAGGATGGGGGGTAGGGAAGTTGGAAGCACCCACTTTTGAAAAGGGTCAGGACCAAAGTTTTAAAATCAAATGTTTAATAATACATATATATACTATTATTAATATTATTTTCCATGTAACTGGGAAATAAGACATGTAGGCACTATGGCATAGAGATCCACCATGCCCTGCTGGAAATTCAGAAGGGGTATGGGAGAAGATATGGGAGAGAGCAGATTGGAGGAGCAGATATTTTGGGGGTGGTGGGTAGGGGAAAAACGGAGAGAAAATTTGTAACTCAAAATCTTGCAGAAATGAATGATGTAAAGTAGAAGTTAATAAAGCATTTGATTAAAACAATAAAATAAAATAGCAGAAAAAAGAATGATCTCACAGAAATCATAAACCTTTCTGTAATATTAACTTAAAAATACAGGAGAAAGACATAGAAAGAGAAATTATTCTCAAAGTAACAAAACCATACATTTAATTATTATATGTATAAAACTATTAGGATTTTTACATAAGGATTTACATAAATTCAACTGCAAAAAAGAAAAAAAAGAAAAACATTTTATCTAATCTTCAGAGAGGCATTTGCTATTTATGGTTGGTTTGTGTCAATATAATAAAAAATTTTATACTGATTAAATGCTCTACCAGGGGTAGGGAATCTGTGGTTTCATGTAGACCTCTGGGTCCACAAAAGTGCAGCACTTTCAGGGGCAGCTAGGTGGCAGAGTGAGTAAGAGCACCGGCCCTGGAGTTGGGAGGTGTCAGGAGGACCGGGGATCAGTTCTGGCCTAGAAAATTAGCACCTACACATAAATAATAATTAGCCATGTAACCTCGAGCAAGTTACTTAATCCCAGTTGCTTCAAAAAAAAAAAAAGTACAGCCCTTTGACTGAATTCAAACTTCACAGAACAAATTCCCTTTAAAAAAAAGGATTTTCTCTGTAAAACTTTGACTCAGGCTAAAGGATATACCCAAGGACCTAGAAAGCCACATGTGGCCACAAGGCCACAGGTTCCTCACCCCTGTGCTATACTAATAAAAATAATGAGGAATTATGTTATTGAAATAGGAAAAATTGGGGCGGTGAGGTGGCTCAGTACATAGAGTGCTGGCCCCAGAGTCAGGAGGACCTGAGTTTGGATAAGCTTCAGACACTTAACACACACAAAAAGACAACAAAAAAACACCAGCTGTGTGATGTCTGGACAAGTTACTTAACCCCAATTGCCCTCTAAAAAGCAAAAATAAAAATAGGAAAAATCACAAAATTCATTTGGAGAGGAGGGAAGAATGGCTATTAATTTTAAGAGAAACAATGGGAAGAGAATCTCTAGGATCATCACAGTTCAAAGTATACAACAAAACCATAATCATCAAAAATAGTTGGTGCTAATTTTTTTTTAAATGGAAAAGCAGATTGATGGTGTAGATTAGGTTAATAGAACTCAGAGGCAGATGAAGGTGTTAACTCAATATTCCATTAAACTAAGAATTTATGCTATTGGGATTACCCAGTATTGAACACAATTGCTGATAAAATTAAAAGAATTTGGCAAAAATTGGTTAGATTGACATTTGACAGACTACACAACAGTACATTCCAAATGCAGAAGCAACCTAAATGTAAAAAGTCAGATTATTAAATTTAGGGGAAGAAATAGAGGGGGAAAAAAGGAGCTATCTTCCAAATCTATTATTAGAGTTAGAATTATTTAACAAGAAATAGAAGTTATAATAAAAAAAATCAAGTAGATCATTTATATTACATAAAATTCAAAAATTAGTTTTCATAAACAAAACCAGTGTGGCTAAAATAAGAAGAAAATAATGGGGAGGAATATATGCATCAAATCTTTCTGCTAAAATGAAGATATTAGAGCTCTGAAAGAAACTGCTACTGCTGCTGCTACTGCTGCTGCTCCTTCTCCTGCTGTTCCTGCTGTTTCTGTTGCTGCTGCTGCTGCTGCTACCACCTCCACCACCCTGAGGTTGGAACCAGACTGTAGCTGGACCATGTTGCTATTTCACTCAAGTCCCACAGAGTTTTCCCATTGATTTTCTATGCTGCCTTTGGAGTTTGTGGGTTGAGAAGCCTGGAAACCACCCAGCTACCAGTGATTCAGTCCCAAGGCTTGCTCTGGCCCTGTCTGCCCTGATGTGGCCAGGCTGTGCTCATCTCCCAGACAGGTCCAACAGACCCTTCCTGTTGGCTTTACAGGATCTCTTGGACGGGAGACATGCTTCACTCTGCCATTCCATGGCTTCTGTAGCTCGAGAATTTGTTTGGAGTCATTTTGTTTAACAGAAATGAAGCATCAGGGGGAGGAGCCAAGATGGCAGAGTAGAAACAGCTCATCCAAGCCACTCTGCCCCCAGATTCCACCCAAACTATGTAAAAGGGGACTCTGAACAACTTCTGGAGCCCCAGCACACACAGAACGACACCGAGAAGCTAACCTCCTGCTGAGGAGAGCCCAGCAGGCCTGCAGGAAGGACCAGCCCAGCGGTCTGGGAGCAGGCAGCGAGCAACTCGAAGAGCGCAGGAAAAAGAGCTGAGGAGCCCAGGTCCCCATGAGCCGAGGTTTTAGCCCCAGGGCAGCAGGGCCAGCAGCTGGCTGGAGGAACCCCAGAACACCAGCAGCTGTGGCGACTCCAGAATTATCAACATAGACATGCCTAGGACAAAGTAAGAGGTTAGTGTCCTATGGACTTTGGGACCTGTATTTGGGGGAATGCATCGGCTCCCTCCCCTGGGGGCTAGAAGCCACTGAGGAGACAGCCATTTTGTAGTTTTCAGAGGCAGCTCCAGCTCCTAGCCTGCAATTAATTGTAGGGAGATCCAGCGATCAGTCTTGGGGGGGTAATCGCTCTTGCTTTAACCTCCCTGGATCTGGATTGTGATCTAGGGTGGAAGTCGTGGGTGGGTGTACAGCTTGCCAGAAACGGAAGTTGCCCCCCACACGTTCGGGACGAAAATTCTTCTATCTGGCCTTAAAGCCATAGTGTGGCAACAAGCCCAAAAGTCAAGTAATTAAGTGGCAACATGCCAAGGCAAAGGAAACAGAAAAATGCAACCCTAGACTCCTATTTTGGGGGCATAGAGCAGGAAAAGGACTGTGAGGTCAGAAGTCCTGCTCCAAAAGCCCCAGGGGAAAACATAAGCGGGTTGCAGGCCATAGAGGACCTTAAGAAGGACTTTAAAAATCAAATAAGAGAAGTGGAGGAAAAATTGGAAAGAGAAATGAGAAGGATGCAGGAAAAGTATGAAATGAGGGTCAACAGCCTGACTGAGGAAAACAACACCTTAAAAAATAGACTAACTCAAATGGCAAAGGAGGCCCAAAAGGGCAATGAGGAGAAGAATGCCTTAAAAAGTCGAATTTGCCAGATGGAAAAAGAATCTCAAAAGTTCACTGAGGAGATTCACTCCTTCAGAGTTAGACTGGAGAAAATGGAAGCTAATGACTTTATGAGAAATCAAGATGCTGTTAAGCAGATCCAAACAAATGAAAGATTAGAAGGCAATGTGAAATATCTCATGGGAAAAACCACTGACCTGGAAAATAGATCCAGGAGAGACAATTTAAAAATTATTGGACTACCTGAAAGCCATGATCAAAGAAAGAACCTAGAAATCACCCTTCAAGAAATTCTCAAGGAAAACTGCCCTAATGTTTTAGATCCAGAGGGCAAAATAGAGGTTGAAAGAATCCACCGATCACCTCCTGAAAAAGATCCCAAAAAGAAAACTCCCAGGAATATTATAGCCAGATTCCAGAATCCCCAGATCAAGGAGAAAATACTACAAGCAGCCAGGAAGAAACAATTTCAATATTGTGGAAACACAATCAGAATAGCTCAGGACCTGGCAGCTTCTACACTGAGGGACAGAAGGGCATGGAATATGATATTCCAGAGGGCAAAAGAACTGGGAATGAACCCAGGGGTCACCTACGCAGCAAAACTGAGTATTTTGTTTCAGGGGAAAATATGGTCATTCAGTGGAATAGAGGACTTTCAAGCATTCTTGAGGAAAAAAACAGAATTGAATAGAAAATCTGACATCCAGACACAAGAAGCAAGAGATGCCTGAGAAGGTAATCAGGGAAAAGAAATCAAAAGGAACTTATCAAAGTTGAACTATTTACATTCCTATATGGAAAAACAATAACTGTCAGTGATGATATCTTTCTCACTATGAAAATAATGGCAGAAGGGTGTGTGGTCATATGAATACATATGTGAATGTGTGTGTATATGGATAGAGGGCATAAGTTGAATTTGTTGGGAAGGGAGAATACTCAAGGGATAAAATTATGAGGTGAGAGAGGAAAGTGGCAAGAGGTGATAGGGAAAGACAGGGTAGGATAAACTATCTCATGTAGAAGAAGCAAGGGGAAGTGATTGCAAGGGAGGGGGAGAATAGGAAGGGAAAAAAAAGGCAAATCCACATTCTCATTGAATTTGATTCAGGGAGAGAATGATATACATACTAAATGGGATATCTCAACCTGCAGCAGAATAGGGGGAAGGGGGATGAGAGGAGGGATGATGGATGGGGGGGGGCATCCTTGGGGTCAGGGGAGGTTGGAAGTACCCACTATAGAAGAGGGACAGGTTCATGTAGGGAATGGACCAGGTGAGGGGTAGGATGAGTGGGAGGGAATTATAAGCAGCCTTGTACAATATATCTACTATAATGTCTTACATAGCTAGACATGTACAACATATACTGAATTACTTATCTCCCCAGAGGGAATGGGTGACAAGGGAGGAAGGAAATGGATCTGAAATTCGAGGTCTTAAGATTAAATGTTTCAAATATATATAAATACTATTATTAATACTCTTTTCCTTATAATTGGGAGATAAGATGTGCAGGCATTGGGACACAAAGATTGACCTTCCTCTAATGGAAAAGTCGAAGGGGGTATGGGAGAAGGTATGGGAGAGAGCAGATTGGAGGAAGTGATATCTTGTGGGACTGCTATTCCGGGAGGTTGGGTAGGGGAATAACAGGGGGAAAATGATTGTAACTCAAAATCTGGCGGAAATGAATGATGTAAAACAGAAGATAATAAAGCATTTGTTTAAAAAATAAAATAAAATGAAGATATTAGAGAGATAAGGAATTGACACACACACTCATACATATATATATGTATGTGTGTGTGTGTGTGTGTGTGTGTGTGTGTGTGTGTGTTTGTGTAAAACCAAAAAGTATTAAAGAAGGGATGACTGTGGGGTTGGAATATTCCACACACTTTGAGATATGGTTTCTTGACTGGAGCAGCTTTCTTAAGTGCTAGTCAGAAAGGGAGATTCAAGTAGGGAGGGGTGTTGGGGAAAGAATATCAATAAGTTATTATCATAGGAGGAAAAAAAAAGCAAAACAACAGGAATCAATAAAACAATTGTGAAAATATAAAAAAATAAATAAATGGGGGTATCTAAAATAGTCCAGTGTTTGAAAGAACAAATCATGAAGTCTTAACAAGTTGTCTATGTATCCAATATATATTTATACACACACACACACACACACGTATCAGTAGTATTAGGACCTAGGGCACAGAATTTAGGCATATTAAGATAGGGATGGCTATGATGCCAGAAGGCTTTTACCAAAATGATCTCACAAACTGTCTTGTTGCTTAACAACCAATCTCAGCAGTAACCTAATTTCAAGACTGCTAGAGGGCTGTGATCTGGGCCTAGATCAATTGTCCTTTTCATCTCTCCTGTTAAACTTATTCTTTCAGTGTCTCATTGTTCTTCAGACTCCCCCATCTAGTTTCATTTATGTCTGCCCATCATATCTGATTCTACATTTACCCATCCACACTAAGCACAACCTACCAGTAAAGATACCAAACTTATAAACTTAGGCCCCTTGAGGTTTTGACACTCCCTGGCTATCTACATTATTCTTTTCACAGGTCCATGTGGTCAACTATATTTGGATCCTGCTTAACACAAATTTAACTATTTTTTTGCAAGGCTTTGCAAGTTATTGCAGATTTCCCCTCCTACCTACCCTCTGGCAGAAAGGGCTACATAGATATAATAAACTCTCTACACACTTACCAAGAAAAGTTACTGATGCTGTAGGACACTACTCCACTTTGCCCTTCCCTTCATTGATTTGTAAAGCAGACAACTCAACCTTCTCTTTCCTTCATTGATTTGTAAAGCAGGCAACTCAACTTCCTCTCCCTTAATTGATCTGTAAACAGGCAGGACTCCCACCCCTTTCTTTCCCCTGATTGATCTGTGGGCGGGAATCCCAGCCTAGGGTTTCCTGCTGGAGGGAAATTCAAATGTACACTGACCAATCATTGTAGTTTCAGCTTACATCAGTGTAATTTCAGTGTAGGTAACCTGGCTATGGAACCTCTATAAAACCAGCACAATGTCTGTGCCAAAGCACTGTCTGATTTGGGCGTGTACCCTGACAGTACCGTGGTAATAAAATCCACTTTTTAAAATTTAATCTTGGGGATCTTCTGTCTCCCTTTATTGGGGCACAGCAATACCACTCCAAGTTTGAGCAAATGTACAGTACTTACAGCCTGAAGAGCCTTATTGTAGTATCTGGAGGAAAGTATAGATAATGCACAACCTGATGAGGTATGGGCTTTGGGAGCCTCCTTGAGCCCTAGAGGTACAGGCTCTGGGAACCCCCCTTGAACCCTGATTAAATTGTCTCATTTGCATGAGGCATTTGCTTGAGGCAATAAGCCTTAAATTGTGACTTAGCCCAAACCTTTGTTACTAGACTTCCCACCTTGAGCCTATCAAAATATCAATCCACCCTTGAACTAGCCTAACCCACCATTGTCTGTAGTCTCCAGGTAGTCTCCAGGTAGGCTCCAGCAACTTCCCACCCTTAATCACTTATTGACCTCATCTGACTCCTCCTGAAGACCCTCCCCAAGCTCCTCCTCTAGACCACCCCTAGATTCTTTCCACAACCTTCTTTATATAAGACCCCATCTTGTCTCCATGTATGTGAGAGCACCATTGAATGACCTAGCACAGGCTTACTCTATGTCTAATACAAGCAAACTTTTTTTTCCTTTGGCTGAGAGAAGACTTGAGTCGAATTCATTAGGCAGGACCCAATGTGTTGGTATTTTGGGGTCTCCAGAGCAACCCTAACCCTCTTTATTGGTAACCTCTTCAAACCCTCAAGAAACTTTTGGGATAGATAGTTCCATTGAGGTATAGATGAGTTATATGCTCTGTAAACCCCCTTGAAATATGATTGAATCTTCCCATTTGATGAGGCATTTGCCTAAGGCTATAAGCCTTTCATTATAGCTCAGTCCAAATTTCAGTTACTTCCCACCCTTGATCCTCCCAAAATATCTATACCCTTAAACTAGCCTAGCCCTCCATTGTCTCATCTCCATGTAGCCTCCAACTACTTCCCACACTTAATCTCTCATCACTGGAGTCTGAGCTCATTGATTCCTCCTGAAGACCCTCCCCAAACTCCTCCTCTAGACCACCCCTAGATTCCTCCCACAACCTTTCTCTATATAAGACCCTATCTTGCCTCCAGGAGAGAGAAGGCTGGAGAATGATCTAGCACAGACTCACTCTGTGTCAGATAATTCTGGCCTGATTGTCCAGTACAAGCATCACAAATACCAAGGCTCCTAAGAGTATACCCATTATATGGAACAATAAACTTTGCTTGTCTTTGGCTGAGAAAAGACTTTAGTTGAATTCATTCAGCAAGATGTTGATATTTTCGGATCTCGAACACCCCTAACCCATACCTCTGTATTTTATGAGGTTTCCTGACCTTATCACCATGAAAACAATGAACATGAACTTGGACAGACTCTGAGAGTAGTGGAGCATAAAAGGGCCTGGGGGGGGCGGGGCATCTGTGGGGTCACAAAGAGTAGGATATGACTGAACAATCGAACAACAACAAAATGAGGTTGATAGGGCCAAATCCCACCATTTATTTTTGTATTTGAAGCAAAGAACTTTTGTACTCAAAGCAAAGTATCATTATACCTAAATATTTAAAATGATCCAGAGTTTACTGACCCATGAAACATAAAGAGATAACTCTGACATTTATTACAGGATAAGGATAGAAATGTGAACAAAATGAAATTCCTGTAGGAATTTCCAGTTTTACAGAACAAATCCTTTTATGAAGGTGATTTGTTCTGTGAAGTTTGGATTCAGTCAAAAGGCTGCACTTCAGGACCTAGAGGGCCACATGTGACCTCAAGGCTGCCTTGTTTATGAGGCTATTGTTTCACCTTCAGCCCATGCAGTCATATGAATCAAGTTATAGAGACTGTCTTTAAAAATACTTGGATATTCTTTTTCCTGTAGTAATGATCTGTAGCCACTTCCTTCAACCCAACAGAATCATTAATGAGAGAGGAGGAATTGTTCCCACTTCCAGACCTCAAGTCTGGCTATATCAGGTTCCAAGTGCTTCTGTATCTCTACCTTAGAGCAATGTCTTACTCCTGCTATTGAATCTCCTGACAAATTTCCATGAGCTGGGATGGAGTAAAAAAAAAAAAATAGATTTCTCCTTACAATGAGGTATAAAGGTCCACAGAGTAACACATTATGGGTCTGGAAGCAGCCTTTTTAGCTCCCTTCATCCTTACTCCAAGAAGCCCCTAAGAAACCCTAGGGGAACACATAAGAACATCATTGGGGTCTGTTGTTGCTGTCACTTTCACCTCCAGGGCCATCTGGGTCCAGTGGCCAAATATTCATCAGGACCACTTGGAAATGGCCCAGGATGCATTGGGTGACCCTTGTAGGCTAAGGTCTTTTCAGGGTCTCACTTTAAAAGTGAGGTAACTACCATTAAGTGAGTAGGCCTTTTAAGAAGTTAGTCAAGGGGGTGGCCTCTTTAATCAAGAAATTAAAAAAAGCAAAACAAAAACAAAAACAAAAACTGGAAGGGGAGGCCCCTCAGGTTTCCTGGCCAAAAGAGAAACAGTTACTATTAAGCATTTACATTAACTCTGTGCTAGGAGGTCAGGGAGCTATTGTCCAATCTATAATCTGCCAGTCTCCTCCCCTCCCTTCTTCTACCCTCCTTTCCTTTCTCATCCTCTCCCCTTCCCTCCCCTTCTCTATTGGGGTCTACTATAGGCACCGAGCATGGCATAGGCTACACCTGTACTTTATGTGATAATTAATTTGTAAAGTTATTGGTAAGACTAGTTCAAACCAATCACACCAGTTCAAATCAGTACAGTCCAGTTTAAACCAGTTGAAACAAGTTCAGACCAGCTCAAACCAGTTTTAACTAGTTAAAAAACTGATTAAAAACATGTTTAAACCAGTTAAAATTAGTTCATATTTGTTCAAACCCGATAAAATTTGTTCACACTGCTCAACCTGAATTAAACCCTAAAATGGGTTTAAACTTTATTGAACAGGTCTAAACCAGTTTCAATTATTTTAAACTGGAATGAATGTATTTTAACTGGTTTGATCTTGTCTGGAAGAATTCTAAATAGTTTGAACCAGTGTGACTGTTATGAACCATTTTTAAACTGGTTTGTGCTGGTTTGAACCAATTTTAAATGCTAGCCTAAAGTGATTTGAACCAGTGACCTATTTAAATACCGCCTTTTCATTCCCATTCCCTCTTCACCTTTTTTTCTGAAAACTAATCAATTTACCACTATTCTCTCTGGAAAGAGTGTGTCAATGGATAGCTCTATTATTATACTTGGAATTTTTGTGTCTTGAGACATCCCAGGGCATAACTTCTTGCTCAGACATTATTACCCTAAATGCCTGGTATGTTGCCATAGAAAATAAATTTTCTGAGAACAAGAAGTAGCTTTTTGTTTTACTTGTATATCTCATTTTGAGCACAGTACTAAGCACATAGAAAACATTTAATAAATGGTTTTCATCTATAAACCCACTCACCCACCTATCTATCTATCCATCCATCCATCCATCCATCTATCCATCCATCTATCTATTCATTTGTCACTCAAGGATTCAAATTGAATGTTGGCTTATTTCCAAAAAATCAGAACTAATCTAATCAACCCTTTTAGGTTAAACTCCGTAATTCTAATTATTTTTTTTTCAAATTGTTCAATGGTCATAAAAGCTAGACCTACTATACTCATATATTAACTGGAAAGGAAGCTAGGTTATTTTCCAAAATGTCTTACACATCTATAGCCAAGCCTCTCTGTTTCTCTCCTTCAATTTTTGGGGCCTCATTTGTACCTCTTATTTTCTCTATTTTATTGATATTCTTATCCCTGTTATATTAGTAAGTAATATCATATATCTATACATATATATACATACATGTATATGCATATGTAAAATTGATATGGTATTCATTCAGCATATATTTATTAAACATCTGCTACGTGCAAGGCATGAGCTTTATAAACCAAAATATTTCAATATTGCCATAGATCTTTAATACAGTCAATGAGAATATTCTCTCCAGATCACAAAATACCCATGCCTTCTCATCTTGTGTGACTCTTGCCAATATCCTGCATATGGGGTATGACCAAGAGTCTAAGGGTCCTTCCTTTAGATCTTTGTGACATTTCATGAGGGCCAGCCAGTAGAGCTCATTCTCACCACATAACTAGCTCACTTCTTTTATTAGTTATATAGCTCTTTGATGTGATCTTTAATGCTGTTTCAGATGAACAATTTTTCATCAAAAACATATAATAGCATATTTGACCTCTCTATGTGCTCTCTGTTGTCCTTTGGGTGACCCATAACTTTAATTCTTTGGGAAACACACTATTGTTTGAGGGAGAAGCTATTGGCTGATGACTTGGTTATGAAGCCCAAAATGTTGCAAAACCTTCTAAATGAGATCTAATTAAGCCTCAATATTCCCACAGGATAAAAGGTGGGAATTAAGAATGCTTATTAAATAAGTTATGATATACATTTGAACAAGTATAGCTCATAGACTTTGTCCATGTGCATGAGCAAATTTGTACCTATGTATGTATCTATATCTATGTCTATATGTGTATATACACATATATGGGGAGGGGGGTAGATAACTTCATCCAGAAGTTAAACTAATGTAAATTAATTGCCACAAGAACAAAAGAGCACAGAAATAATTTAATTCTACAAACGTTGGACATATTTGCCAAATAAAGAGAGATAGCTGCCAAAAGCAAAATAGTAGGTTAGAATATAAACTCAGATGTAAAATCTTATGAACAAGGATAATGGTCAATATATTAAATGATTAAAGAGGAAAGTGATAAATGTTGGAGGGGATGTGGAAAAATTGGGACACTAATTCATTGTTAGTGGAATTGGGAACAGATTCAACCATTTTGGAAAGCAAACTGGAATTATGCCCAAAGAATTGTTAAACTGACTATACTCTTTGACCCAGTGTAATGCCATGCACAAGCAGCTTTCCAGAAGAATGCTACTGTGAATAGATTTGTTTATTTATTTATTTTTGCTTTTTGGAGGGCAATTGGGGTTAAGTAACTTGCCCAAGGTCACATGGCTAGGTTTTTGTTTGTGTGTGCCTTAAGTGTCTGAGGCCTGATCCAAAATCAGGTCCTTCTGACTCCAGGGCCGACGGTCTACTCACTGCACCACCTACCCGCCCTGTGAATAGATTTTAAGATTCTGATTACACAGTATAGTGAACACTCTATTCAATAACAAATCGGAGCAAAACATTCACAGAGAATCAAGGTATAGCATTCAAAATGTTACAACTTATAACAGAAAATAAAAATACAGCATTCACAATGACTTATCACTAAAATGGCCACATAGTTTTCACCAAAGTAGCCACAATAGTTTTCAGCAAAATACAATCATTTAGTAACTCAATCACTCAAAGTCTTAGCTTGCCTCCTGTAGCAGCAAGCACCCCAATATCCCCAGGGTGACTGCCAACACAGGTTCTTAGATCTGCTTTTCAAAAGGAAAGCAACTCAAAATGGGTTAACAAGCTTACTTTAATCAAACAAACACACATTACCTAGTTCAGGGGAAAAGGTCAGCACCCCGAACTTCAGAGTTACAGAACTTACAGATCAAACAGACAGGCTTCCAAACTGTCCTACCATTATATCAATACCAAATCACAGTTACCAGAGAGGGAAGCATCAACATCTGGGTTTTCAAAGCCGGGGGTGGGGGGCTCTCAACAATGGCTTCCCAGAGTCTCATCTGGTCAAATTACACAACACTTCTCAAAGTGAGCCGCAAAGCAAAGCCTCTTCTCAGGGTTTATATAGCCTTATCTGGGCTCAGAGAATGTAACCACCCTTTTGATCCACTGCCCAATCACACAGCATCAAGGTGTGGTCATTCCTGAAAACCAAGCCTCCCACCACAGGCTCCATGTGACCACATTCAGCCTATTAGGAGGCAGAGCATATTTTCAAATCAAGGAAGGTTTTCAGAGTCTCTTAAAGCCAATCAAAGTCTCTTAAGCCAATCAAAGGGTCTAGGGGCAGGGAAGATCTTTAAATCTGCATTTCCATTACACCTCCTTAAGGGTCACAAAATACCCAGCAATACCAATACAAGGTCTATATCCAAAGATGATTAGAGAAAAAGATAAAGATCCTATATATTCTAAAATATTTATAGTTGTGGTGGCAAAGAACTGGAAATTGCAGCAATGCTTATCAATTGAGGAGTGGATGAAAAAGTTTTGGTTTATGATTGTGATGGAATACTATAAGAAATGATGAGCTTAGTGTTCTTAGAAAAACATGGATAGACTTGCATGAAATATTAAAGAACAAAAAGAGCATAACCAAGAGAATGCTGTACATAGTAATAGTAATATAATTTTAAGAACAACTTTGAGGGACTGAGTCATTTTATCAATTGTAAATTCCCAGATCAACTACAAAGGACATTTGAAGAAAGAAGTTATCTATATACAGAAAAAAGAACTGATAAATAGAAGTATGTCTGGTATGATTTTACAGATAGATAGACAGAGAGATAGAAGATATACATATTTTTTGTCTAACGGTAGCCAATGCAATATTCATTCATAAATACGACAACAACATAGTTCTCAGTAACAAAATATGACAGACTTTCCATGTAGAAGACAGAAGCAAAACATTTATTCAGATGCCAGAAAACCAAATCCCAATACCAGGAAACCAAATCCATCATAGCAACATACAAGTTAATATACCATAACACACCAGAAAGAGTCACACTGTCCTTTAGCCTTCCCACCATCCAACACTCACAAGCCTGCTTGCCTGTTGTCCTTTCTCTGTCATCATCTAGCTGTTCTGACTCCCAGCTTCCTCTGGGCTCTGCTCCACCCTTTAGCATACTCCTCCCACCACAGGCTCCATGTGACTACATTCAGCCTATTAAGGGGCAGGGAAGATCTTCAAATTCCCTTACCATTACAGCCTACTCTCCCATCCATACAAAATGTTTAAGAGGGTTATCTATTACACAAAATGAGGGAGTCCTCCCTGTAGGTCTTAGGACGTATAGCAGCAAGCACCCCAGCATCCCCAGAGTAGCTGCCAACACAGGTTCTTAGATCTGCTTTTCAAAAGGAAAGCTCAAAATCAGTTAACAAGCTTACTTTAATCAAACAAACATATATTACCTAGTTCAGGGGAAAAAGGTCAGCACCCCAAACTTCAGAGTTACAGAACTTACAGATCAAACAGACAGGCTTCCAAACTGTCCAACCATTAAATCAATACCAAATCACAGTTACCAGAGAGGGAAGCATCAACATATGGGTTTTCAAAGCCGGGAGGCTCTCAACAATGGCTTCCCAGAGTCTCATCTGGTCAAATCACACAACACTTCTCAAAGTGAGCCCCAAAGCAAAGCCTCAAATCAGGGATTATATAGTCTTCTCCTGGCTCAGACAATGTAACCACCCTCTTGACCCACTGCCCAATCACACAGCATCAAGGTGTGGTCATTCCTGAAAACCAAGCCTCCTACCACAGGCTCCATGTGACCACATTCAGCCTATTAGGGGGCAGAGTATATTTTCAAATCAAGGAAGGTTCTCAGAGTCACTTAAGTCAATCAAAGTCTCTTAAGCCAATCAAAGGGCCTATGGGCAGGGAAGATCTTCAAATCTGCATTTCCATTACAGGAGGGAACAAACAGACTTTTACCAAGGATATTTAACAATAAACTACATTATTATTATCTTACAATTGACTGAAAAAGGTAGAAAATAGAATATTCCTTGTAAGAAAACTGTTAGTTGACTACCAACAAAATGATCAAAGCATTCAAATAAAAGGTCACTGCATAGGCTCTTTTACAACAAGGTATTTAATAACCATATATCAAGATTATTCAAGATTCCATAAAACTTGAACTAATAAAAATAGATATCCAATGACCTAATAAACATCATTAGGCATAAAACAGGAACATGTATGGTTGCCAGAATTATTTGCCTTGTATTGAAGGAGTTCCAGTGCTGGGTCCAGGTAAAGGGGGAATTTACTATCAATGGTAAGGTGCTCCAGAGGCTACTGTTTGCAGATGATGCCATGTTGATTCCAGCAAGCTCCCAAGTCATTGATGAGCCACTTGGAAGAGATGCACAATTATTCAAAAGAGTCTTGTCTGTTCATACATGCAGGAAACAACAAATGGATGAAGAATGTCCATTTCCCAGATTTCAACATGCCTTTAGTATATGTCTATAGATAGATATAGATACACACCCAGTGTGTGTGTGTGCCTATATGTGTTTATATATATATATGTGTGTGTGTGTGTGTGTTTATGGATATTTGTATGTGTGTATATATATACATAGACATGTGTGTATATACATACATATGTGTGTATAGATATACATATATGTGTGTAAGTTGAGAAGGAGGAGAATGGGTTGGGTTATTCTGGAGAAATTGCAAAGCATTTTTACTGACTCCAAGATTCCCATAAGAGAAAAATCCCTCTTTTTTTAATGCAAATCTTTTGCCAGTGTTGTTATATATCATACTGTCTGGAACTAAGGATAAGCATCATACCAAGGGCAATAGAAAGGCAGTGTTAAAACTGAGCAGACTGCAATAAGTAAATAACAAGGAATTCCAAAGAATAACAGTAGGGACAGTTAGGCTAGAGCACCAGTCCTGGAGTCAGGAAGACTAGAGATCAAATCCAGCCTCAAATACTTATTGGCTGTGTGATCCTGGGCAAATGACTTAACTCTATTTGTCTCAAAAAATAAGGGATATTATCTAAAATTTGCATGACAGAAATTAAGATGGACCTGTCATATAGACTGAATATTATAGGTGGCTAGCCAGAGTGTTCCATTGTACCTTTGTGATATAAGAAAACCAAGCATTGTAGGTCTACACTTATAAAGAACTTTTTGGAATATATGTATGATACTGGACAGAAATTACAGCTAGATAATGAACTGAGGCCTAAATTAGGAAGAAGGAAGTGAAAGGATTGTATTACCATATTTTTCAGAGCTTTTAATGACCCCAAACTATTCCTCAAAATTAATATGCATATATTGCATAAATTGAGATATTCATTATCTATGTATATAGTCATTACATGTTTATAAAATATTCATATGAGTGTATACTAAGATGTGTTATAGATTTTATATATATATATATTGGTAAATGCATCTTTTGGAACAATCTCTAAACAGTTTCTGAAATTAAATACTGTTTTAAGTAATCCACAGAGTGATGTTTGTCATTAGGTCCCAGAACTGTTAAATTGGCCCCAAACATAATGTAGTTCAATCAAAGGCCCCAGCTGCTTAAAGTTGGATTACATTGAATGCCAAAATGCTTTTTTGCAGAAATGAAGGACTAAGGGTAGGGAACATTGCACATACTGTAAATCTCTTTTGATGTATTGTTAATTTTGCATAACAGTTTACTCTCTCTTTTTAGTTTTTTTTTTTAATTCTTCATTTCAAGAAATAGCAGGGGGTGGGATGAGGAGATAATGTATTTGACAAAGAAAGTAATATCAAATAATATCTATCAATGATTTTTTAAAAGTTTATCATGGGAATGAGAACACATGCAAAATTGCACCTGGATTCCATTTGAGCTCATTGACTGTACTTTTTTGTTTGTTTGTTTGTTTTTTCAGAGTCAAAAAACAAAAAAGCATGTCAAACTTGGTTTACACCAAGAAGAGAGAATCCCAACTTGTCACACACAAAGAAACCAATGGTACATTGAAAATGACTGATAGGGAAGTTTATAAAAGTTTAACTCTAAATTGAATCTAAGAGTTGAAAGTAATCATTTATTATGGAAATGTTTACACTTCTGTTGCCAAATAATTACCTGAAACTGAACTCTACTTGTTTTGTTATGGTCATTAAGGCCTGTCAGTAAGAGGTTGGTGCTTTACTTGCTCAGGTATAAATGAATTGCACAAAGCTCTGATTTACTAACAGGGACCCACCTTCTGTCTCAAGAAAGTTTTATTTAAGCTAATAAATTGTATTTCTTTATAATATAGCAATAAATGGAAGCCTTATAAATTTTCTAATGGTTATTTCTCTTTTTGTGACCAATAGTTCACTTTTTTTAGCATATACGAATGTGTCCACCTCCTCCCCAAATTAGCTCCTGATTCCTACCTAGTTAGAAATATCTCCCTTTTATAATTATTTTGTAAGTATTTTGTATTAAACTCCTTGAAGGCAAGAAAGGAAGGACTCTTTTATTTTGGTCTCTATATCCCTATTGGCTAGTACATTGTGTAGCTTGTATTAGTAGTGTTACTAATTAAGTATTAAAGTGAACTGAATCTTTATATTTATACAGGTCACAACCTTTGTGAATCTCTCCTTTCATTCAAAAACAACAAGCAACTATTAAGCACCTATTATTGCCAGATACTTTGCTTAGTAGTAGAGATGAAAAGATCAAAAAGGGGAAGAAGGGAAGAAAAAAAAGGTTTCTTAAAAGTTTCTATTCTATTTCTTTGGAGAAATATATACTCATAGAAAATTCCACATAATACAAACATATAATTTGTGTGCATATTCATATATGTGTGTGTGTGTGTGTATTTATGAATAGATAGATGAACTTACTACTACACTAATATCTCCTAGGAAGAGGAAAATGGAATGGGGAACGTGGGGCAAAGAGAATCGGAATAGGTTTCCTATTTAAGGTAATATTTGTCCGGAGCTTTGAAAGGAGCCAGAGGTGAAGAGGCAGTACATCCCAGGCATGAGAGACATGCAGTACAAAGAAACAGAGGGAGGGATACACTTCTGTATGGTGAATAGAAAATTGGCCAGTTTGTCTGGAATGTAGTGTCTGTGAAGGGAAGTAATGAGCAATAATCTTAGAAAGGTAGGAAGAGTTTATATTTCATCCTACAGGTAAGAGAGAGTCCCTGGGATTTCTTGGGTGAAATAGTCAGACCTATGGTTCAGGAATAACCAATTTGGAAGCTTGTGGAGATGGGAGAGCATGGATTCAAGTGTGTTAATTAGGTTAAAGAGGTCATGAGATGCTGAAGCAGGTTGGTGCCTTGTGAGTGGAAAGAAGGAAATAAATGTTAGCTACAAAGTGGAAACTGATCTTGTCCAGTGAAGGTAGTCTAACTACACAGTTTGGTAGTAACCTCCTTGTTTTATTTGATGAGAAAATCAATTGGATTAATTTTGACTCCCAAGATAAGGTATAAACCCTTTTTTGTTTGATTCTGAATCATATGATTTTAAGTGTTCCATTCTGCATATAGGGAAGCAGTAATGTTTTGTACTAAAAAGAATTCAGTACAAAAGTCAGGGTTCATTTTCCCAGTATCACACATGCATATTAAATGAAGGAATGTAGGCCAACAAGAGGGAGAGAAAGGATGTTACCTTTTATATTTAACTTGCTCTTGCTTGCAACCACTTGCATGGCAAATTAGGGAAGATCTCAGGAGCAAAGTAGTACTTAGAGCTTCGCATGATACACGAGGGTTGGTTTAATTTTTTTTGTCTTAACAGAGGTTCTCTGAAATAATGTTGTACCAAAGGACACCCCATGTGGTTAAGCAGGATTTACTAGGAATCTCCAACCCTGTGTCAGATAGTTATTTGAAACAGTAGGCTGAGATTCTCTTTTAGACAGAATCAGGACAGAAAATTAATTTAGTCAGGCTTAGCTTTTCTTCAACTGCCCTGAGGTAGATGTAATTGCTCATATCCCCACATATGCCTTAAAAAGCTTCCATTCAAGTAGAGCACCGGCCCTGGAGTCAGAAGGACCTGAGTTCAGATCCGGTCTCAGACACTTAACGCACACAAACAAAAACCTAGCCGTGTGACCTTGGGCAAGTTACTTAACCCCAATAGCCCTCAAAAAAAAAAAAAAGCTTCCATTCTACTCTTTTCAGGGAGAGGCTTACTATGAAATACACTTTACCTAGTTAGAGCTGAGACGGCAAACACATGGGCCTTATAAGAGGAAGCCTAGAAGCTGCTAGCAGAGAGAAGTTTAGTGACCAAATACAAGTATAAATTCCCACCAGATTTAAGAGAATGCAAAAAGAGAAAGAGATACTACAACTGGCAAAGACAATATATCTAATAGAAAGCAGAGTGATGGAACCCAGTAGAGAACTTCGAGGATCAGTGACCCTGCTACAAGAGAACATTGGTAGTCCTATAACATCATAGGCTTTATATGCTTTGACACGCATGTGTCATATTCATGAGTGTAACATGTCCTTGTAGCCTTGCCACATTGGTCACTTCTGTGTGCCTCTTTATGTATGTCCCCTGGGCACAGGTGCTTCTTATATCTGTCCCTTCCATCGGTGTTTCTTGGTTATATGTTCCTTCTCCCAATGCTAAACTGTTATTGTAACCCAAGAGTACTTGGTGGTGTCATTTATCTTTTTATCTGCTGTTTTGTTTCATTGTTTTCTTCATTCATTCATTCATTAATAACTGTTTTTTTTTTTACTCTGAATGCATAATGTCCTTCATCTACCTGGAAAACTAAAAGAAAAATCATCGGTGCTTTGGCTCCGAGAAAAAATTGACGTTTAAAAAAATGACCTTATACAATCACAGAAAATTTTTTTCCCCTTTTTGGCAGGTAGTTGGGGTTAAGTAACGTGCCCAGGGTTACACAGCTAGTTTTTTTTGTGTTAAGTGTCTGAGGCCATATCTGAACGCAGATTCTCCTGACTCCAGGGCTGTGCTTTACTCACTGTGCCACCTAGCCGCCCTGAAGTTTGAGCTATAAGGAACTTCAAGGATTCCCTAGTCTAGCTCCTCATTTTTCAAATGAAGTAATTGCAACCCAGAGAAGGGAAATTACTTGTTTAAAATTATCTATTAGGATTGGAACTTCAGTCGCCAGAATTTTGGGCTCCTTCTACTATCATTTAATTTCAAATAACACCTTCAGAATCCTATTAGACATCCATATATTACCAGGTGGGTTCCTCATTCACTAATGTAGAAGTGCTCATAGTGACAGTGGTCTTAGAACATTAAAGTAATTTTATGGAAAAAAAAAAAAACTACCAGCCTCTGGCAATTCTGATTGGAGAAGGGTGTATTGAGTGATAGAATGGCAAAGAACAACAGTATGGAGAAAAAGCAATAAACTTTTAGCAAATAAGAAAAAAAGAGGTTAGTTGTGGAAGTTCATTATTTCCTGTGTTTTCCTTCTTTCCCCCTCTTCTCCAGCTACTTCCCTTTTCAGATTGTCATAGAGAGGAATAATCATACTCTTAGAAATCATACTCCTAGAAAATGGGAGAATAGTCTTACAAACAGTGATTTCACACATGTCCAAACACCTCACATGGGACCCTAGTCCAAGGTTTGAAGCAGCATGCTTGAAATATTGCCCATTCAGCTTACCATTACCCATTCAGATATTTCCCAGGAAAAACTCTGTGTTGAGATCTTATTCCTCGGGTATCTGTGACTATCGGTCCAAGGTCCCTATCTACAAAATCCCTCTGTGATAAAATGGAAGCAACTTAGGTAGAAACTGCTTAGCTTTGCTTCTTTCTCCACTAATTAGCCAAGACAGAAAAATACAAAAACCAACAAATACATCTTACTTATACAAAAAGATTTTCCATGGAAGACTAAAGACTCCATTGAAGGATTGAAAAAAAAAAAAGTCCTACACAGTCCATTGGCAACATTTAACAAGGAGGCAAAAACCTGAGGTTGAAAAATGGCCGAGGCAGCTTTTGCAATTACCAGATGCAAAATATTCCAAGACTTCTGTGAACCCCATTTAGCCCATAAGATAAACCTTGGATCCAGCTCCAATTTTCATCCAGCCAAAAGGGTGATTTACTTCAGCTCATATACCATGAAACACCCAGCTATTTGGTTAATACAGCAGGGACCAATTAAATAAATCATGCCTATTAAAAGCATAAGGCTTCTAGGTTTTTGTTTTTGTTTTTTTTTCCCCCAATCCTCAAAGACAGGAATAAACGGAGTCAGCCTTTTGGAAATTAAGCTCATATAAAGGGACAAACTCATTATAAAGAAATATATCTAAGGGCACCGAAGAGAAGATGTCATTTGAATGAAAAGACAGATCTGTTCTTTCAAGGCCCTATTAGAGGATGGTGGTTTCATAACTTTAGGAAGATGGAAAGCTTAAAAGGACCTAGAAGAGAGTGATCAAAATCATGAACATTTGTAAAATAAGCCTGGTGGGGAAAGTTAGAAGAAATTGGAATCATTTATCCTGGAGAAGCAAATATATAGGAGGGGAGAAGGCAGGGAAGAGGAATTTGTTGGCCCAGATCCTGACTCTTTATAGGTATACTTTTCTTCCTACATAGTTCACCATCCAGAATTATTCATTTATGTGAGGAAAAATTGCTAACGGATACTATAAGCAGAACTGGTACATGGTTATCATATTTAGGAGCCAGAAATAATTTATCTGAGCTAGGTTATCATTTTTCTTCTGTAGCATTTTATATAAGGGATTTCCTAAATCCCTGCCCCTATCACCACCCTACCTTTATCTCAAAACAGTGAAAATATGCCGAATAAATTAATAAATTAATAAATAAATAGAATAAAATAATAAATAACAATGTAAAAAATATAAGGTAAGAGACATAATAAAGAAAATGAGTAATAAAGTAAAAGACAAAAAATAACAAAGGGGGAAAGAAAAATATCTTAATAAAGAAATCATTACAGATAAACCAGTCAAGTCTCTCTAATCCAAAATGTTCTTAATATAAGGAAGAAGGCCTATGAGGTAAACGAACTGGGGAACAAATCTTCCTATGGAAATACAGTTCTGTAAGAACTACAAAAACCAAAGGAAGGTTAATGGAATGGCCACATGAATCTCTAGAATATTTGAAAGTCTAATAACATAAATTTAGGAAGAGGTAAGGAGAAAAATCAGAGATGTTAATGAAAATTAAGTAGATAATTATTTAAAAACAATGAATACCCTGAGAAAGAAAATATGCAAAATGCAAAACTTAAAAAATATTTTAATAAATTCAAAAGACTCATTCTCATTTATTAAAAAAGGGTAGGAGGGAAAAGTGATAATACTGTTATGTCCTAGGTAGGTATCTTACCTACCTGTTGTCCTATTTCTTTTATTACTTTAGCCTACCAGAAGGCACTATTGGACTCTATACTGCTCTTGTTGAACAGAAAGAAAAAACAGTACTTTCACTGGGCAATCCCACATTCACTGGTAAAGGTGCTCTACCCAGCATCAAGAAGCACTTAAGTGAAATGCCACTCTCTGTGACTCTCAAAGAGCTGCTACCCTCCTACCTCCTAGAATGATAGAGCACACATCAATAGAATAGGGATGTGTAGTCAGGGTGGGGAACCTGCAGCATTGAGGCCATGTGGGGCCCTCTAGGTCCTCAAGTGCAGCCTTTTGACTGAATCCAAACAGAAAAGGCCACACATGAGGACCTGGAGGGTCACATGTGGCCTCAAGGCCACAGGTTCTCCATCCCTGGGATAGATATATGCAAAGAAACTCCTGCTTCATCAAGTAATTTACAAAGCAAGCAAACGACTTTCTGTAGAAGTATAAAGTGTTGGCATAGAACTTCGAATTGTTTATAACATGGACCAAGATGGCCTTCATATTGTCTGACTTATCAAAATAAGAACTATCTAGATTTCTGAATCTTATGGAAAATATTCCCTTAATGGAGAGTGTTGAATGGTTTGCCAAACAGTCCAGTAAAATTTTGACATGCTCTTGGGGGCCAAAGCAACCAGTAACCAGATATGTTGGCTCAGAAAGGGGCAGGAGCTCATAGTGACATACATCAGCCCCTTTAGGAATCTCAGGCAACATATGTCTTGGACTTGCTGACTTGGAAAACACTTGGCAAGGTGTTTCAGTCCTATTTAAGTTGAATTTCTTCTGACAGAGGTAGTAACATGTCTCCCCTCATTCTTTCAAAATGTGTTCAAATAGTCATTTTTAAGACTACTGCAATTCTATAAACATTTCCTCTTCCCACCCTCCAGTAGCATAGTAGTTGGCAAGAGGAAATTCATGTTGCTTGGACTCACCGTACAACCTGAACAAGAAGAGTAAATCTACAGAGACAGTAGACATTATTTGTCTGACTGTCCCTTCAAGAAGTGGGTTTGCCCCAAAAAGCTAATACACAGATTTATAGGAAAGGGGTCCTCAGTAGGGCTACATCTCCCTCATTTGCCTACCTGTCATCATAATGTTTGAAATAATCCTTGTCAAAATAATTCATCTATGTGCCTGTGATCAATTTGCCATTAATCTCAAAACATGCTCATTTCTTTTTTTGCCTTTTTTCTTTTTTTTTTTTTGGAGGGGGAAGATAGGGCAGTTGGGGTTAAGCGACTTGCCCAAGGTCACACGGATAGTATTTTTGTGTTAAATGTCTGAGGCCAGATTTGAACTCAGGTCCTCTTGACTCCAGGGCCTACGCTCTACTCACTGTATCACCTAGCCACCCCAGGACATGCTCATTTCTCAAAGAAATTTTCTGATTCCATCCTCTTCCATGGCACATTACTTCTGATTGGGTCACCAATCTATCTTTGACTTCTGGACAGTACTATTCATAGATCTCTAGGTTAAAAAAAAATCACCTTCATTTGGAATATCACCAATCATAACTAGGAATTATGATAGACAAATTCCGTTGAATAGATGTGTTGCTAGGAAGGAGATTACAGCACGAGCTGTTTTGTGTATGATTTAGGTAGACTGGTGGCAAGGGTCATAAGAAATAAAGAGATAGAAAAACTGGGAGGCTGGACTAATTCAAGGGAACAGATTGGAGTAGGGAAGAAAACTAGAAGCTAGGTACTGAAATCACTGGGGAAAAAGAAGAACCTGAAGATCCACAGACAACAACAAAGCCCTAGAGAGGACAAACTTTAAAGGAGGAAAGGCGATTGCTAAGTGACAATGACAAAAAGGGTCTGAAAATATCAGTAGGATAGTACACAACATATGCCAAGTCCTCCTGAACTTGTGTGGCAAGATGCAAGAGAGAAAGGGCAGCCAGCTTTCAGAATGCCAAGATATATTTTTCCTAGCCTTTGCATTAATGAATAATGTTTCTGAGGTGCCAACTGGCCCATGGACTCAAGCCATTCAGTGACAGATCAGTGGGGAAACAGTAGGGAGGATCAATGCAAAGACCTAATTGTCACCACTAACTCCAAATAATAAATTCCACTCTTGCCTTCCTTTGTCCCCATCCTCTGACACTTTTTCTTTGCATTGTAATTGGTGAAGACTTCCTAGATGGTTATCCTACTTCTTTCATCCTAGGCCTCTTCCTCTCACTTTCTAAGTCTTTTCTTTTAAATGAATGCCAGAAGATGGAATGAATGTCTTTGCCACTAATCCTCCTTACTGTTCTCCCACTCATCTGTCACTGTTTGGCATAATTCCATGGGCCAGTTGGCACCTCAGAGTCAGTATGCTATCAGTGCAAATGCTTTCTTTCTGTGTTTTCTTTCCTAGGACAGGGGCATGGTGGTCATAAAAACCTGGGAGGTAAAAGTTAAAGTAGGCAAAGGAATATGATGGTTGAGTGGAGCTTTGCTGCCTGGTGTAGAAAATGTGCCTCCTACTCCCTAGATGTCAATGCTTGAGGCATGGTTAGACTCTGGGTCAGTTCTAGTCTTGCATGTCATTATTAATGCTCTTGACAGCAAGTACTACCTGGATTCTCAAGTGCCTCCATTTATATAAAGACTTCCAAATCCCCCTAGCTCACAGAGTCTTCCCCTTAAATCACCTCTTATCTATTTGGTATATTCCTATATATGTACCTATAACAAGAGTTTTACCTGTGGATCCCTGATCAAGTATGTACCCCCCCACCCCCACCCCATCCACTTAATGAGACTATAGTATGTATTGGACAGATAAGAGACAATAAAGTGTTAAGGTTTTGACCCTTTAGACTTTGAGTCTGAACACAAATCTAGCAGTAGGAAATAAATAAATTCACAGTTTATTTTAAAAGGTATGAAACCTTGAGTAAATCAGACTGTGAGTGAACTAGTCACAAACTATAAAAAGTATGAAACCAGACGTGGTCAGTTCATAACTTATAAATGGCTTGCCACTTTCAGATACTGATGAGCCAATGTAAAGGAAAAGGAGCATTTCTACTTCTTTACTCTTCTATGAGACATAATGAAGTTCCTCAGTTAACCTGATGAAATTGAATGTCAGCCAGTCATTGCTTGGCTAAAGGATCAACTCTGTCCCTGATGGCCTTAAAAAACCCAGGCCAACCCTGAGAAGGGACACATCTTTGACAGTAGGGAAGAGAGTCAGATTTATAAGAAGAATGCAGTTCTTGAGAGAATTATCACTCTTTGCTACTGCTTTTTCTCCTATTCCAGAATTTAGCAGTGGAGGCGGGATTATCTTTACAAACTTGCACCCTTTTCAATGACTTCCTACAGCAGAACAACTTGACCTGTATAAGATGATTTACCACACAAAAGGCAGGTCCAGGAAACATAGTCATCAAATTGCCTAGAAGCATTATTGCACTCACCTGAAACAAAGGGGGAAAAAAACCATGAGAAAAGACACTGAGGTTCCATAGTGTCGGAAATGTGATTTTCCTTGGTCACAGTGTCCCCTATGTGTGTTTTTCTCCAATCTGTGTGTACCCAATCTTTCCTACAACACTGAATTTTTTAGAGGAGTTCACTCCATATTTATTGGAAGAACATTGTGTAGTTCTAATCACTCCTAGCTCAACTTACTTTTTGGACTGTTCAACTTCCCCACCTATTTTCCTAATGCATCTTTAAATATCTCTGCCCTGAGCTCTACCTTCCTGCTTAGTGAGTCCTTGTCTGGCAATCACTATTTCTTTAGGAGCTGCAACCAAGCTGTTCCCTTCTCGCCCAGCTCAACTTATTTACCAGACTTCTTCAACATTCAGCCAACTGCCTTGCCCCCATAGAGGTGCCCTCCCCCTCCTCAGCTTTCCAGTTTTCTTTTATATTTCATCTTCCTCCTATTAGCATGAAAATTCCTTTAGAGTAGGGATCATCTTAGTTTTGTTTGCTTGAGGGTTTTTTGTTTGTTTTGATTTGTTTTGTTTTGTATTTGTATCTCTAAAGCTTAGCAAAGTTCCTAGCAAACAATAAATGTTTGATAAATATTCTCTCTCTCTCTCTCTCTCTCTCTCTCTCTCTCTCTCTGACTTTGTCTCTTTCTCTCTTTCCTTCTTCTTACTATAGTGTTTCAATAAATTTCTTTGCTTTGAACTTATTGTGTCCTCTTACTATTATTGGTAAATGCATTGGGGGGGCTTGTGAGGTACAGTTTTAGAAGGATGGATCCACAGAGTATGTTAAACCTGGAGTAATCATCCTCCAGGGGACCCAGCCTGTGAGTGTGATTTGGGAGAAAGTATCTCAAGGGTTACCACAGGTCTCACCCAGCAAAACTACAAGTCCCTTAAGTGCTTTTTTTTTCCTTCCATTTTTGTCTTTGTGTTTCCACAACCTAGCAAAGTACCTGCTACATAGTAGACTATTAATAAATACTTGTTGATTGTTGCTATATATCTTATCACCATGATAAATGACTAGGTAACTTTTCTATCCCTATCCATAGAGGAATTTTGTTATAACAACTCCATTCTTTCAACAATTGGGCAATCTTCTCCTCTCCCCTCCCTTCTCCTCTCTTCTTCACATTATGATCTTACCTGAGGGTACTCTGCCCAAGGGAAGGTAAACTTTGATGGCTGAAGCCTACCTTGATATTTTGAAGTTTATTAGCTAGATTTCTTTCTTAAAGCTCTCATTAATTGGCTAACAATAGCTCCCTGAACAATCACTACTTAGTGGTTACTTTTGGGGCCCTCCTGGCTCAGAGTGAATGTAAATAATAACTATTTCTCTTTTGGCCAGCAACAACTCTGTGGGTCTTCCCCTCCTATCTGATTTGGTTTTTCTTTTTAATTAAAGAGTCCATCCCTTGGCTCCCTTCTTAAATAGTCCTCATCACTCAATGGACTTTGCCTCAGTCAAAATGCAAAGTCAGAAAAGACCTTAGCTTAAAAAAGACCAAGGTGTCCCACTGAATCCTGAGCCATCTCCAATTGTCCTTATCTACATCTGGCCACTGGACCAAGATGACTGTGGAGGAGAAAGTGAAGCAGGTGACTTTGAACAGCCCTCTCTCACTGTAATCCAATTAATTTGCAAGTCATGACATCATCTTCCTAAGTCATGGCCTTCTTAGAGAATTAAGGACAAACCATACAACCCCAATTCTCTTAAACCAAAACACATATTCATACAGAACCTAAAGTTTCTACCTCTGGATTTTCCTACCATTCTCATTTATGTATTTTAGTTTCAGAAATTTATGACTACCTAGGCAAGTTGAAGACTATCTGGACAACTTGTAGTACACCCTATAAGGAAACAAATTATGTATATAATAAAGCCTGATTTTGCATCTCCAAAGAACCTTTACATACAGAAGATAAGGTTTGACTAACTTCCCAAATTCTACACATCAACAGACCTGAAAACCTGGCAACAAGGGAATGGAAAGCTGGACAAAGAGCTCCCCGAAAATCATGCATGTCGGAAGTGAGTCTCTTAACTTACCAATCAGTATTGTCCTCCATTATTCATTTCCAACCTCCCTACATCAATCTAACCTACCAACCTATATCAACCCTAGTTGCAACTGGCCCCATGTAGAATCTGAATTAAGTCCACCAAATTCTCACTAGGATGAGCAAAAGGATACACATACATACACATACACACACACACACACACACACATATACCTCAATCTCTATTCATATATACACATATATGCATATATGTATGAATACATATGTGCATATATATGCATAAATACACACACGTACACATATATTCCAAAAATATCCTGAACTCATTGAAGATGATAGGGTTACTTCCAGTAACTGCTATCCTTTAGAAAGATGGTTGTTGTTGTTGTTCAGTCATTTTTTTGTATTGATAAGTGGTCTAGAACAATCTGACACTGACTGAGCCTCAGCTAGATTGAATCTGAGCACTTTCAGAGAGGCAAGAGGGATCTTATATACAGAAAGATTGTGGGAGAGATCTAGGGGTGGTCTAGTAGTTTGGGAGGAGGGGTCTAGGTCTTGAGGGAAAGTCTGACTCTGTGACCCTATTTGGGGTTTTCTTGGCAAAAATTTTGGAATGGTTTGCCATTTTCTTTTCCAGCTCATTTTACATATGAGGAAACCGAGGCAAACAGTATCTGTGGCTAGATTTGAACTCAGGTCCTCCTGACTCTAGGTCCAACACTATCCAATATACCACCTAGCTGCCCTGAGTAGGTTGGTGTATGAACATAAGGAGACAACATAGAAACCAGCACTCAGTTCTCCCTTTTTCCCTGGAACTGGTAGATGTTATACAATAAAACTAACCTGATTCAAACTCCCAGAGAATTGTTCTAGGAAGAGTTACTGATAGGGTATAATCTCTGGGAACCCCCTTGAATCTTCCCACTTGATCTGGCCTTCCCCAGAAGCCAAAAGTGTTCCATTATCAATATGATTGAATCTCTGTTACCCTTAACCTAACCTAGCCCTCCATTGTAGCCCTCCAGGTAGCCTTCAGATACCTCCCACCCTTGATCCTATCAAAATATTTGTGACCAAATCTGTTACCCTTAAACTAGCCTAGCTCCATTGTCTGTTACCTAGTGTTTGCCACCCTTGATGCCATCAAAATCTCATTCTCTTGGTTCATGGAGTCTGACCTCAGTCCCATCAAGATCCTCCCTAGATTTCTTCTCAAGACCCTCCCTAGACCCCTCCTCCCAAACTGCTAGACCACCCCTAGATCTCTCCCACAATCTTTCTGTATATAAGATCCCTCTTGCCTCTCTGAAAGTGCTCAGATTCAATCTAGCTGAGGCTCAGTCTGTGTCAGATTGTTCTAGCTCACTTATCAGTAAAAGCATAACAAATTCTTAGACTCCTTAAGAGTCTATCCAATATGACGAATCTTTAATAAACTTTGTTTTACTTTGACTGAGAGAAGGCTTGAGTCAAATTCATTTGGCAGGACCCGGCATATTGGTATTTTAGGGCCTTGAGCACCCCTAAACCTAAACCTCAACATTACTATTCCTCAAAAATTGCATGGTCTTCAGCTGAGAGTGTGGGCAGGGAGCCAGAAAGGTATAATTTTAAAACGTTATCTTCTACTAATCTTTATGTGAGACAAGCTGCCATCCACTCATACTCTCCATATCCTTGTCTCCCATGAGATTCTCTTGACATTATTCCTTGCATATCTCCACATACTTTTAGACCTTTTCCTCTAACTCATATCATATTCTTCTAGTAAAGCACTGGAATCCTCTGTGATATTTTGGCTTGAACCTCAGAACAGCTTACCAGTTACTTGCTGAGATCTGACCTTGAATCAGAGCCCATTTTCCCCAGGCATGTTTACTCTACAAGGCCTGTAAATCCCCTGCTAATCCCTGATAGACCTTTCTTCCTACCATCCTCCACTCTCCCTCTACAAGAAACTGGACAATCATTAGAAAACAGGATAATACAGATAAGACCATTTCTGGTACAAATCTTCTTAAACCAAATTTATGTATGATTCCTGCCAATATTATATATTGTCCTGCTGAGAAGAGCTGTTTTTATGGTCTTATGGAGGAATAATTCAGACAGGCATCAAACAGCTAGTGAATCTGTCCCTGGGGGAAGGTGGGCCAGTTAGGATACCTTTCTGTTTTAAGTTTAACAAGACAGAGGATGACTGCAACTGGAAACAAATTTAAAGGCAGTTACCCATGTGGAAAGACTGTTGGGGAAGGGAATGTTCTTCTGAAAAGGAAACAAAAAATCACATCAGAAAATGGAAAAGTACACACACACACACACACACACACACACACACACACACACACACACACACACACAAGATGGCAATAGGGAGGATAATGACTAAGACCTAACTGGAAAATCAAAAGGATGACATGAAGAAATAACAAAGAATTTCTAAGCTTAAATATAGAGATTTGTGAATTTGAAGGTACAAACAATAAGATTTTTCAGAGGCCGTGTGACCTTGGGCAAGTTACTTAACCCCAATAGCCCTAAAAAAGGGGCGGCTAGGTGGCGCAGTGAGTAAGAGCGCTGGCCTCGGAGTTGGGATGACCCGAGATCAAATCCGGCCTCAGAAAATGAGCACCCACACATAAATAATGACTAGCCGTGTAACCTTGAGCAAGTTACTTAACCCCAATTGCTTAAAAAAAAAAAAAAAGATTTTTCAGAGAGACAGGAAATAGAAAAACTAGGACAATGAGGAGGTGCTCTGTAGGTAACACAGCACTGGTTAAAATCAATGTTCAGGGCAAACAAAGGTAAACTGCCTCCCCTCCCCCCTTTTCCTCCCTCCCATGTTTAAGAGTAGCATGTGGAGAGAATATACACTGTTTCTGATTCCCCAAGTGGCAGGTCTTAGGACCAGTTTGTCAAAGATGATGGGAATGAACTTGATGGTTTTATAAAAGTAGCTTGCAGGGCAATGAGGGACTGGTCTTCTCACCCTGCTCTTTAAGCTTTCAAAGAGCATATGTATTTATAATGTAGTAGGACCCAGAACTGTGGTGTAACAGAAGGCACCCTAGCATAGCCAATATTACCCAGAGTCTCATCTGACCAAATCGCACAGCTCTTCTCATTAGTGAGCCCCAAAGCAAAACCTCACCTCAGAGTATATACACCATTCTTCAGGATCAGAGGACTTCACAACCTTTGTGACCCACTACCTAATTACAAAGTATCAAAAGGTGTAGGCCTTCCTGAAAAACAAGTCTGCCCCCAATCAAGGCCCTCCTATTGGGTTCCACTTGAGGCCCATTAAGGGGCAGGGAAGCTCTGTAAATTCCCTAGGTCTGTTAAGGGTCAGGGAAGATCTTCAAATTCCCTCACCATTACATGTGGCCACTCTGACCTCTCTTGCCAATGTGAGTGTTCAGTGCTCAATTCAGAATCCCAATTTGCCTTGATGTTGGGAGGGGAGACTTATGATATGTAACTGGCAGCAGTGTAACAAGAGAATGCTCTAGTCAGGTGGTATTGAATCTGGAGAGCCCATTGTTAAATTGTGAGTTTGAATTGTGTGTGTGTGTGTGTGTGTGTGTGTGTGTGTGTGTGTGTGTGTGTATACTTATTTTCATCTTAATAGTATGTATACATATGCTTGGACCAGTCAAGGTCCCAGTGTCCACAGCACTGGGTCAGCAAAGTCAATAACTAACTAGTTGTTCTGAGAAAGCCTGAGTGTTCAGAGATGAGACTGACTTCAACTAGGGCCCAGAGCATGTGGCAGGGCCATCTCCAGAGCTTTCCTGAGCTCAAGGAAAATATCAGCTTCTGTCTTCCCTCCACTAAGTAGGCAATGCAAGGAAAGGGGTTTTGGGTGGCCTGAGCTTTAGAAAGGGAAGCCACACAGATGAAAAGGAGGCACTGCTGGAGGAGGAGTGTGGGGAGGGATAGTTTGGGGACTATTTTCAGTGTCTCTGGCTGCCCCACCCCCAGCTCTCAGGGAAGGAAGGGTTCAGGTGAAACTTCTATATAGGCAGGTCTCCAGGACACAGGATTCATTGGTCCCATATCCTGAAGCTACAACCAAGGTTTTCTCTGACTTCCTACTGCTTCACAGGAACACCAGGTTCTACATTGCTAGGACTGGGGAGATGTTATTCTGATCTGTGACCAGGTATTGATCCTGGCCTACATGCACAGCATCTGACTGGCTGGTACTAAGGCTGGCCCTTCACAAAATCTTTGCAATAATCAGTTTGTATTACAAATGAGTTTGTAATATGAAATACTTATCTTCTTTCCTTAGTGGCAGACACACAAAAAAAGTGGCCAAGCCATACCCCATGGCACAATGTAATGGAAATGCAAATTTAAAGATCTTCCCTGCCCCTAGCTTAAGTGCACCTGGAGCCTGTGTTGGGAGGCTTGTTTTTCAGGAAAGCCCACACCTTGATACTTTGTGATTGGGCTGTGGGTCCAGAAGGTTGTTACATTCTCTGAGCCAGGAGAAGGCTATATAAACTCTGAGGAGAGGCTTTGCTTTGGGGCTCACTTTGAGAAGTGTTGTGTGATTTGACCAGATGAGACTCTGGGCAGCCGTTGTTGAGAGCCCCCCGGCTTTGAAAACCCAGATGTTGATGCTTCCCTCTCTGGTAACTGTGATTTGGTATTGATATGATGTTTGGACAGTTTGGAAGCCTGTCTGTTTGATCTGTAAGTTCTGTAACTCTGAAGTTCAGGGTGCTGACCTTTTTCCCCTGAACTAGGTAATGTGTGTTTATTTGATTAAAGTAAGCTTGTTAACCCATTTTGAGTTGCTTTCCTTTTGAAAAGCAGATCTAAGAACCTGTGTTGGCAGTCACCCTGGGGATATTGGGGTGCTTGCTGCTACACACAGACAGGCTTCTGCTCAGTGCTGGAATGCTCCAAGATACATGCATATTGATTACCCCCTCCTCTAGTCTTTCCTCTCTTCTATCCTCCTAATCCCCGCCCTTACCCACTCATCCCTTACTTTCTTGTAGGGCAAGATGGATTTCTATACCCCTTTGGCTATATAACTTATTTCCCAGTTGCATGTAAAAACTTTTTTTTAACATTTGTTTTTAAAACTTTGAGTTCCAGATTCTCTCCCTTCTTCTGTCCTCACCACCCTCCCCCCATTGAGAAGACAAGCAATTCAATATAGGTTATACGTCTGTAGTTATGCAAAACATTTCCATAGTAATCATATTGTGAAAGATTAACTATATTTCCCTCCATCCTATTCCATCCCCCCCATTTATTCTGTTTTCTCCTTTGACCCTGTCCCTTTTCAAAGTGTGTGCTTCTAACTACCCTCCCCCAATCTGCTCTGCCTTCTATCATTCCCCCTTTTGTCCCCTTCCCCCTATTTTCGTGTAGGGTAAAATGCACATTTGAGTGCATGTGTTATTCCCTTCTTAAGCCAAATCCAAGGAGAATAAGGTGGACTCATTGCCTTTCACCTCCCTGCTCTTCCCCTCCATTATAACTGCTTTCTCTTGCCTCTTTTTTGTGAGATAATTTACCCTATTCTTTCTCTCACTTTTCCCTTCTCCCAATATATTCCTCTTATTCCTTAATTTTATTTTTAGATATAATCCCTTCATATTCAACTTACCTTGTGCCCTCTGCCCAAATATATATGTACACACACATAAGTACCCCTACATACACACATATACACATATAGTCACACACATACATAATATATCCATACATACATATACATACATACACACAGATATATATGTATATTCCCTTCAACTATCCTAATACTGAGAAAAGTCTTGTGAGTTACAAATATCATCTTTCCATGTAGGAAGGTAAATAGTTCAACTTTAATAAGTTCCTTATGATTTCTTTTCCCTGTTTACCTTTTCATGCTTCTCTCGATTCTTGTATTTGAAAGTCAAATTTTCTTTTAGCTCTGGTCTTTTCATCGAGAATGCTTGAAAGCCCTCTATTTCATTGAATATTGATATTTTCCCCCGAAGTAATATACTGAGTTTTGCTGGGTAGGTGATTCTTAGTTTTAATTCTAGCTGCTTTGACCTCCAGAATATCATCTTTCAAGCCCTCTGATCCCTTAGTGAAGAAGCTGCTTAGATCTTGTGTTATCCTGATTGTGTTTCCTTAATACTCAAATTGTTTCTTCCTGACTGCTTGTAATATTTTCTCCTTGACCTGGGAGCTCTGGAATTTGGCTATAATATTCCTAGGAGTTTTCTTTTGGGGATCTTTTTAAAGGGGTGATCAGTGGATTCTTTCAATTTCTATTTTATCCTCTGGTTCTAGAATATCAGGGCACTTTTGATCACAGGCACTCTTTTTTGCATTAGAACTGTGAGGACTCCCCCTCCACTGCAGCCACAAGCTCTGCCATACCAGTGCTCCTTCTCACCCCAGGACCACCACTCAAAACTATGACCCAGATTCAAGTAGGGCAAAACAAGAGCAAATGCTCTCTGATCAGCCACTTGATCTGCCCCTCCCATCTGTGGTCTTGGAGCTCTGGAAGCAGTTGCTGGTGCCATTGTTGCTGCTGTGGCTGTTGCTGCTGCCACCAAAGTCACACCTCCACCACCCCAGGGCTGCAGCCAGACCACACTTTTCTCTCACCCAAGTCCAACAGAGTTTCCCTGCTGACCTTTTACTTTGCTTTTTGGTGTTTGAAAAGTCCGGAAATTTACACAGCTGCCAGTGATTCAATCCACCCCCTCCCCCCCAGGCCTATTCCCACCAGGTTTGTGCCAGTGCACAGGGGTCTCCACTCCACTCTTCGTGCAGTGTGATAGACCCTTCCTGTCAGCCTGCCAGGCTGTCTTCAACTTGAGATATATTTCACTCTGTCACTTTGTGGGTTCTGTAGCTCTAAAATTTGACTAGAGTCATTTTTTACAGGTATTTGGAGGAGTTTTGGGGGGAAGACCTCAAGCAAGTTTATGCTTTTACTCTTCTGTCTTGGCTCCACCCCACATCTTACATTTCTTTTGAGCTCCTGCAATTCTACTTTGTTCATAGAGCATAGCACCTTCTCTGATGTGGGCAAGCCATGCTGAGCAGTCCTATGCCAGTGTCTCCCATATCACACAAACAATTCCAAAGTTCTTCAGAGAGACCTTGAGAGTGTCCTTGTATCACTTCTTCTGACCTCTTTATGAGCACTTGCCTTCTGTAAGTTCTCCTTAAAATAGTCTTTAATATACATTTGGCATTCAAACAGTGTACACAGCCCAGTGGAGTTGCACTCTCTGCAGTAGAGTCTGACTGCTTAACAAGACAGCTCAAGAGAAGACACCAGGGTCCAGTACCTTATCTTGCCAGGTGGTCTTCATTATCTTCCTAAGACAAATCAAATGAAGTGATTCAGTTTCCTGGCATGTACTGTCCAGATTTCACAGACATATGACAATGAGTTCAGCACAATGGCTCTGCAGACCTTCAATTTGGAAGGCAGACACCTTCTCTACCACACTTTCTTCCAGAACTAACTCTGCAAATGTGTACATCAACCTTATAATCTATTTGTCAATCCCTGGAAAGTGTATGTCCAGGGTAAATGAACTTATCCTGCATTAACCAATGGTTCAAGGAATGATGGTGCAGTGCTGGCTGGTGCAGAACCTCTCTTTTCTTGGTGCTAATTGTCAGGCCAAAATTAGCTTAAGTAGCAGAGAAACAATCCATATTCTGTTTCATCTCAGCCTCAGAGGTTGCATTGAGTGCATAATCATCTGTGGGGGAAAAAAAAGTGACACACCAACATTCTCACCACTTTAGTATTGGCTTTATAGCCTTTTCTAAGTCAAATAATTTGGCATCAGTGAGGTAGCTGACCTTGAAGATGCCATTTTCATGCTTTTGAAGGCATCTGATGATATTAATAAAAACATGCTAAAAAAACATGGGAGCAAACACAGGGCCCTGCATCACTTCATTGGTGCCTGGAAAAGCACAAGAGCATCATCCATTATCCAGAACCCAGCATACTGTCATTTGTGTCGTACAATACTGATGAACTTTGCGAAATCAGATTTTGCTGGGATTTTCTTTTGAATTTATGGAATTGAACAAGTATTTCTGTAATATAGTGCAACAAAAAAGACGATTGCTTATGGAACCACAAATCCAATACATACAACTTGCTATTCCTTTTAAATATACAACAAAGTTATCATGTAGATTTCCTCTTCTCTTTTTTTCTTCCCTCCCCTAATCTCCACCTCAGAGATGGCTACTATTAGATATAAATAGGTATACACATACACACATATTTGTCTATATGTGTGTATATGTATGTCTGTATGTATGCACACACATATATATGCACACATACATGTATATAAATATATATATATACACACAGGTATATATATATATATATATTTATATTTATATTCCATACATCTATTTTTTAGTTCTTTCTCTGGATGAAGATAGTGTCTTTCTTCATATGTCCTTTATAATTAATTTTGGTATTTATAAGTCAAAATAACTTATTCACTCAAAGTCATCATTATAACAATATTGCTGTTATTGCATATAATATTCTCTTGATTCTGCTCATTTTGCTCTTCATTATTTGGTGCACATTGTTCCATATTTTTCTACGATCATTGAGCTCATCCTTTCTTATAGCACAGTAGTATTCCATCACAATCATATACCACAATTTGTTCAGTCATTCCCTAATTGATTACATCCTTGCAATTTCCAGTTCTTCGACACCAAAAAGAGAGCTATTATAAACCTTTTAGAACACAGATTTTTTTTTCCTTTTTCCCTAATGTTATGGGAATGGGAATTTAAGATCTGCCCTGCCCCTAGGCCCTTTGATAGACTAAAGGTCACCTGGAGCCTGTGGTGGGAGGCTGGTTTTCAAGAATGCCCACACCTGTTGCTTTATGATTGGGCAGTGGGTCAAGACGCTACATGCTACATGCTACATGCTACATGCTATATCCAAATGCTACATTCTCTGACCCAGGAAAAGGCTATATAGAGCAGCCATTGAGAGCCCTCTCCTCCTTCCCCACCCCCACCCCTCCCTGGCTTTGAAAACCGAGATATTGGTGCTTCTGTCTCTGGTAACTATGACTAGGTATGGATATAATGGTCAGAAAGTTGGAGGCCTGTTTGCTGAAATGTTTCTTTATCTTCTTGTAACTTCTTCTTGTAACCTGTCTATATACTCTGAAGTTTGGGGTGCTGACTTTTCCTCCTGAACTAGGTAAATGATATGTTTGATTGATCAAACAAGACTGTTAACCCCTTTTGAGTTGCTTTCCTGTAGAAAAGCAGATCTAGGAACCTGTGTTGGCAGCCACCCCGGGTATGTTGGGGTGATTGCTGCTACATCTAATCATCTTTGGAAATAGAACAAGTAGTGGTATTGCTGGATCAAAGGGCATAGGCAATTTAATTACTCTTTGGGCATAATTACCAATTGCTCTCCAAAATTTTTGGATCAATTTGCAATTCTACCAACAATGAATTAATGTACCAATTTTTCCAATTTCCTCCAATATTTGTCACTTTCTTCTTCAGTCATTTTAGCCAAGTTGATAGATGTGAAATGATACGTCAATGCTGTTTTAATTTTTATTTGTCTAATCAATGATGATTTAGAGCATTTTTTCATATGACTGTAAATTGTTTTGATTTCTTCATTGGAAAACTGCCTGTTTATATCCTTTGACCATTTATCAATTGGGGAATGACTCATAGTTTTATAGATTTGGCAAAGTTCTATATATAAGACCTTTTTATGAAAAGGTGTCTATAAGTTTTTTCCCCCATTTTTTCTCTTTTCTTCTAATCTCACCTACATTTATTTCATTTATATAAAACCTTGTTAATTTAATGTAATTGAAATTATCCATTACTCTCTTATCTTTTGTTTTTCATAAATTGTTCGCCTATCCATAAGTTTGATAGGTAATATGTTCCATGTTCTTCTAATTATTATTATTATTATTATTATTTTGGTGGGCAGTTGGGGTTAAGTAACTTGCCCAAGGCCACATGGCTAGGTTTTTTATTTGTGTGTCTATTAAGTGTCTGAGGCTGGATCCGAAATCAGGTCCTTCTCACTCCAGGGCCGACGATCTACTCACTTCGCCACCTAGCCACCCCTCTAATTTTCTTTTAATATATCTTGTTATATGTAGGTCATGTATCCATTTTGACCTTATTTTGGTAAATGATGTATGATATTGGTCTATGTCCAGTTTCTGCCATGTGGCTTTTCAATTTTCCTAACATTTTTTTTAACAAATAAAAAATTCTTATCCCAATAAGTCTTTACCTTTTCCAGATACAAGGTTATTATGTTAATTTGCTGCTGTAAATTGTATGTCTACTCTGTTCCATTGATTTATCTTTGTTTACTTAGTACCAAATAGTTTTGATAATTACAGCCTTACAGAATGGTTTAAGATTTGATGCTGCTAAACCTACTTTCTTTACATTTTTTTTCATTACTTCCTTTGATATTCTTGACTTTTTGTTTTTTCCAAATGAATTTTGTTATTTCTTCTTTTGTACTTCAGTAAAATAATTTTTGGTAATTTAATTGGAATATATGACTTTAGGTAAAATTATCATTTTTTATTATATTGGCCCTGCCTTACAGATAAATAATTAATATTTCTCCAATTTGTTAAATCTGATTTTATTTGTATGAAAAGATTTTTTTTTCCTAAATAATTTTGTTTGCATAGTTCCTGAGTTTGTTTTGGCAGATGTACTTCCAGGTATTTTATACTGTGTGGAAGTTTTTTTACTATCTCTTTTTGCTGAGTTTTGTTTCTGATATATAGGAATGCTTATGATTTATGTGGATTTACTTTATATCCTATTTCCTTGCTAAAAATATTGTTTTTTTTTGTTGTTGTTGTTAAAAATATTCCTCTCCTCCTCTCAACTTTTTTAGATGGGTCGTTGAGATTTTCCAAATATATCATCATATTGTCTGCAAAAAAAGCATAGTTTTATTACATCATTCCCTATTCCAATTCCTCTATTTCTTTTTCTTCTCTTATTGCTATTGTTAGGATTTCCAATACAATATTGAATAATATTGGTGACAGAAGGCATCCTTAATTCACATCTGATCTCACAGGGAAGACTTCTAGCCTAGCCCTATTAACAGTAATGCTTGCTAATAATTTTAGAAAAGTTCTGTTAAATTTCTTTTCATAATTTTCTTGGATTGCTTTTAATTTTTTTCCTAATTTTTCCTTGATATCTCTTATTTTTTAAATTACTTTTTAAGTTCTTCCAAGAACTCTTTCTGGACTTATGCCCATTTGACATTACTCATTTTAATGTTAATTTTGTTTAATTTTATTTTTAGAAATTTACAATTATAATCAATTTTTAATCCCAAATTGTGGCTAATATTGCCCTAACCCTCAATTTCTCTTTACTGTTCTATCCAGGGGTTCAACCTCAGGGATTCCTCTCCTTCTCTCAGTCTCAGGGCCTCCAGCCAAGCTGCCTGAAAAATGTTATTGCTCCCCTATGGTAAGATATAGGCATTCTGGGAATATGGCAAAGTAGGTCAGAAATTTCCAGGCTCTCAAGATTCTGTCCATAAACAGACAGAAAAATTACCACAAAATGAATGCAAAGCATAAAAAATAAATGAGTAAAGCAGTTGTCCTAAGACTACTTGAGAGGATCTCACAAAAGACAGGACCTTTAGGGGCTGAGGTCTGACTTGAGTGAAATGTGGACACCTATAGTCTGACTCCCTAAAATCAGCAAATAGGATCTGGAGCAGCTCTGACAGGAAACAGACTAGATCTCAAGAAATGTCATATCACTCAAGGAAGGCCTTGATCTTCCACAAGCTCTCATAACTAACAGTGTCAAAGATCAGGGTCAGAATGGCTTTGTATAGCCCTCTGTTCTGTTACTAGCATTTCTCTTGGAGTTGTTGGGCAGCAAACCCCACATCAACTATTCCTCAACCATTTCTGGAGTCTCACTGGCTCTCAGGTAGATGACCATCTTCCAGGAGAAAGATCAGTCTATTAAGGAGGACTCTGTCAAGAATTTTGCCAGAAGTAGCTAAGAAAGAGACTCCTCTGTGATTCTCACAGCACAATCTATTTCCTCTTACTTTATAGAGATGGACAATGGAGGGATCCTTTAACTTTTCAGGGATAATCTTCCCTTACCATGTAAGACAGAAAATTTCAGTCAGCTATAAGCTATAAGAAGTGGGCAGCTTGCCTTGTTAATCTCAACTGTAATAGAATCAGCACCAGGCACTTCTCCCATTCAAGAACAGCCTAATGGCATTCAAAACCTTTTCTTCCATTGGAAATTTGGATATCGAGGGATGTAATGGTAATGGTAATTTGAAGATCTTCCCTGTTCCCTAATAGGCTGAATGTGATCTTGTGGAGTCTGTGGAGGGAGAAGTTTGCAGAAGGGTGGAGCAGAATCCACAGGAAGCTGGGAGTCAGAGCAATTAGAGCTGGAGAGAGGATAGGATGAAGTCAAGGAGACAGCGAGGTTTGTTAGTGTTTCTTTGTCCCTTGCCATGACAGCTAGGCTTGTGAGTCTTTGTATAAAGGCTAAAAGATAATGTGGCTCTCTGCTGTGTTATGTTTTATTAACTTCTTTGTTGCTATGATGGATTTGACTTGCTGGTATTGGGATTTGGTTTTCTGGCGTCTGAATGAATGTTTTGCTTCTGTCTTATATATGGAGAGTCTGTGATATTTTGCAATTCATTACTGTCCTGGCATATTCAAAGTCACTGTTAGTGCTGTGAATATTGTGTTGACCCTACAAGGGATTGACTTCAACCTGAGATAAATGGTGAAGGGCTTCATCACTGATTGATTGATGATGGTCTGTTGAGAACACTATGGAACTATTCAGCCTATCTCTGCAGGATTATATCCTTATCACTAATCAATGTGGCTCCATCAGCACTGAGTAGTTGAAATGCACCATAAGTCTTTGGCACATAAAAAGCTTTCAGAACATCATAAAAAATGCTTTGGATTGTTACTATCAGTGTAAAATTGAATTTCATTTTCTTTCTTACTGAGGCAAGAGTTCTACATCTCTCTAAGCTTCACTTGTACTTTACTTTTTATGGAGTTAAACACTGCCTTCTTATAGATGGATGAATTATCCTGCTGGTAAAACCTGTGGAGTTCTCATTTTTCATTTAGCAGCTTCTGAATTTCACCATTATTTTCATCAAACCAGTTTTGATGTTTTTGAGTGTTCTGACCCAGATGAATAAATGCAGTGCTGCACAGCAAATCTCTAAAAACTGCCCACTCCTTTTCTGCTCCACTGTTGCCAATTGATTCAGTTTTTTCCCTCTAAGTTAGCAATGAACTGTTCCTACTTAGAGAAGCATTCTAATCTATTGACATTAAGTCTTTGGGCAGCCATCTTTCCTTAGGGCAGCTGCTTTTGTGTTGTTGTTTTTTTAAATTTTTATTTATTTTTATTTTTTCCTTTTTGGAGAGGGGAAGGTAGGGCAATTGGGGTTAAGTGACTTGCCCAAGGTCACATGGCTAGTTTTTGTGTTAAGTGTCTGAGGCTGGATTTGAACTCAGGTCCTCCTGACTTCAGGGCTGGTGCTATGTTTACTGTGCCACCTAGCCTCCCCAGATGCTTTTGTTAAAAGAGAATATTTAGCTTGGAGAGGATAAGTCTACAATTGGTCCAGTATTACCTCCCACATAGCACCTTCATCACTTACACATCTTATCTGTCTTTTTTTTCCTTGTAATTAAATGGTTTATTAAATCCTAATATTTGCTTTGAGGATATATCCATGAAGTTTTACTGCATTTAGATAAAAAAATGGTGTTGGTGATGGAAAGGTCATGACATTCACAAGTCTTCAGTAGAAAGTGCCCATTAGGGGCGGCTAGGTGGCGCAGTGAATAGAGCGCCGGCCCTGGAGTCAGAAGGACCTGAGTTCGGAGCTGGCCTCCGACACTTAATCCACACAAACAAAAACCTAGCCGTGCAACCTTGAGCAAGTTACTTAACCCCAATTGCTTATAAAAAAAAAAAAAAGTGCCCATTGCTGTTGCTGTTTCTGACAACATTCCTCCCTAGGACTCCCTGCCATGTCTGATTGTCTGTACCTCTTCTGGGTTAAAGTCACCCAAGCTTCTCTTCTTTCATCATGCTAACAGTGAAGATCTCAAGGTCCTCATAAAATTTTCTTTCACTTCAACAGGATTCTTGATGATGGGATCATATGTACTGATGGTGGTATGATGCTTTCTGGGAAGTGCCAATTGTATCATGAACTTGTCATTTACTCCTTTTGGGAGGCATACAAGCTTGTTGACTAGATTTGTTTTGATTGTGAAACATTCCAGTTTCATGGCACTCTCCATCATTGTGGTCACTCCAGAAAAATATAAATCCAGTTCCAACTTTGGTAAGCTGGCCTTCATTTGCCAGCCCAGTTTCATTCAGAGCTGTTATTATTCCAAGGCAATATCCTTGCTACAAGAGTTATTAATCTTTCAGGTCTACTGGATTTCATGTTTTACATAAGTGTGCACATATTCTCTATACCAATGGTTAGTAGAATGATATTTGCAAAAGTTTTTGTACTTTTTTAATGTTTTGACTGCAGGGTTGGATCCCTGCCTGCCACAGTAAGCAGGCTTGGGTTAGATCAGATAAAGCAGATAATTTTTAGGGAACCTTTTCTATCCTCTTCCTCATGCCAGGAGGTAAGCAATATGCTCCTTTACAAAGACTGCTCAGACACCCAGGGGGCTGTTGCTCCTGTTTAGAGTTTTTGTTTTTTTTTACTAGAGATAGCTTTGATTTCTTCCTCTGAAAACTGCCTGTTCATATCCTTTGATCATTTATCAACTGGGGAATGACTTGTATAATCATGATTGTTATCCTTGCCTTTTTTTTAGCCTTACCTAAAGCTTAATAGAGTCTTCTCTAGCCTCTTATTTTTCAGTCTCTCTATATACAGTTAACATATTAAGGAATTATAGTTTTGTTTTTTTTTAAAGCAATTGGGGTTAAGTAACTTGCTCAAGGTTACAAGGCTAGTCATTATTTATGTGTGGGTGCTCATTTTCTGAGGCCGGATCTGATCTCGGGTCATCCCAACTCCGAGGCCGGTGCTCTTACTCACTGTGCCACCTAGCCGCCCCTTTAGGGCAATTGGGGTTAAGTAACTTGCCCAAGGTTGCACGGCTAGGTTTTTGTTTGTGTGGATTAAGTGTTGGAGGCCGGCTCCGAACTCAGGTCCTTCTGACTCCAGGGCCAGCGCTCTATTCACTGCGCCACCTAGCCGCCCCTGGAATTATAGTTTTTAACCCATTTTCCTGTCTGCTTCCATTTTATGAGTGAGTTATCCCATTCACATTCACAGTTATGCATGTCTCTCTTTTTTTTTTTACAGTCCCTGTTTTGTTTCTGATCATTATCTCTCTTAATCCACTGTCCCTTTCATTAGCTGCCCTCTTTTTCTTTTATCCTCTTCCCCTACAACTTCCCTGTAGGGTAAGATAGATTACTATAGCCAAATAATGTGGATGTTATTTTCTCTTTGAGGCAATTCTAGTGAAAATGAGGTTCAATCATTTCCTGCCATCCCCACCCCTTTTTTCCATTATAAAAACTCTTCCTTTTGTATTCTTTTATGTGTGGTAATTTTCCCCATTCTTTTTCCCCCTTCTCCCAGGGCATTCCTCTTTCTCACCTCTTAATTTTATTTTGTAAACCATCTCATCATATTCAGCTCACACTTATGCCCTCTGTCTAACATCCCTAACGAGAAAAAAGGGCTCATAGGAGTTACAAGTTGTTGTTATTTGTCCTTCATTCTTGAACAGGACATCATGCAGGTAATATCTTGCTCATAAATTGTATTTAAGTTAGACAGAGTTACATAAAGTCATCAGCCTCACATTCTCCTCTAAGATAATCTGAGTCCAGTGGTAAGACAAGATTCAAGATGATTGGTGATGGCCCAGGTAGTTATAGGTATCATCTCATATAGGAATGTAAACAATTTAATCTTATTAAATTCTTTATGATTTTTCTTCAAAATTTACCTTTTTATGGTTCTCTTGAATCTTTTATTTGAAAGTAAAATTTCCTGTTCAGCTCTGGTCTTCACATCAAGTATTCTTGAAAGTCTTTTATTTTATTGAAGATCCATTTTTTTCTCTTGAATGATTATACTCAGTTTTGCTAGGTTGGTTTTTCTTGGTCATACCTTTAGTTCCTTTGCCTTCTGGAAAATCATATTCTAAGCCCTCCAATTCTTTAAAGGGGAAGTTGCTCCTGTGTGATCCTGAATGTGATTTCATGAAATTGGATATTTTTTCTTTCTGACTACTTAAAATATTTTCTCATTGACTTGGGAGCTCTGGAATTTGGCTATAATATACTCAGGAGTTTTCATCTTGGGAACTCGTTTAGGAGGTGATCAGTGGATTCTTTCAATTTCTATTTGACCCTATGTTTCTAGTACATCAGAGGAGTTTTTCTTGATAATTTCTTGAAATATGATGTTTAGGCTCACCATGGCTTTCAGGTGGTCTAGTAATGGATTCTGTTTCAGGGCTCCATGTGAGGCCTATTAATGGGTCAGGAGGATTTTATATCCCATTAACCTTACATCAGTCTATGTCTCCAGGATCATGTCCTTATTGCTAATCAATGTGGCTCCATCAGCACTGAGTTGTTGAAATGCACCTAGGTCTTTGGCCCATAACCTTCAGGGAATCATAAAAGTGTTTTGGATTGTTCCTATCAGCATAAAACTGAACTTCATTTGTCTTCTTACTGAGCTAAGAATCCTGCATCTCTTTAAGTTTTGCTTGTGCTTTATTTTTGATGGAAAAAATGCTGCCTTCTTAGAGATGGATGAAGTATTCTACTGGCAAACCCTGTGGAGTTCTCAGTTTTTCATTTAGCAGCTTCTGAATTTCCACATCATTTTCATTAAACTAGTCTGGATGTTTGTGAGTGTTCTGACCTAGATAAGCAAATGTAGTGCTTATACACCAAGTCTGAAGGCTGCCCACTCCCTTTCTGCTCCACTTTGCCAACTGCATGTTGGCTCAACATTCCTTCCAATTTAATAACAAACTGTTCCTCCTCAGAGAAGTGTTCTAATCTGGTGTCATTAAGTCTTCTGGTAGTCATTTTGCCTTGGGGCTACTACTGTTGACTATTTAGCTTGGAAAGTATAAGTCTGTGACCAGTCCAGCACTCTGACTCACAAATTGCCTTTGTCACTTTCACATTCTGTCTTTTCTCCTTACAATTGTTAAATCTGTTAAATGCCAGTGTTTGCCTCAAGGGTGCATCCATGAAGTTTTATGGCATTTAGGTAAATGGAAAACAGTGTTGGTGATGAAAAGGTCACAAGATACACAAGTCTTCAGTAGTAAGTCACAAATGATGTTGCCATTTCCAACTCCATTCCTTCCAAGGACTAACTGCCATGTCTGGTAGTCTGAGCCTCTTCTGGCATTAAAGTCACCCAGAATTATATACTTCTCCTCTTTTGCCACATTGATAACAAGTATCTCCAGGTCTTCATAAACTTTTACTTTGACCTCATCAAGGTTCATCCTTGTGGGAGTACAGGCACTGATAATGGAAATCACATTGTCATAAGCCTGTCATTCACTCCTTTTGCTAGGCATAAAACAAGCTTGAGTAATAGATTAGTTTTGTTTGCAAAGCCTCCTACAGCTACACATTGCTTTTCTTCACTGCAGCCACTGCAGGAAAAAAAAAAATATATATATATATATATATATATATATATATATCTACTTTAATAAGCCAGCCTTCATTTTCAGTCTTGTTTCACTTAGGGCTACTATTTGGATATGATACCTGCTGAGTTCTCTCACAAGATCTGACTGTCTTTCAAGATTTTCAAGTCTACTTGATTTTGTGTTGTCTATAAGTGTGCACACATCCCATGTTCTGCTGGTGAGGGAAACCATCTTTGCAGAAGTTTTTGTACATTTTTTCTGTGTGTTTTGACTGAAGAGTTGGATGGATCCCCACTTACCACAGTAATCAGGCCAGGGTTGAGTGAACAGACAATTTTTAGAGTACATTTTCTAGCCCCTTCCTCATACCAGGAGGTGAGCAGTGCAGTCCTTAAAGGGCTGCTCAGACACCCAGGGGGCTGCTGCATCCCACTGCTGCTTCCAGTGAGAAGATGACCCTATGACCCCACTGCCTGTGTGTAGGGTTGTGACTACAGCTCCCAGCGTACCCACACTTGCTGCTTCATCACTTGACAATCATCACAGGACTGTGATATAGGTGAAATGGTAAAATGGCACGGGTGATGTCTTTTGATTTCATGCATAAATTGGGTTTATGGTAGAGGCAGAGCTGTACAAATTGTCAGCCTCACTCTCTCTTCCAGGGTCATTATAATTCAGTGGCAGGAGAGAGTCAGGACAATTGGCAATGGCACAAAATGTAGTGGATGACCTTGGCATCTTCGGTGTCGCCTGCTTCAGATGCCTTCAGGGCCATTGGAATACATTGTCCTCATCCACCTATTCCAACAGTGGAAGTTTTGGCGTGTTTCTCCCCCGCCTCCCCCAGTTCGCTGATAGATTTGAGACTCCTTGGTCACCCTCAACCTGGTTTAGCCTGTCTACCAAAACAGTTTATCAGGGTGTGGCCACTGTGCAAACTATAGCTTCTTCAAGCCACAAGAACCAATTAGATGGATCAGCTGGATACCAAAGGTGTCAAGGATCCCTGGAAGGGCTTGGCAGCTCTCATACCAGTGCTACTAGTCTTCACTAAACAAACCCTACACTCCTAGTATACATGTAAGTGGGTAAGAACCTTTTTTGTAGGATACTTGGAGCTAAAGGTTACTTTTTCATTTATTGTACTCTTTTTTTTCCTCAATAAAATCTTCCTCTGAGACATTGTGATCTGAGTGCTTACAAATAAGGATTTTCTAATACTTGCAAACCTTGCAAATTTCTGTTAGGGTGAATTTTCCAGGTATGGGGTTTATGAATTCAAAGTAAGCATGACACTCCTTACAGTTTAGCCTGGGTCTTCCATGTCATGGTAGTGTTGGAGAAAAGGTTTGCTTTTTGAAACATGGGGTAGGCATGTTGGGATAGACTGGGAAAGAAAGGAAAATCTTAACATTGGCAATAAAATCTATGACAATGCAGTTGTCTAGAAATGTGTGAAAGTCAGAACTAGCATGACTGAATTACGACAAGAAAAAGATGAAACAAATGAAAAGAAAATAACAGTAATTGATGGTATGGTATTTCTATTATATATAATATATGTACATAAGATCCACATACATACATGCAATGTGTGGAAGTGTTGCCTTGTTTAGTGCAGGGATGAGAATTGTAACCATAGAGATAGGCAGATAGATCTGATCATCATCTATCTATTATCTATTTATGTCTGTCTATGTATCTATCTCTGTATGTATGCCTCTACCTCTCTCTCTCTCTCTCTCTCTCTCTCTCTCTCTCTCTCTCTCTCTCTCTCTCTCTCTCTCTCTCTTCTTAGTTTTAGAAACCTTTTGGTATAGTATAGAAGAACCAGCCTTAGAATCAAGAAGATTTGGGACCATGGATAGGTCACTTAATTTCATATGTCTACAGTCAGCATTTTAATATTATGTTAGTTGCCCAGAAGTTACCCAAATATATTGGTGGAGGGAATTTTCACACCAACAAAAATACAGAGCTAAAACACCTCCAATCAGTTTAATATAATACTTTATATAAGTATATACCAATCAATAAGCATTTATTAAACATCTACTACGTACTGGGTGCTTTGCTAGGTGTGGGGGCTACAAAAATATAAAACATAGAAATTCCTTTTTTGTAATGGAACAAGTCAAGATCAAGTGAAATAAAGAATATGATAGTGCCCTAAAAAGTATGTTTCTCAAACTTAAGACATTATTATTTTACTTTTATTTTTAATGTAAATAGTATTTTATCTTTCTCAGTTACATGTAAAGGCATTTTTCAACATTTATTTTTATAAGATTTTGAGTTCCAAATTTTTCTTCCTCCTTTCCTCTCCTTGCCCTACCCAAGATGGCAAATAATTTGACATAGGGTATGCATACACAATCATGTAAAACATATTTCCATATTACTCATGTTATATAAAAAGAAATGGAAAGAAAAAAAAACAACAAAGAAAGTGAAAATAGTATGCTTCAATTTGCATTCAGAATTCATTAGTTCTTTCTTTGGATGTAGATAGTATTTTCTATCATGAGATTAAGACATTATTATTATTATAATTATTACCATCATATTATTTTCTTAATCATTCCAAGCATCAGTTATGGCTGGACATCCCTGAAGTTCACCCCAATGCCAAAGAGACAATATGTCATTGAACAGGGAATTAGGAAATAAGTTTGAATTTTGTCTCTAACAATTCTTGACTGTAAGGCTTTGGACAAGTCATTACCCTTCTTTCAACTTCTTATCTGTAAAGAAAAGATCATAATGCTTATGTGATGTATGTCACAGAAATGCTCTGGGGAGAGCACTCAATGAAATTTAAATTGCTTCAGAAATGTTAGTTGCTATTATTATCTCCTTCTGGAGTGAGGTGACTTCCGTGGACATAAAACATAGGATTGTCTCATGACCTGCCCCCATTGTGCCCTCTGGAGACAGTAGATTAGAGATCAACAATGGTCTTTGAGTAAATGAAGCACTAACATGTATGGCTAAGACAGGATCTGGCTCTTCTCCAGTTTCACTAAGAATAGAATAAGAGGAAATGACCATAAATCATAGCAGGAAAGCCTTGGTTTAGACATTGAATAAAGAAGCCCATTCTACTAATTAGGTATAGGAATAGGTTACCAATGATAGCTTGGGTACAGAAGCTCCTAGCTTTAAGTTTGGGGGAAAGAAAAAAAATAGAAATCACCTTTCTCCAGAAGTTTAGATGAAGTATTTCCCAAAAGGGCAGAGGGAGGGGAAAGAGGAATCTAGAATGGTGACCCTTTAGAGATCCCTTCATGGCCTTGGATCACAAGATCCCAAAGATAACCATCTGTTTATTAAGGCAAGATGTTCTATTGAATACAACATCCAAGGAGTCCTTATTTATCATGGAACTGTCTTTCCGTTCACTGACTTGCTCATTTGGACCTCTAGTGGTCATAGCAGCTAGCACAGCTTTTTAGTATGCACTCCAAAATCTGGAAATAGTTTTTGTCCTGGGAAAATCTGAGTAAACACTGAAATTCTCATCTACACCAGGGATTGAAGGAAACAAAACTGGATCTCACTACTTTCAACTGCTTGTCTATTTTTTGTTCCCCTTTCTCAAACCATTCTAAAAATTGGGACCCCAGCCGAAGCCATTTATTTTTATTTTATTCATCCAAAGTATGGGGTTTGATGTTTCCTTCCTTATACAACTTCCTACTCAAATCCCCTATCTTCCCCAAAGACTGTGAAGGCGTTCTTTGCTTCCTCATCCTTTCAACCAGTCCTAGAAAGTTGTTTCCCCTTTCATTAAAAGGTATAAAAATGTCAGTGCTACTGAAAATACAATATCTTTATTCTCATCGTCTAGGAGACAGGATGTGGTGAGGGTGTTAAGTGTCAGCGATGTCAGGTTTCACTTCCTGCCTCATAATCAATCCAATATGGGACTGCCAGGCCCGTGTTAGTCCCAGTCTTTCCATGGGGATCTCACTTCTAACCTGAACTGGGCCTCTCTCACTTCAATTACCCAGGGAAAAAGTTAACATAGCCAGGCAGTTTCCCCCTCCTTCAGTCCTGCCCCTCCCCAACCTTGGCTCCCTCCCAGACCCCTCACCCATCTCTAGGGTTATAAATATGAAGAAAATTTGTCACGACTTATTCACATGGCTTGGAGGCTGCTCACTGGATGATTTCATAGTCTGGCTATTAGCTGTGAAGAAATATAATGCCAGCCTTAAATATCTGGTTTTAGTGGAGATAGGAAAGTTCAGTGGAAAGATTGGGAAGGGGTGGACAAGTTAGAGGAGAAAGATGAGAATTTAGCCCTGTGGGGCCTAGGACTGATGAGGTAGTTGGGCAATTAAGGGGAGTATTTCTAGCACTAATGGTAAGGTTTTATGCTTCTACTTTCTTAGTGGGAAAGACATAGATTATTTCAGCTCACGCTCAGTGCCAGAGTAGCTTAGACTCATTCAGCCCTCTAATCTGACTCTGAAGGGTATAATGTTGGCCCAGGTGGAGAGAAGCTAAGAAGGTACACGTAGCAGTTTAGCCAACTGATACACAATAGTGGCGGGAACTAGTTATGATAATGGAGGGTAGGAAAATAGGACTCCCTGGCTTGGTTGTGGTCCTTGCTAGTCCACTGAGGTATGGCCTTGAGAAAGGGAATACCAGGCTATCAGATGGAAATAAAATATGAGAAATGCTTCACAAAATGAATTTATCTGACAAATCTTTAATATTATGTGTATAGTAATGCTCTGAGAGAGAGGAGCAAATATAAAAATAATCTCTGCTCTCATACGTCTAGAATATTACTAGTGATAGAAGATGTGCACATAAGAAAATTTAAATAGTTTATGTAAATTTTAAAAATTGATTAGCCAAAAGAGAAGAATGTTGTACCCTGGAAAGATGGTACTTCTAGAATCAGAGGTCCCATGTTTAAATCCCACTTCTGACAAATACCACTTGTTTCCCTTTGGATTAAGTCATTTACCTACTTTGAACCTAAATGACTTCATTGCAAAGTAGAAGATTATTCTATATGACCCCCAAGAGCTCTTCTAGTGGATCCTATGAGGGTGATAGATAATATGATGTAAGATCAAATCCCTGATGTAATTGTAAGAATATCTAACATGTAATACATATATAATATTATAGATATATAAATCATGCTAGGTATTACTATAGATTCATATATATTACATGTTAGATATTATTGTTAATTATTACATAATATATATATATATATTAAGAGATTTATATATGTATTTGCAAGTCAAGCACTATGATTCCTGGGTTGTTGAGGCAGACTTCATAAAAAGGTAGAATTGAATCATGGATTATGGGGAGTGGAGAGGAGATGAAATATAGGAGAAAATAAGAAGAAAAATTTATAAAAATAAAGAATTTTAAAGTTAAACACTTAATGATGTGCTATGTCCTTTAAAATGGTTATCTCATTTTATCTTTACAACAACCCTGGCAGGTAGGTGATACTGTTATTGTCATTTTACATAGGAGGAAACTGAGGCAGACAGAGGGTAAGTGACACCCAGGGACACACATCTAGTAAGTTCCTGAGGCCACATTTGATCTTATATCTTCCTGACTCCAAACCTAGCGCTCTATCCACTGTGCTGCAAAATAGCACATATCTAAGATGGTGGAAAGGAAATAGGCATAGTATAGCTAGGGGACTATGTTCAGAGCTTAAGGATCAATTAGCTAGACATCACTGAGCTGACCTGAACTGCACCAGACCTTGGCCTTAACCTTCCTACTATGAGTAGGCTCCCTGATTTTCACATCCATTGGTTCATCACCACTACCACCTTGGCTTCCCGAGGAAATCTGGCAATTAAAGTAATGTTACTTTTCATTTTAGTATGGGATTAAAAAGTAAAGTTATCCATTATTCAAACATGGCTCAGATATGGAACAGGTAGTCTATTCCTATTAAGAAAATGGAATATAGGGGTGGCCAGATGGCGCAGTAGTAGAGCGTCGGTCCTGGAGTCAGAAGGACCTGAGCTCAGATCTGGCCTCAGACACTTAACACACACACAAACAAAAACCAAGCTGTGTGACCTTGGGCAAGTTACTTAACCCCAATTGCCCTCCAAAAAAGCAAAAAAGCAAAAAAAAAAAAGGAATATAAAACAATAAGAAAACAAAACAAAACACAGAATGATTAGAATAGAATCCAGCAACCACTAATAATACAATCAATTTAGACAGTAAAATCAATTACTTTGAGGTCATAAACAACTTTACAATGCTACCATTTGGTCAGTTTTTTCACCTCTACTGTATATAATCTAATTAAATGTCAAACATAATCTTTCAGATGCATCTCTCTCTCTCTCTCTCTCTCTCTCTCTCTCTCTCTCTCTCTCTCTCTCTCTCTTTCCCTCCCTCCCTCCCTTTCTCCCCCTCCATTTCTCTGCCTCTGTCTGTCTGATACCCAGTTCTTCCCTTGGCACTAGCCTGCTCCTGGCGCTACTGAAATACTGAAATTCTCTCCCACAGTGGTGTTCAAATAGTCAATGAAGACTATACTTCTTTTTCTTCCCATCCCCAATCTCCACTACTGCTCCAGGGGTCACCATTGCCCCTGCTTTGCCAACAGGAAATGCTGCTGTCATGACCACAGGCCCCCGATCTATCAGGTATTCCCAAAGCCCTTTATCAAAGGGGAAAAAGACACACAAGAAAAAGAGGTCTAGGCACAAGCGTATTTTGGCAGACCATATACTCGTAGTTTATCTTCCAGACTAATGTAGGAAAATATACTCCCTAATCCTCTTGACTGCTGGGATGCTCATCCCTTGAACGTTATCTGAGGAGTTTTAGCAAACAACCAGTGGGGGGGAGGGGGGGAGAAGAGAGAAGCACTCAACTCACCTATGATTAACATACTCAGAAGCAAACAGAGTGTATCTCCACATCCTCAAGTTTTCAAGGTGGGGGAAGAGGGAAGAGGAGGTTCCCAGGGAAGGAAAAATCATGGTGTGAACAAGGTTTCTCTTCAGGGTACAGTGGGACATAAACTTGGAGATAAAACTTATAATTACAATGTAAGTTCCTAAAGGATAAAGGTTACAATTCATTTTGTTTTTATAGCTCTAGAGAGTAACATGTTGCCTAAAATACAAGTGACTTAATAAATGCTTGTAGAATTGAATTGATTTAGAAGACTTTCTTGTAGGCTTACTGTGCAGTCTTGGTCAATTCACTTATCTGTTCAAGGACTGTTTCTCTACCTTCAAGATCAAAGGGTTGTTTCTGTGTGTGTGTGTGTGTGTGTGTGTGTGTGTGTGTGTGTGTGTGCAAGTGTGTGTGCTTTTTGGAGGGGGGAAGGTAGGGCAATTGAGGTTAAGTGACTTGCCCAAGGTCACATGGTTAGTTTTTGTGTTAAGTGTCTGAGGTCAAATTTGAACCCCGGTCCTCCTGGCTCCAGGGTTGGTGCTCTATTCACCGAGCCGTCCCAAGATGTGTGTGTGTGTGTGTGTGTGTGTGTGTGTTGTGAATCCCTTTTGAAGTCTTGTGAAGCCTACGGACCCTTCCACAGAATAAAGTTTTTAAATAATAGAAGATAAATTAAAGATTTAGTTTAATGAAAATAAAAATATTATTTTTCCCCATTCAAATTCACAGACACCCTGAAATCTATCCATGAATTGTAAGTTAAGAGCTCATCTTTTAAATGGTACCTGGCCCAGTGGCAGGAAATCTATGAAGATGAATATCTGGAGAACTAAAAGAATCCTGGAGGAAAAAAAAAGGCACAATGGGGGATTTATTCTACCGGGTTCCATTTCCATGTGCTATTCTTCAGTTCACTGGGTGATTGTGTCACCTCTGCAGGATCTAAAAGCTCTTTCAATGCGATGATAAAACCCATGTAGAGAGCCTTATTAAGAAACCCACTGTTTCCTCTTGAAGACTTCTTCCCCTAGGGATGACTTTTGATTGCACCAATTTCAGAAACTATTTTTCACTTGAATATAGTATTGGCCTTGAAATCAAAATAATCCAGCAGGGCTGACTATGCCAGAATCCTCAATTATTTTTAGGTGACTCTGCCCACGAGCTTGCTTTGAGGTATTGTTAGCTCACATTTATGGTATACTTTACAATTTACAAAATGATTTCTTAACAGCCCTGTGCAGTAGGTAGGACAAGTATTATAATCCCCATTTTTTACAGGGGAGGGAATGGAGCCTCAGGGGTATTAAAAGATTTGTTCAAAATCACATCACTAAAAGGTAGCAGGAATAACATTAGAACTTGTGCCCTCTGCCACCAAGTTCATAGTACTTTCCAGTTTACCATACTGCATCTCCTAGTACAGTATCTTGTCACTTTTTTTTGGTAAAACAAGAGCAAAGTTTCAAATTTCTATAGAAATTTACAAAAGGTTACTGTGTCCTTGAAGAGAAATGACCACCAATTTCCCCCCACAGCTTTTGCATTTTATTTCTCTGATTGCCTTCCTTTGTTTACTATTTCGATGACCTTTTTCTCCATGAATGTGATTGCATGTTAGTGTTTATCACCTATCTAGGGACAAATGATATCTGATCCTAAACATTCCCCTATTCAGAACAGTTCAAATCTGTGAGGATGTGATAAGAGTAAAAACATCCCCAACTGCAATAGATTGGTCATTACAATGGGAGAAAACTTGGGCAAGTCACTCCCCTCTTTGTTGTTCTTTCTATTCCCCTCACCCCATCTGTCCTGAACGGAAACAAGGGAAAATCTGAATGGGAGATCTGGAACACCCTAGACAAACAGAAGAGTATCACCTTTCCCCTGACTCACTGAACAAAAGGAGGGTAGGAAAGAGGAATCACCTATTTCTGGCAGCAGATCCCTAAAGGAGAGAGTGACTTGAGGACTTCACATGATGAAGGAGAACTCATGAGAAAATTTACTGCCCATATTTTAAAACGAGGAAAAGGACAGATTTGGAAAATAGATCACTTGTTTCAACTTCTCTACCTAAGAAACAATATATTTGCAAATGTCCATAAAAGTAAAGTAAGGCCACTACTTAGTTTTGGTGAAAGCAAATCTACCAGTGCAGACAAAAGTTAAAACTAGTAGTTTTCTATTTTTAAGTCTATTTGCTTGTGATGAAAATATATTGAATAATGTTATAAACTTGATCATGGATTTTCAATGTAATTCTGAACTGAAGGAAGCATAATGATGGGAGCCTTGCAAAAATAGCTTCCACACACACACCAGATTCACAGTTTCCAAACAAATAAAGGCAAGATAGTTGTTGCAATATAATTTGCAAAAAAAAAAAAAAAAAGTAATAAAAATGACATTTACATGGTGTTTTCAAATTACAAAATGGTGTCCTTACAGTAATGCTATGAGACAGGTAGCATAAGAATTATTATCTTCATCTTACAGTTGAAGAATCTAAGACTCAGAGTGATGAGATGATATGCCAGAGGTGGCATGACTGGTATCTAACGTGGGCCATCAGGCCCCTCTCTTTGCCGTTAAATCCAGTGCTCTCTTTACTATGCCAAGTAACTGTTTAAGTAAAAGCAAATTATTCTTCAAATACTGGGGTTTGAATATAAAATATATAAGCTACAGCTATAGAATATATCCCTGTTATTAACACCTCTTTATGGATTGTGGTTCAGTTAGAGTTTATCAAGTACAGACTTGTATTCAGTGTGCCTGGTACATAGAAGGCACTTAACAAATAAGTACTGAGTGTTTTATCCAATACTTGGGTCTTCATCAGTGTGGGCATTTCTTCCATTGAGGCATATCACCAAACCCCTCCATGGAGGCACATGCTGGAGCCAACTTGTACAAGGTCAGGAGAAAGGATCGTTAAATTCCCATTGTATTATATCTCAGAAATTGGCAAACCCTACAAATCAGGACTTGATTTATTATTTTATTGATTTCTAGACTTGATAGATTAATGGAGAAAATGTTAACAATGCAGATTAAGCTTTAAATGTGGATTGGACATTGGGGGTGGCTAGGTGGTGCAGTGAGTAGAGCACCAGCACTAGAGTCAGGAGGACCAAAGTTCAAATGTGGCCTCAGACACTTAACACAAAAACTAGCCATGTGACCTTGGGCAGATCACTTAACTCCAATTCCCCTCCAAAAAGCAAAAAAAAAAAAAAAAAGTGAATTGGACATGCATTTTTTTTCCGAGAACTAGTTGTTAAATATGCGCACAAACATACATATACATATATACACATATATGTGTATGTATATATGTGTGTACATATATATATTCACGTGTATATGTGTATCTGTGTTGTGTAATCTTTTGTTTATGAGCATTTTTTAAATTTCTTAGCTTGGTCCTTAGGTAGTCTATCTCTGGTATATTCTTAAACTGACAAGTAGGTTCTGAAAAGGGAGGGGAAGGAGGGGACGGAAGAGTGTCTACCAAGGTAAACTTTGTGTTTATTAAACAAAGTGATTGGCCTAAACACTTTGTTGTTAGTGTTATATGAGAGAATGGAAGGCAGAATCAGAGAGAAAGTGATAGGAGAAGTAGAGGAAGGAAGGGGAGAAGAGAGTTAGGGAAAAGGGCAGGGGAGGAGTTAAATTTTGATGACTCCAGAGGGGTTGGCCCTAATAATATGTTTTTGGCTATTTTCTGGGACAAAAGGTCCCAGGCTAAAATAATTCAATAGAGCTTCCTTGATGTAGATTCACCTCCATATTTCCTCAGAATTACAACCTTCGGCCTTTTTCTGTAACTTAAAACATTACCCAGAAGTCTCTGACTTCCTATAACTGAATAAAAATTTAGAATTTCTCAGAAATAACTTTTAAATATGCTATATGTTTTTCAAAGCATATCTCTATACATTATCTTAAATCAGGGCTAGAGCTAGAGATTAGACCTGTGATTTCTTTGATATCCAAATAAATCCTTGTTAAGAAAACTCCCTCCATCAATATAAATTGGCACTTTATCTGCAATTTACAGTCTTGGAGAATTTCCTACAGCTCTGGCAGGTTGTGACTCAACCAGGGTCACTTAGCCAATATGTGTCAAGGGCAAGACTTGCACCCAGGTTTTCCTGAGTCCAAGGAGGACTATGTTGACTCCCTTGGCAGCCTTTACCTCAAATACTAACAAAATCTCTGTGAAAATTATCCCCAGTTTTCAGATGAAATAATGTACCTAAAATTAATATAATCTTTAGGGAGGCTTTTGTTTCCATCCCACATATAATTGTCAATAACTACAAAGAATAGAGAGGTTAGAAATGAGGTGGGTACACAGCTAAAAGCCTGGTATAATCCAAATGTGGTAGTCAATGGACTTCATAGCCACTGGAGGAAACACCTGTATCCTGATGCTCCAACTATAAGTGGTATTGGATGTTAATAAAAAAGCAATGTTATCTCCAGGTCAACTTCTAAGTTCATTTTCAGTTCCACTCCTGACTTCCTCTGTAATGTTAAGTGAATTGTTTAGCTTCACCATAAAGGAACAGCTGTTGTTCCTGAGCAAGGAGAGAAAATGGCACCCAAACCTGGGAGGAATCTGGGAAGATTGACATGTGTCAGCTGTATCATGCAAGGTATCAAATAGTTATTGAATATTTCCAATTTACCAAGGTCTTATGGACATTAACAATAGGTAGATCCTCCAACTATAAGTAGAATAGTGTAAAATTCAGGGCACCAAATTTGGACTCAAAGAGCCAGGGTTTAAATACTACCATTGCTAATTATTATGTTTGGATTTGGGTCATACATAACTATCTATCTGGGCTTCAGTCACTTTATCTCTCTGGGCCTCAGTTTCCTTATCTGAAAAATATGGGAATGTAAGTTTTGACCTAGATAATCTTTAAGTTTTGCCTAATGCCTATGAAGCTCTGGCAGAGGTGAGAGACAGAACATATGTTAACTACTTGGGAACAGTTAAATGGGAATCTTATAATGACAGCCTTTCTTTAATTGTGAGCTTCATTTGAAGGCATGGTCTCTATCTTCTATGCGGTCAAGAAAAGTGCTCAGCAAAGTAATAATAGCTAATAGTAGCTAGCAATTATACAGTACTTTAAGGCTGGTAAAGAACTTTTACAAATATCATCTTTTTTTCTCCACAACACCCAAGAGAGGGAGATGCTATTATTCTCCCCATTATACAGATGATGAACTAAGGCAGGCAAGAGTTATGTAACTTACCCCAGGACACACAAATAAGTGTCTGAGGTCAGGTTTGAACTCCAGTCTTCTAAGAATCAATCCATTGTATTACCAAGCTGCTTCTAGCTAGGTGCTAAGTAAATATTTATTTATTAACTCATATATATAATGATCTTTTGGGGGCCTTGGTGTTAAAAATATCAAGATAGCAAAAAGTTCAATTTTTAAAAATATTGATATCATTCATTTTTACCTCATCTAAACTTCCTCCTCTATCCTTACACCTGCCCTTCCCAGAAAGGCATCCCTTAGAACAACAACAACAGGTTCAATTTCATTTATTAAATTCTATTTAATTTAAAGTTGATTGTCCTACTCTGGGACCTTGGCATAGTGTAGAAGAAAGCCTGATTTCTTAAAGGATATGCCAGGAGAGCTCAAGTTTTGACTAATTTTCCCTACTTGGAAGAATTTCAAGTTTGGACCCACAGAGTCCTGTGTGCTTAAAAGTCTAAGAACCAACCTAATTTATCCTGGAAGAGGGTGGCCATTTTTCAGCCATGACAACTCATGAAATGGATGCAGATATGAAAAGGCCTGAGAAAAATGCTATCAGAATGAGGAGACAAAGTTCCCGAAGCAAAGAAATCATAGATATTTCAATTTATTATAGTATTTAGATAACTACAGAGTAAAGGAGGTGAATGTAAAAGGTTATATTTCTAGCTCATAGTCTACTTGCAAAAGAACTCGGTGTTTTATTGTACTTCAGATTTAAGAAGACAGCACTGTGTGTCACGGTAGCCAAAACAAAACAAAAGCAAAAATAAAAACCAAACAAACAAACAAAAAAAAACTCAATGCAATCTTAGGTTGCATTAAAGCCAAACAATATCCAGAATGAGTCCAATGTCCTCATTACTACTCCAAACTGCTTATTATATAGAACTTATATAGATTTTATATATATATATACATATACATATATATATATATACATATACATATATATATATATATGTATAGGCTTAATACAAATCAGAACTTCCTAATAATTAGAATAGTTAGGTCTGACCACACATTACTCAGAAACCTTTGGCTTCAGAGAATGTTTATTACACAAATTCGAGATTTCTCATTAGTGACTTTCAATATTTGCTGCTAACTCATTAGTATGGCACCATTCACTTTTCAAAACAAATTTACCATATTCTCATGAAATTCTTGTGAGAATGCAATGTCATCCTCAACTTGAAGATGAAGTAACATATCCAAATTATATTTTGATCTTCAGTGATCCTTTTGCTGCCTTGGTGGTTTATAAGCTGCCCATCACTGGAGGACTTTGGGTAATGATTAAGCATGTTGTAAATCAAATTTACAGTTTGCATGAGGATTAAGTAAAATGACATCTGATTATCTTCCAAACTCTGAAATTCTGAGAATTTGTGGTTTGTATTGTGGCTTCTCTAATATTCCATGTCCTTTACAGGTATTTTCTTTCATCCTCACTGTCTTTATAAGGAATAACAGATATAGGTAACGTTATCCCCATTCAACAAATGTAGGAACTGAGGCAGTAAGTAGTGAAATAGCTAAAACTGGACTACGTGCCATGGCAGACGATTCTGATCCTTATCTCCTAGTTTCTATTCTGTATCTTTATACTAGATCAGGGACCAGTAAACTTTTAGTTGAAGGTTAAGAAAGTGTGATTATCATTGGAGAGGTAGTAAAGGGAAGGGAAGGGAATGGGAGGGAAGGGAAGGGAATGGGCAAGGGAAGGGAATGGGGAAGGGAAGAAAGAAAGGAAGAAAGGAAAGAAAGAAATATTTATTAAATATCTACTAAATGTTGGGCACTGTGCTAAGTGATTTATAAATATTTCATTTAATGCTCACAAGGACCCTGAAAGGTAAATGCTATTATTATGTTCATTTTACAGATCAAGGAAACTGAAGGAGGAAGAAGCTGAATGTCTTATCTAGAATTACATTTAAAAAATACGTCTGAGGCAGGATTTGAAAGCACGTCACCCTGACTCCAGGTCTAGCAATTCATACACTTTGCTACCTAAAAGGAAAAAGAGCAGAGAGAAATGGCAGAGTGTATTAGTAGAGTATCATTAGTATTCATCTCAGGTACCACCCACGGGCATTAGTCCCAGGCTGCTAATTCCTGCCCTATAGAGTATTACCTGGCATTTGTTAAGTTGCTTTTTCTGACCAGGATTAGGTTATGGAAGAAGGCCTTCACAAATAAAAATAGTATTCATATGAGTTTACATATGACCATAGTATTATAGAGTCATTGCTCCAGAGCTGAAAGAAACCTTGGGGATCAAGTCCAATTCTTATGTTTCAGAGAAGAGAAAATGGGCCTAAATAAGTTAAATGAGGGGCAGCTAGTGGTGTAGTGTATAGAGAACCGGCCCTGGAGTCAGGAGGACCTGAGTTCAAATCCAGCCTCAGATACTAGACACATTTAGTGGCTGTGTGACTTTGGGCAAGTCACTTAACCCCAATTGCCCTCCAAAAAAGCAAAAAAAAAAAGGTGATTTGCCCATCTTCATACAAGTAGTAAATAGTGAACCCAAGAGTCAAACTGTGAATGAAAATTCAGCACTCCACAACATTATCAACTCCCTCTCCTCAATTAACCTGAATATAAACATACATATGTAATGTAAATATGTATAATACAAACATATGCAGCAATGTGATTATGTGCATGTATGATAAATGCATATATACATTAAATATGTGCATATATAACCACATGCAAACAAGAAGTTTACGGTTGAATTGAAATTCTATCACCTTCTCTAAGCAAGACCCTAGTTGCCATCTCTTTTACAGTTTATTCTTACTTATTTCCAAAATAATAACTTCTAAAAAGAAATTCCTACAACCACATAACAAGGGGATTCTGAAAACATGAAGCATCGAAAAGAAACTTTGCCCCAAATTTGGTACAGGGAAAAGTCTGCTTTAGACATCTATAGATTTAGAGTTAGAGATAAAGGTGCAAAGAGATGCGAATATTGATACATAGATATAGAAAACAGACATAGGTAATAGATAGCTATACATATAGATGATATAGCCACAAAGATAGTTCAATCAGACTTCCTAAACCACCAAATTTATAGTAAGGTTTGAAGTCAACTCTTGCTTCCTTCCCTCCCTCCTTATTACTCGGCTGCTTTAGAAGGAACCACCATGTTTCCAGCCACCCAGGTTCACAGTTTGGATGCCATACTCAACCCTCCCTCTCCTCAAGTGACTTATTCAATCAGTTGCCAAATCTTGTTGCCTCTATAACCACAATATCTCAAGCATCAAACTTCTCTCCCTTCACATAGTTACTGTCCTCATAAGCTCTTCATTATCATGATTATTGTAATAGGTTTCTATTTTGTGTCCCTACCTAAAGTCCCTTTCCACTGCAAACCATTTTCCTAATATCCGAAGTGATCTTGCCAAAGTACAAGTTTTAGCATGTCACCTAGACCTCCCCATAACTCAAAAAAATCCCAGTGGTAATCTATAGCCTCTAAGGTCAAATATAAAGTCCTCTCTCTCATTTAAAGTTCTTTACAACCACTTCCCTTCCTAACATTCTGGCCTTCACATACATTGTTCCTTTCCATGAACTCCATGGTACAGATATACTGCATTACATGCTTTTTTCTCACATGTGACATTCTACCTCCTGTCTCCTGGCCTTGACACGGATCTTCCTCATGTCTAGAATGTTCTCCCTCTCCATTTCTGCCTTTCATAAACCCTATTTTCCTTCCAAACTCAGGTCATATTCCAATTTTTATGTAAAACATGTCCAGATCCCCCCTGCTACTAATACTCTACCTCCTAAAATTCTTGTGTTCATTTTGTATATAATTAGATATGCAAATGCTGCCTCTCCTATTAGAATGTCACCTTGAGGACAGTGCCGGAATCATTTTTGCTTTTGCATCCCTGAAGACTGACACAGTTCCTGACACATAGTAGGTGCTTATTAAATATTTGTTGATTGATGGATTACAGATTGCACTTCATAGAAACCATTCATTAAGAAACAGGAGAGGGAAAATCACAGGAGGAATATTATTTAAAGCCTTGCCTGCAGTGTTTATGACTGTTTACCTAGCCATAAATGTCTTCATTGTCACAGGGATTCTAAGCACTGGAGGCAGGGGGTAGAATGGATTGAATGATGAGGAGGTAGGGAACTTTTTGTTAGATATATGTCAATGAAGGAAGGATTACAAGTAGGTCAAAAGTCAGGACTCTCCTAAATATTCTGGTGTGTGTTGTGAAAGACTTGGTGCCCCTATCAGGGAATAATAATAGAATCATATTTCAGGAAGGAAGAAGATCCTACCTAGTAAATGAGGGAGAGAGACAGAGACAGAGAGACAGGAGACAGAGACATGGCGGGGTGGGGGGGGTGACTGATGTAATGAAAGTGACATGCTGATTTATTAAAGTCCCTGGAGCATTTGAGAAAATATAACTGTTGCTTACCCACAGGCCCCTTTTCACATGGTTATCTCTGCAGGGCTTGGGAGGATGAGATTGGATGATTCTGGATGATATAGTGTAAGGAATACTACCTAGTAACTAGAAGCCCTACATTCTAGTCTTATTCTGAACCCAGCTAGCTAGACGCTCATACATTGCTTGAGAAAGTAACTGCCTGTTTCTGGGCCTCAGTTTCTTCATCTGTAAAAATTATGAGTCTTAGATTGGATTATCATGAATGTCTTTTAAATGCTAGTTGCTTATCATCAGTGTTTGGGTCCCAGAAACAAATGGACATTTCCCCATACTCTGGGACAGAATTTGAAGAATGAACAAGTTAGAAGGAAAGTCCAGGGGCGGCTAGGTGGCACAGTGAATAGAGCGCCAGCCCTGGAATCAGAAGGACCTGAGTTCAGAGCCGGCCTCCGACACTTAATCCGCACAAACAAAAACCTAGCCGTGTAACCTTGGGCAAGTTACTTAACCCCAATTGCCCTAAAGGGGCGGCTAGGTGGCGCAGTGAGTAAGAGCGCCAGCCTCGGAGTTTGGATGACCCGAGATCAGATCCGGCCTCAGAAAATGAGCACCCACGCATAAATCAAATGACTAGCCGTGTAACCTTGAGCAAGTTACTTAACCCCAATTGCTTAAAAAAAAAAAAAAGAAGGAAAGTCCAGACCCCAAGTGGTAGTCATACATACTTAAGTCTGATTTTAGACCCGTACTGAAGGTAAGATATTGAATTAAGTTACAATTCAATTCAACAACCCTCTATTGAGCACTTTCCATGCACAGAGCTCTTAAAAATACAAATGTAAGGAGAGGTTGAGATTTGTTCATTAAGACAGCAGGAAACAATGACCTTGAATTATTATGTTACCTTTTGTTCTAACTCAAATTTATCTGCATGATAAGCCAGAAAAGCTTCGAAATGTCTAATCATTGATGGACACCCTGGGGCAGGATCTTATGGACTCTATCCAGACTAGGTTTACATATAGAGAACTTAATCTTAGTCTAAGGGTATTTTCTCTATTTTTTTTTTGTTAGAGGGGTGTTGTGGTTATGACTAAAGAACCACACTTGGAGAGAGGTTCCAGTCACTATATTCAAATTGGAGCTGAGGTGGCCAGTAGATAGATGTCCCTGAAGAAATGAATCCCAGGGGCGGCTAGGTGGCGCAGTGAGTATAGTGTCGGCACTGGAGTCAGAAGGACCTGAGTTTGGATCCAGCCTTAGACACTTAACGCACACACACACACACACACACACACACACACACACACACAAACCCTAGCCGTGTGACCTTGGGCAAGTTACTTCACCCCAATTGCCCTCCAAAAAGCAAAAAAAAAAAAAAAAAACAGAAAGAAAAATGAATCCCAGAAGGTGATAGCAGGGAACATTGCCCAGTAGGGATTATCAAGTCCACAAAACCAGTAAAGACCAGAAAAACATATGTTCAGTGTAGATTCCATACCCAGAAGGGAAGAAAGCAATGAGAGTTGCACAATGATGTCATCAAAAGACAATGATGGTCTTGAAGAATCAGAATAATGTCTCTAGGCATTTTCCCTGGCCACATTTGTTCCTTATAGATTTGCCTTTCATACATAATACCTTTACATGACAAATTTTTCCATTAATGGTGAATATATTTATGGGAGAATATATCCCATGTACACAAAGAGTAGATGTCCTATTGTATCTTTTTTTTTTCTGTGCTATTTCATCAAATCTACTTGCTTTGAACTAGTTATTTCTTCTGTCAGACTATAAACAATTAAACATATCACTGGGGCTCATGAACTAATTTTGAGTACATGAAAATAAAGTATCTTGATACTAGATTAGTTATTCCAGGGACCCCCATGTGACAGCATGCCCCAGGTCAACCTCTCACAAGATATAGAGATAGAGATATATAGTCTCTGGCTTAAAGTCACAAGACTCTAAACAATTGAATTATTTTAGACCCAAGTTCACTTTAGTATACTCAGATATTCCTAAATATGTTTAGCTTACCTTTACTACATAAGGAGCATTGAGGAACAAAAACCATACAACAGCAGCCTTCGAGAATGACAAGAGGTTATCCATCCCTAATATTGTCTGTAACTTGAGTCCAGAGCCGTTGGGTAGAGATGAAAAGACTGAAAATCTCAGCCTTTAATGTAGCAAACCACATCAGGATGCTCACAATAGCTATAGTCCCCATACCCCTAGCATATGTTCTAAGTGTCACGGGGACAGATTGGAACTCATAGCTCTAACAACTTCCTTCTCACAATTAAAAAAAATAGTTCCCTTGGCTTCAATGTAAGTAAATTTGCTATTATAATGTCGGCATCGATATGTTCCCTTCTGGCTTTTTATTCCCTTTAGAGTTTGGTTAGTAATAGAAGAGAGTTCAGGTGTATGAGGGTAGACTAACGGAAGAAGAAACCGAAGTCTGAGTAGTGCACATTGCATAGGTAAGGGTCAAAAAACCCAGCTTGGTTTTGTGAAATCAAAAGAAAATAAAGTAGGAGTACTGCTTGGGATGCAATGCAGCTGGCGCAGCTGTGCAGGCCTTGTCACTAGCTGGCTCTGAGAGGTTTTCTAGTGCAAGAAAGAAAATTGGGTTGTGCTTATTGGAAAAGGACAAATGAGCTCACAGAGGAATGCCCAATGAGAGTTAATAGGGATCAACTCAGTGGGAAATTAAACTCAGTTCAACAACAATTTTAAGCATACATTGGCTTTTAATGCTGAGGTGCTGAGGTATTGAGGAAAATGCAGAAAGAAGCCACGAGGCCTGTCCTCAAGCTACTTAGGACAGAAAACATTTAAAGGACACCATCAGACTGTTAAATAGTGTGGAACAATAAGAGGCCTGAGGGCTTAGACTAGGGAGAGAGATCAGTAGTCAGGGATCTTGTACTAGTAGTTTGTTTTATTTAATTATAGTCAATTGAGCACTTTTGTCTTGTATTGTTCCCTAATTGTTTTACATGAACAAATTTTGTTTCACAGACAAGTTTATAAGCTCCTTTAAAAATGAATAATGTTTCTTTTTTGTGTGTGCTTATCACAGTGTCTTGTACAGTACTGGGCACGTGATAAATGTTCAATAAGTATGAAATGGTTATCAATAAGTAAGGGAAGGGAAGGGAAAAGAGAGAATAAAAGAGAGGGGAAGGAAGGAAAGGAAAGTGATCTTTCAGAACCTGTTGGGAAATATCTCATTCCTCTTTTGGAAAGATCTAGTTTTTGAGTTTTTCCCTACATAGGGCCCTAAATCTTTATAAATTCTACCCTTAGTTCCTAGTTCTATAGGATTCTTCCAAATCTAAACAACCCATAATTCAACAAATGTGTATTTAGCATCAAGACTGACTCACTTAAATATCACTTCTATACAAATGGGAAAACGATCCACATTTACAAAAAAATATTTATAGCAGCTCTTTTTGTGGTGGCAAAGAATTGGAAATTGAGGGTATGCCCATCAATTGAGAAATGGCTGAACAAGTTGTGATATATGGTTGTGATGGGATACTATTGTTCTATAAGAAATGATGAGCAGGTGGACTTCAGAAAAACCTGGAAAGGTTATATAAACGGATGCTTGAGTGAGGGGAGCAGAACCAGGAGAACATTATACATAGTTACAGTCATATTGTGTGATGACTGACTTTGATAGACTTGGCTCTTCTCAGCAGTGCAAGGTTCTAAGATAACTCCAAAAGAATCATGATGGAAAATACTGTGAGACAATGCCCATTCGGTGCATAGACCTCTTCCACAAAGAAAGAAATAGAGTTTGGTGGTGGTGGCTAGAGAGTTGGGAAATGGCAATAGGAGTAAGGGATATGCTACCTCCTCCTCTTTGCTTGGCATGGCAGTAGATGTTAGTGAAGGAGCATTCAAGATCCTCAAAAGATTTGGGCTCATGACAGGCTGACCCCCTTTAAAGAAACAAAATCAGCCACGGCCAGGATGCTTGGGCCAACTGCTAAAAGGACTCTGTGATAAAGAGAGTGCTGGGAACGAGATACTGACAGAGCTGCACCCTCACCCCTAAATATCTTCCCAGCTTGCCCTTGACTCTCCATGTCTTCCAATCCCTGTTCCCGTCTGTTTTCTTCAGGGTTTATGTTGCTCGAGGTCTAAGTCATATCACCTTCAGGCTTGATTTAGATTTCCTATCCTCCTGAGTGTGACCAAAGATAAGTGCTGCTTCCTTACTTCTGAGGAGTCTTTGCTCCAGTTCTGACTCCTGGCTAGCTCCCAAGAACTAAGAAACAACTATTCTGGACCACCCAGTGTGATCCTGCTGTACCTTCTCTGGCCAGACTCTCTTGAACCATTAACCCTTGGCTTTCCTCCACCTTAGGTTGGGATGGCATATGTGATTATAGGAATGTGAGAAAATGGTTCACAATTACTTATGACTTTATAGTCTAAAGAGCATTTTACATATATCATCTCATTTGATGGTCACCACAATCCTGTGTGTAAGATATTTTACAGAGGAGGAAACTGAGGTTCAGAAAAATAGTGATTTCTATAAGGTTTCTGAGTAGCTTTATAAGGGCTTGCCTTTTATGAGTCTTTTATGCAATTTTCCTACGGTGTAGGCCACTGAATGGAAACCCAAACCCCCCTTCCTTCCATTTTCCCTCCGTGTTTGAGGTTGGAGAGGACACTTGTGGCCTTTCTTCGAGGTCATGCACAGATTTATGACAGAAGCAGAATTTGAACTCCCTGTCTCATGGTGGTCTGGTTTGTGCTTGAGCTCTGCCACTTACTTACGATGAATATAAATCCTTCATTTCCTGTTAAGCAGATGTGTTGCTGAGCTAAATCACATTCTATTTTTCCCAAGCCATTAATCTGGACTAGAAAAATTTATTTGAGTCACCGAGTATTTGGTACAATGCAACAAAGAAAAATAGAATATTTAGATTTCACAATACCTAGCAAAACAGTTCAAAACTATAAGCTACCCCTTGGTGGAATGACTCTTGGAAGAGTCTTTGTGTCTGTGACCTCTGTGACTTTTGGTGGGCCACTAGACCCTGGTTGCTTTAGGGAACATTTTAAGAGAGTATATAGATGATCAATCCAATGATGAAAATATTGATAATTATAGCTAATATTTGCATCCACAGCAATTTACATCTCATTTAAGATTCATAATCCCATGAGTTTTCCATATGAGGAAACTGAGGTTTAAAAAGCTAAGTCACTTGCTCAGTGACACAGAGCTAGGAAATGTCAGAACAGGGATGTGAACCTGAGCCGTACTGACTCCAGGTCTAGCAGACTATCCATCAGACCATGCTGCCTCTACAAGGAATCCATGCTGCTTAGTCTTAGAGAACCTCCCTTGCTTATCTTATGCTGTCGTGAAATTAAAGGTGTTCTCTGAGTCTGAGTTTGGCTCTATGTCTAACCTCTGATCCCCAGCATGCCACTGTTCTCAGCTGGGATGACTTCATTGTGCTTTTTTTCTGGACAGCTAGTCCCTTGAATTCTTATTAACAACAAAGACTCAAGCTCCCACAGAGTAGGGTTCATTCAGTCTCCCTGCTGGGAGCCTGTCTCCCTAACCATATGGTGGCATCTGAGCAGCAGACATGGTAAAGAGTTTGGGCATGTATTGATGGGGTCATTTTCCATTTGCCCACAGATCTTGCTGAAGCTCCTGAATCTCGTGAAGTTGCTTGAGAAGATGTGACATTAACATTTCTGTTAATGTCTTGGGTAAAAAAGGAGCCTTCTGCTTTGGGTTGGTGGATTGAGTAGAAGAAAAAAAAAGGCTCATCTGCATTGAGGTCTCCTGGGATTTTACATTCATATTTTCCAGGGTAATGTTTAACCTCTGAGCTATGTGGTTGAAGCCATTTGTTTCTCTGTGGATGGGTGCATGGTTTGGTTCCCAGTAGCTTCAGGGGACACATTCCGACCTTTTACTCTTGGTGCAATTACCTTCTAATTCCAGCCTGAAGGATGACTGATGAGATCAGCTCTCCAACATTTCAAAGTAACTGTTTCAGTCCCTTACACACACACACACACACACACACACACACACACACACACACACACACACACACACACTTCCCTCTCCCAAAGGGAGAAGGAAAAAAAAAAGATACTTCATTGTCAAGGAGAATAAATGTTTCATTAATTTGGCAAAACATTTGTCATGGGAGAAGTGAGACCCAGCTGAATTCTCTCCATTTCCTGGGCCAAGAATGAAGTCAGAGGTAGTTATAACTGCTGGTCTTTATTAAAGAAGGAAAACAGGCAGGCTTCATGGTCTGAGACACTCACAAATTTGAATCCTAGGCATTGAGCAAATGGAAGATTTTTTAAACTCCTTGAGGACAGGTGCCTAACAAATATCATACCTAACAGACTACTATGTACATAGGCTCGCAAATGTAGTTCTTGAATGAATGAATGATGGAAACCTCTCCAGGAGAGCAGGAATTGTTTCAATTTCAATTTTGTATCCCAAACACCTAGCTCAGTACTAAGTACATAATAGATTCTTAATAAATGCTTATTGATTGAATGAACTACTGCAATGGATTTTAGAGGAGTCAATCAACTTTGCAACATCTATAAACAAGAGGAGGGAGTAGTGAGTAGCCATCGAACCAATGGTTTGTGGAGGCTGATTTAATAACATGTAGTACTGAGTTTAAATTAAGGAATGGAGGGTGAACCAAGCTGATTCTCTTTCAACAGAGGAAGTCTTCTTTCTGAGGAGTCAGTAAGTCAGCAAGCATTTATTAGGTACTTACTTTGTACCAGGCATTGTGCTAAGTGATAGGAATACAAAAACAAACAGAAAGAAAGAGGAACCCTGACCTCAAGGAGCTTACATTCTAATTGGGGAAGATAGCACATAAAAAGATGCCAAAAAGTATGTGTAGGGGATTGGGAGGGTCATGGTAGAGAAAGTTCAGAGTACAGCCTAGAGAGGAATGAAATATGGCTCCACAAATTGAGGGTCTCAGAGGAGTCATCCAATCATAGCAAGAGACCAAAAGATGAGGGGGGTACTTCTGATGTAGGAATTCCAGGGTTGAATTAAGACTTAGGGATGATGAAGGTTTCTGGATCATGGCAGAGATAGTCCAGAGTACAACCTGGAGAGGAAAGAGGAGAAGAAGAAAACTAATGGGGAGAAATCAAATTGAGAAAAGAACATGGTGACAGAGTAAAATTGAAATGATTCTTATATACACCAAAATTTATTCAAATTAATCCTTCCCTAAAGATAATAGGATCACATTTTTACCCTAATCTATCCCTGTGTGCACTGACCGTTCTCCTAAAGGTACCATAGTTATCTTGTTATTACAATGATTTCTTTAGCATCATCTACTACAGGACACTTACAGGAACCTTTCCCAACCATTACAACTGACCAAAGTAGTAAGATTTAGTATCTCCTTTAGGATCATACATTTAGAGCTGGGCTAAATCTATGATCTTAAGGGAGATACCAAATCTTACAATTTGTGACCTACTTGGACGAGTCACTAATGAGCTTTACTTTCTTTGCCTATATTTCATAGGACTCCAATTAGATAAAGAACTTTGAAAACTTTTGAGCACTTTAAAAGTAATCTGTTATTATTAGGATGGAGGACTTTGATAGGGGAAGGGGGAAAATGAAAAACATCTTTAATGTCAATATTACTCAGAGCTTTTTACTCTTGAAGAAGTAGAGCCTAGTCAGGAGAGGATGATAAGACCTAAGAACTAAAATAGATTTTCAACTCTAAGTTAAACAACTGAAATGATAAACTCTGGGGAGAAAGTAGAGGAGAGGGCACTTGATAGAAAAGTTCAGAAGAGTCAAATATAATAAAGAACAGAAAAATTCAGAGAACAGGGGTGATCTTATCTCATGCCTTTGCTACATTCTGATACTGTTGGTTTGAAAAGGAAAGCTTCTTAGCCATTGCCTGAAATGATGAAGTAAGGAAAGCTGAAGAGAGTGCTGTAGTCATTGAAGTGAAAGGAAATGGAGACCTTCTCCTAAGGGAGGAGGCTGACTAATCACAGGACTTCCATAAAGGTAGAGTACAGAATGCAGGTGGTTCTGACGGTAGCACCTGAGCTAAGGGCTAAGAGGTAAAGCCAAACAGAAGACTCAAAGGTCTATAGAACTCCCTTTAGGAGACATTAACCACGACATTCAATAGCAAATGGTAGAGGTGACTGAAATATGGGTAAGGGGGTTATAGGCAGTTCTTTAAGGAAGAAGCTTACTAACTGTAGGATCTCCAGTGGATATTGAAAAAGATATTAAGTGACCCAGAAGATAGTGGATAAATAAGACCAGATGGAACAGAGATATAACATCTGTCAGGGAACAGCTGAGATATGGTGCTTCATGGGGATCAGGTCCAGTAGAGAGCACTGTGATATTAACAGAATACATCAGAAGCTTCACAGAATCAAAAGTGTGAGTTGCCCTTCTGTGTGTGTATCATGATCATATGTGTTTACTCTATGAATGCTCTTTTACATGAATATCCTGTCTATGTCTGTTTCCCATATGTGTGCCCTAAAGGTGATTCTTATGCACACCCACTCATCCCACTGAGTGTGAATATTTGTGAAAAGGCGAGTTAAAGATAGAATATTCAAAAAAGAATGTCCCATTGGCATTTTATTATATTGTTATTTCATTAAATTACTTTGTTTTGAACTCTATTTCCTTTGGGTAACTAAAATTCTACTAAAAGTCAACACATCAGTGAGAGCTTATGAACTATGGTTTGAAAAGAATTTTGGCCCAGAAAATACCAAGAACCTGATGTAGTTAACTGAGGGATCATGGAGGAGGGAAGGGTCCAGATGTTATACATGTGAATTCACATACATGCAGAGAAACAGTCTTCTAATTTCTAATTTTCTATACTACTGGATGAGAGCAATGGTACAGGAGAACTGAAACGATAGCATCCCCTAAAATCATTCATCCAAATATCAAAACACTTTACTTAGTAAGAGTCCTTCTTAGTTTTTCTTTTCTTTTGACTTAGCATTCCTCAAGAACATACAAACTGAGTACACAAGGAAGCAAATCATAAACTTGTTAATTAGCAAGGGGAAAGCTGACTTGTGTATAATACACATGTGAATAATTCAGAGTTGATGATATCCCTACTCACATTTTTTTCTCTATATGATCAGTGTCAATAAGTAAATCCACATCTACACATGAAGACACAAAGACACACACATATCTTTATTAATACCCTTAGTATCTAGTTACCCTAGGTCCAGTGTCTTACACATAATAGACAGTCAATAAATATTGAATGAATAAATTACTAAGGTAAAATGAATCAATGCTGCTCCTGGCTGTCTAGGACTTTCCAGTTCTACAACCCACTCTAGTCTGCTCTCCAATGGAATGCTCAGTACTATGAACATATTCTCTCTCTCTCTCTCTCTCTCTCTCTCTCTCTCTCTCTCTCTCTCTGTCTCTGTCTCTCTCTTTCTCTCTCTTTGTGTGTGTTTCTCTGGCTCTGTCAGTGTCTCTGTTTCTCTACACACACACACACACACACACACACACACACACACACACACACACAGGCATACTTTCTAAACACATTTGCATTCTCTCATTCTCTTACCTCCCAAAGGCCCTGTATTTACCATTCTTGTAAGTCAATTTGGGCTGATATGAATTAGCTGATAGTGGTATGGAATTTCAGGTATTGTAACGAGTGAGCAGAGGAGATAGTTTTGAGCAGTTGGGCCTTCTTAGCCCCTGTGAAGCAACTTTCACCAATAATCTACCTAGCCTGTCTATTATAAGAGTAACTGTATAACCCACAATGAGTCATGCCAAGGCCTCAACCCCATCCCCTCCCAGGTGTCCCAGAACACAAAGGGAGTATGATACTAGGGAAATAGATTTGTGTTACTGAATCCTGGTTTGAATCCTGCATCTGTTACTTCCTAAGACTTGGGGGCATTTTACTTCACCTCTCTGGACTTAGTTGAATTAGGAGACTTCTCAGGTCCCTTACAGCTCTTGAGCTATGACCCTCTGACCCAAAGTAGCTACACTAATAATGACTTCTTATGTTTGCATATCACTTGAGAATTTTCATAGCATTTTCACAGGTGTTATCACATTCGAGACTCACAATAGCCCTGTGGCGTACACCAGGCAGATAGTATTATCCCTGTTTTACAGATGAGGAAATGGGCTCAGGGACATTTAATGACTGACCCAAGTTCATGCTGTTAATAAGTGGAGGGATTGGGACTCCAGCCCAGAACTTTGATTCCAAGTCCACAGCTCTTTCCACAAAACCACATTGCTTCTCCTGGAGGATACAGAAGGATGACTGGGGAATGAAATAGCAAGTATATAGGCTAATCCAGGAAATCATATATAATGAACACAGGGGTGAGGTTATATGACTGGTCTATTTTGCTAAGAGGAAGGGAACTAGTGAAACATGTCTCAAAATAGGGAGAGAAGACATCTGGAATTCACACAACTGCCACATCACATTGTGGAACAGGAAAGGAACTCAAGGATCTCCTGGTTTTACCCCCCTCCTTTGACAAATGAGGAAACTGAGGTCCAGGGAGGCTGTGGCTTGCTCAGACCTAATAAGTGGCAGAAACAAGATCATTTTGTCTTTTATTCCATTTAAACTGCTTTTAGGGTTATTTTAACAGCAGGGCTTAGGTGGGTGTAGCAACATCTGCTCCTCCAGGCCAGGGTGGCTGAGGAAAAGTAGAAATCCATAATCTCTTAAGGCCATACAAGCCTGCTCCATAAAAGTGTAGTTTCATATATCAGCTGCCCCTTTTATTCAGATCACACTGTTATTCTTCCTGCATCTGTTTGTAATCACTCATGCCATAGCTCCCTGCTAACAATCTAGCGGACAAAAGGCTACAGTACGGCATGCAGGATAAATTCCTCATCTCCGCTTGCCTTTCATAAAACTAAGGCATCCTTCAGCCCTTTAAACAATGCAATTTCCTGATGCTCTATCAGAATCCGAGATGCAGCTTAGAAGCACCTCATCAGGACCTTTCACCATCCCTCTATAAAAGAGGAGGAACAAGTGTTTGGGGTAGAAATGACTTGAGTGTTTGTACATTTCTTTTTTTTTTTCTTTGTAAGTTAGTGATGAATGACAGTTGATAGGAAGTATACATTGGACAAGTTTGTAATCTCAAGACTTGACCACACTGACAGTCTCCAACCATAATAGGACTTCTAATGAAAGTTCACATTGACAACATTTTATGGATTAAAAGTACTTGACATACATTATTTCATTTGTCTCCCACAGTAGCCTGTGAAGTAATGAAAGCATTCTTGTACCCATTTTACAGATGAAGGAACTAAAATTTAGAAAGTTAAGTAATGGCCTGTATAACATATTAAGGTTTGAAAAATTGCTTTCTCTACAACTCAACTAGTGGAAACTAAATCTAAAAGAGGAAACTGTTCCTTGCCCAAGGATTTATGCAATACTTCTAAGTTCTAGAACTGGGATTCAAACCCAGGTCTTGTCTGATTCCATGTCTAGGCCTTTTTTTTTTACTATAAAACCTTGGTTCCTTACACAGGCAAGAAAAGTGAAGCTATTTTCCCAAGATTACAAGGCTCTTCTTTAACTTGATTTCAGCACTCTATTATATTCTGTGGTAGTACCTGCATATGGTACACCTCAGTCAGTGGTGCCAAACTCAGCGAAATGGATCCCCAAAGCTGACATATTGAGCTAGAAAACCACAAACTAACATTATCTATGTTGTATTATATTTTTGTTTATTTCATGAAACATTTTCAAAGTATATTTGTATCTGGTTCAGGCAGCAGTTTTGAAGGTACTGGCCTCCAATTTCATACCTTTGGTGTAGCTCACAGGCTGTATAGGAAAAGAATTAGGAAAAACCTGAGTGATCATTTACTCAAAATCTTTCATTTTGCTGAAGAGGAAATAAGAAAAACTCACATTTATGTAGTGATTTAAGGTATAAAAAATGAATTTATCCTTCCTTTTTTCCTTCCTTCTTTTTTCTTCCTTCCTTCCTTCTTTACTTTTTTCTTTTCTTTCCTCTCCCCTTTCCTTCCTCTTCCCTTCCTTTTTTACTCCCTCTCACTTTTTCTATGTCCTTCTTTTCTTTTCTTTCTGTTATTTATTTTAATTAAAATATTCTAACTTTAAGAATATATATCTACACACACATATATCCATATCCATATACATATATACATTTTGTATATATTGTGTGTTTATATATAAACGCAAGTTTATGTAATGTGAATTTGTGTTTGTGTGTATGTGTATGTATGTATATATGTATGTATGTGTGTATGTGTATGTATGTATGTACATATACACACACAAATAGATGCACAACTTTACTTATCTTTCCCTGGCAGACTTATTCCAAGTCTGGAGAAGGCAAGTACAAAGAAACTCTATTCTTAGAGACAGAGACATCCCAAGGTTATTGCCATGGGCCATGTCTTTGTTGCAACCAGGTAATTGGACAGTAACTTAGAAAGGCAGCCAGAGTATGGAAAAGGAGATAACTTTACCAGTTTATGCTACCTGAAGTCGTTATACCCCATTTGGAAGCTTTGTAGTATAGTGAATAGGATTAGGAGTCAAATCCTCTCTCTGTAACTATGAGCTCAGTACCTTGGGGGATATAATTTAACTTCTCTGGGCTGTGGTTACTAATCTGTAAAATGAACAGGGTTGGACTGAGTGGCCTCTATAGTCTTTTTTTCAGCTCTAACTCTGTGATTTTATATAGGCACTTCCCCCAATTGCATCAAGAGGCAAGAGGCAGATTAGCCTTATCCCCTTTTTACCTATATAAGACTCTGATGGCTTAAGAAACAAAACAAAACAAAACAAAAACCTCCTTTTCCCTTCATAGCTACCTTGTACTCACTTGAACAGGAAGACTGGGTGAAGGAGAGAAGAGAATAAGACCCAAAGTGGGATTTGCCCCAGAACTTGGAATATGCCTTTAGACATACCCCTGAAGAAGGGAGGTAGAAGGAAGGGGATGGAATAAGCATTTATATAGCACCTACTACATGCCAGTAACTGTGCTAAGTGCTTGAAAATATCTTATTTGTTCATTATATCCTAGCAAGATACCTTGGAAGAAGCACAGGAGTCAAGAGATCAGGGCTGGCCACTAATACCTGTATAATCCTAGGCAAGTTCATTAACTGATGTGAACTTCAGTCCACCCATCTGTAAAAACAGGCACAATCACATTTGCACTATCGACCTTATGAGATCATTGAGTGGTGAGGGTTTGTAAGCTGCAAAAGCTATTATTGGTCTCCTACTCACACCCTACTACATGGTATAGAAGATTTTTGAAGATATGCCAGGGAAGCAAAAGTTCATGTGAGTTCAAGCAAACTAGAAATACTTGAAAAATGGACAAGTTTAGATTCTTAACCTAGGATCACTCTGGCTAAGCCTGGGGAGGCTCAGTACCGGGAGACTGGCCACTAGGCTCTTTGGTATTTAGGCCACAGTAACACATGAAGTTGGCTATGGAGCTTTGGGTTCTTAGGATGATGAATTTTGAGCCAGAAAGGACTTTGGGGACCATTTAGTCCAACCTACTTATTTTGCCAATAAGTAGCTGAGGCCCAGGGAATTTAAGTGAATTCCTTGAAGTCAAACAGGTACTATCAGAAGTGATACTTGAACCCAGATTCTCTGATTCCAAAAACAATGATCTATCCACTGTCTCAATGAGGGTTGTACTGCGTTATGGATCAGTAGTGAACCTAAACTCATGAAATCACAGACCTTGTGATGTTGAAAAAATTACCATCATCATCATCAATAATAATCCCTTATTATTAATGCCATCAATCAGCCAGCATTTATTAAGCACCTAAGACAAGAGTGATACAGTCTCTGCCCTCAGGAACCTTACATTCCAGTGGAGAAGACAGCACACACATATATAACTCTAACCTATTCTTAACATAAAAGTCATGTTACCCTCTAGGCACTAGATCTACCTCACACTCTGGTCCCTTCATTAAGAAGGGTGCAAACATATATAGTACATAGAAAGACTATATACAAAATAAATGCAAGATAGTTGTGAAAGGCAGGGCACTAGCAACTAAGCAACTCACAATAGCCTCATCATCACCATTGACCTTCGCCAGGAGAAATGTGACTTCCTGGTGGAGAAATGTGCTGTCTCGGTGAATCTGGCCACTTTATGTAAATCAGAGTCTGTACCACTTCAAAAGGTAAAAAAATAAAGTGTGCCTTTGAGAAAGACACCAGGCTATCTTGGCAGCTGTCTCAACCTCTGGTCTACAAATTGCAGACACAGCAACCCTGCCTCCAAAACTACCAGCAGGGTACGGACAGAGGTGGTAGTGACGACTGGCAGGGGGAATAGCTGCTCTCCCTCCCCCACCGTCCTTGTTTTTTATTTGGTCACTTGGCATCCCCTAAAAGGGTTCTGCTGCCTTTTACAAGCTCCCACAAAGGACCTGCAGTCTTGTGAGACTGCTGATCAAAACCATATTCCGGCTGCCTCCCACCATCCCTGACTCAAGTCTTTGCCCCCATCTACCCCCAAGGCCTTTCATGTCAGAACACCCTCTCTCTGCCCCATGTACCCTTCACCCCAGTGGCACTGACCAACCTCCCCCAGCCTCCTGTCAATTATGTACCTAGCCCCATTCAGCGAACTTATGTTCCCATTGCTTTTTCCTTTGTGGGACTACTTTGTCCTGGGACTGGGAGGATAGGAATAAGGAAAACAGTAAAAGGTTGAATGAAAAGAGAGAAAGAAAAAGTGTTTAAAAGAAAGCAGACCCCATGGGTGTGGGAAAGACATGGACTCTTCCCCCTCCCCTCTTTTATTAGTACACATGAGATCTCTCAAGCCCGCCCATGACTCAATCTGGTTTGCATTTGCTCAGCCATGATCTTCGCTGCTTCTCTCAGATAATTTGACTTGATTACTCTCTGAAAGGGCAGACAGAGCCTGGAGTAGCCCTCCTCTCGTTTACCTGTCACTCTTGGCTCTGCTTTCATTTTTTGGTTGTCATTGAAGTCCTACCCCCATAGTGACTGGTGAGCCTATGATCCTTAGACAAAGGGGGTTCCTCAGAAAAGGAGGAAGAGATGGGGTTGGCCACCTTCTGCCCTCAAACAGTATGTGATGCCTTGGGCACAGACTACTTGACAAAGAACTGTAAGTCCATCTCCCATCTGAAATGCAGCTGGACCAACAAAGCCCCCGTTGGGATGAGTCCTGGCATTTTCCATTGCTGAGAAAGGAACTGAATCAGGATATAGATTCACACACTTTCAGAGTGGGACCAGACCTTAGCAATCATAATTTTTACAATGAATAAAACAAAAGGCAGAGGATTGAAATTACTTGTCTCAAGTCACGCAGATGAACAAGGTTGATGAACAAGGACTGAACTTCATTCCCAATCCAGTGCACTTTTCAAACTTTGGTTGGTGCCCCATTAGGATGTCATGAGGGCACAGATTCTTTCATATGGCAAACTATTCTTGAAATAAAAGTCATACTACCTCTCTATGCACTGGGTTTAAGTCATGCCCTGATCTCTTCATTGAGACAGACACAAATATCGGTGATCATTAATGGAGCTGCCATGAAATGTCATATGTGGTTCATGACCCAGGTGATGTGGCCTTGGTCAAGTCACTTATCATCTCTGGGTCTGTTTTCCCATCCTTAAAAGGAAAGTGGAGATAGATTAAATACTCTCTAGGGTCCCTTCCAGGTCTAAATCACATGATCCTGGGAGGTAGTACATCTGATTTCTTCCCTGACTAGCTGTGAGATTATAGGCACCTATCATAACTCCTGCCTGGCTTGAGCTTTTTGCAAGGCAGAGAAATACATCAATTCCAAAGAATATAATATTTTTAAAGATTGAAAAATAGAACTCTCTAGCAAAAGAAAAAAAAGGAAAGTATACTCCCTCTAAAAGGCTGTCTCTTATATAAAATGAAGACATAGTATGTGCTCCCTTCTGGCCTCAAGGGGACACTTTAGAACTGAGCTGACCAGTTTTTACCCAGCTTGTGAATTACTCTTTGGGTTTAGGTCAAGCATACCCTGTGGTTTCTTAGCTGTTTATGGCCACTAGGGTGTGCTTAAGTAGTTGGGGGCAATCATTTTGTGATTGTAGGATGAATTACAAGGAATTTTTTCCCATTGAAAACATTTTCAGAACAGAAATGCTTTCCAGGTCTTTGTCAATTTAGTTCAATCCATTTTGAATCAACTAAATTCCAAATATTTATTGTGCCTGCCATGCATCTGACGCTGTGTGCTAGGCATACAAAAGAAGAATAAAACACAATGCCCCTACCCTAATGGAAGTCACATTCTAGTTTAGGAGGCAAGGAATGCTCATATGAAACAGTAAGGGAGTAATAAGTGCTTGAACAAATTCCAATCGATTTTATTCATTTCTCAGTTCTGCCACATAAAACCTATGTGAACTTGGGCATTCACTTAACCTCTCTAAGTCTAACTAAGTAGTTAGACTAGATCCCTTCCACCACAAACCTATTGTTAAAATCTTAACATGTCTGAAACAGAAACCATTGTGTGTACCTCTACCCCTAGTTCAGGACTTACCATTCCCTTCCATCCTGGACCATTGTAATGGTCTCCTAATTAACACTTTTTCCTTTACTCCTTTTCTTCTCCAAGCTATTCTCCACATGATAGTCAGCTGATCATCTTAAGACATAGATCTGAGCACATTAGACCCTCCCCATCTCACATCTGTGAGGTGGTTAAACAGTTACCAACACCTCCCTGTATTGCTCTAAACTTTATATGAGCTCAGTGGGATGGCAGGAGCAGGCTCAAGGAAGGAAGTCATCATCAGACTAGAGGGTTGGTGATGGGAGGCCAATACTCAAAACGATAAACAACAATAAATAATAAACATTTATATAATTATTTATATAATGTATGTAAGTATTTATATAATTTATATGGTGGCACAATGGCTACAACACCAGACCTGGAGTCAGGAAGACTCATCTTCCTGAGTTCAAATCTGGCCTCAGACGGTTAACTGTGTGACTTTGGGCAAGTCACTTAATACAGTGTACCTCACTTTCCTCATCTGTAAAATGAGCTGGAGAAGGAAATGGCAAACCATTCCAGTATCTTTGCCAAGAAAACCCCAAATGGGGTCACAAAGTGTTGAAAAACACTTTTGAAAAACAACTAATCACCATCAACAAATATTTATTGTATAAATTATTACTAAATATATTAAATATTCATTATATATTAATATACAACATATTTATATTATATTATATATGTTATAATACATTTATATATTATACATAAATAACATTATTTATAATATATAAATATTATAACAATGTATTTATATAATAATATATAATTAATATGTTGTTTATAATAATAAATATATTTATGTAATATATAGTTGTTATATAATATAATGTATAATATATTAAATATTTATTGTATAAATATTTATACAATGCTTTAAGGTTTGCAATGTTCTTTATAGCTATTCTCTCATTTGAGCTTCACAATATCCTTGCTTCTGCTTCATGAATGCTTAGCTTTCTTCAAAACCCAGCTCAGGATCCACCTCTACTATATTCTCTCTCTTCTTAAAATGACTACTTTGCATTACTTTGTATTTACTTCTTAATGTAAGGATTGCATACATTGAATAGAATGGAGATTCCTTGAGGGCAGGCACTAATTTGCTTTTTTTTTTCTGTGTCTTCTGTAGTTAGTACAATGCCTGACTCATAATAGGCACTGACTAGATATTTGTAGCTTAAACTGAATTAATCCAGCATCCTTAGTTAGTATGATGCCTTCTCAAACAGCAAACCAAAGTGCAGACCCTCTGTAAACTACAGAAGGGCTGGACATAGGGGCTATGTAAGGCCTAAACTACATAGGGACCAAAAACATTATGTGAAACACACCTGACTTCAAAAAGGTATCCTGATTAGGTAAGATTGTAATTTCCTTGAAGACAGGGATTTATTTTCCTGCACCACTCATGATACCCAATATACATATGTGCATATACATGTGTATGTATATATATATACACACACATGTATATATATATATATATATATATATATATATATAAAATATCTCAATTAACTCAATCAGTGGAATCTATAGTTCAAAGCATTAAGTGGTTTTGAATCCTCCAAATGACTTTTTTAATATAGATAGAAAGCAAAACCAGGAGTCAGGAAGATCTGAATTTAAATCTAACCTCAGATATGACCTGTGTGACCTGGGCACATCATTTAACTCTTCTTTGACTCAGTTTCCTCATCTATAAAATGTGGATAATAATAGTACTTTCCTCACAGGGTTATTATGAGGATTAAATCAGATAATAATTGTAAAGTGCTATACACAGTGCTTGGACCATAGTAAATGTTAGCCATTATTATGTTATTAAAAGTACAGAACTTTTGCAACAAACTATGTAGAAGTATTCAGATTATTTCTTGCTAGAATTTATTTCATGAAATATAGCTCTTAATTAGTGCCCTGGTATTCTATTTATCCAACTCCTCCTCCTCATCTGTCAAGGCTTAGTCCAAACTCCTCTTACATCATAGAGTCCCTTATCCATATCAGCCCACATTGACTTCTCTGTTCTCTAAGTTAATATAATTATAGTATTATTAATAGCACTAATTATTTTTCTACTAAAATTTTCCAATGTTTCATCTTGATGGGTTGAAGACCCTGGTTTGTTGAAGTGATTTTTAACAGCAAAGTTCAGCAAATGATAGTGGCTATTGGTCTGGGAAGACTTTAAGTAAGGATTCAGCTAGAGGCTGTCCAAGATCATCCAAGGACTATCCTAGCTAAGTTTACACAGGGTCATCAGCAGGTTGAATGACACGTAATGATTTTTTGTGTTTATAGCAATTCTCAAGATGATATGCTAATTTCCAGATCTGCTGCTTGCCTACCTCAGTGGATGAAGTGCAATACAATCCCTCAGTGCAATCATGGATCAATGAAATAATATTGCTATATTTATAGGCCTTCCCAAACTATCTCTTTTGGATTATTATAGTTTAGCTTAATTTTCTTTAAAGTTTTCAAAGCATTTGGGAAACTTTATCTTATTTGATCCCCCAATAGCAACCTTAAGAGGTAGGTAATTCAATTATTTACTCCCAGTTTATAGGTATAAAAACTGAGATATGGAGAAATTAATTGGCTTACACAAATGCCAGCACAGTTATTCAGTGGTAGAGTCAAGTCTCCAATCCATGTCCAAGACTGTGTCCACTAAAATAATCAACATGCCATTTATTTTCTGCACCATGTATTTTGTAGACCTAGGGACCATCATGACCTGTGACTGACCCTATTCCAAAATAAGAACTGGGGTATGATTTATCAGTCCAGTACTCATCTCTTCCTGTTGTATACTGCCTAATGTTCAAAGTATTCTGGGGTAACCACCAAGGTTTCTTTGAAGCTGAGATCATACCTTCATAGGTGAGTTAGCTTTTCTCTTCTCTCATTAGTCTATGATTGGTGTTGATTATCCAGTCAAACCCCATGGATCATCCTCATCCTACTTCAGGAAATTCTTCTGCTGAGTCCATCCCTAATTCATGCCTCATTGATTTACCTCTCTCCAAGTCTTTAATGTATTAGAAATTAATAGGAGTAAGTATAAGGGGAGAGGGACCATTGCATTGTACATAGAAAGCTAGGCTGATCTGGCCTCAGAACCAAGGAGTCATGTGTCCAAGCCCTGCTCCTGACACACTGGGGTTATATATGGTCCCTGGGCAGGAACAGAAACCTTTCAGGTGCCCAGGAAGCTTTCTAAGACTACAATATTTTTTTTGGTTTGCTTTTGGAGGGCAATTGGGGTTAAATAACTTGCCCAAGGTCACACAGCTAGGTTTTCATTTGTGTGTGCGTTGTGTCTGAGGCCGGATCCGAACTCAGGTCCTTCTGACTCCAGGGCCGACGCTCTACTCACTGCACCACCTAGCCACCCCAAAGACTACAATTTTCAATGAAGATGTTGAGAAAGAGAGCAGGCACAGCGGAAGAGGGGTACCTTCCCCTGGGAGGTCACTGTACCAATGAAATCATAGATCCAATCGATATCCCTGAATCAATGATAACAAAAGAAAAATCATCCACATACATCCTAGAGATAGACGCATATAACATTCTATCCACAGAGGACCACTGCTCAAGGCTAATAACTATTCACAAGTGTGTGGCTTCGGCAGGGCACTTCACATATCTAGACCTCAGTTATTGTTATGGAAAATTAAAAGACTGGTCTCTATAACCTCAAAATTCCCTTCTGATTCTAACTCTAAGCTCTTATCACCTGTTTGGGACTAACATTCTTCTTTTCATACTTATTTTCTGATGTAGGGACAAGAGTTTAGTCTGAAGTTCAGTTCCAGGTCATGACTACCTGTGAACTGAATAGCAGTGGGGTTATATTTTTAATGCTTAAACAGCAGCTAGATCTTCCTTTCCATGCTAGCATTTTATAATACTAGCTAGAGTTTACATAAAGCTTTAAGGTGTATATAATGCTTTACAAATATTATCTCATTTTATCCTCACAACAATCCTGGGAAGGAGGTGCTATTAATATTTCCATTTTAAGGGGTGGCTAGGTGGCACAGTGAATAGAGCGCCGGCCCTGTAATCAGAAGGACCTGAGTTCAGAGCCGGCCTCTGGCACTTAATCCACACAAACAAAAACCTAGCCGTGTAACCTTGGGCAAGTTACTTAACCCCAATTGCCCTAAAGGGGCGGCTAGGTGGCACAGTGAGTAAGAGTGCCGGCCTCGGAGTTGGGATGACCCGAGATCAGATCTGGCCTCAGAAAATGTGCACCCATGCATAAATAATGACTAGCCGTGTAACCTTGAGCAAGTTACTTAACCCCAATTGCTTTAAAAAAAAAAAAATATATATATATATATATATACATATATATATATATATATTTCCATTTTAGAGATGAGGAAAACTTAGGTTCAGAGGTTAAATAATTTGTCCAGGGTCATATAGTAAATAAGTCCCTGAGATCAAATTTGAGCTCAGAGCTTCCTGACTACGGGTCCAGCACTCCATCTAGCACTACCCAGCTGCCTCATTACATCTATCATGCAATACAGAAATGTGACCTGGGCCTCAATTCCCTCCATTTGCATCTGTTTTCTCCCTATATCTCTGTCATTTAGCTCTCAACTCTCTCGGGTTTCTCTTCATGAAAAGGCAGTGGTTTCTTACTAGAATTCTTTCAAAGGCAAATAACCTAAAAGAGAAGGGAGCCTCTCCAAACAATTGGTACTTTCTCCTTCATTTTTTAAAAATCCCACAAACCAGGCCACATCTTTTGTTCCAGAATTACATAGGACAGATTCCTAGTTCCCTTGGTTACTGATCCTGTAATGCCATCTTTTTCTATAATTGTTTTCTCTACATACATCATGTCTCATCAACAAGATTAAAGACTCATTGTGGACTGAGATGTTCCTATGTTGATGCTCTCAAGTCAGAACCCAAGGATAGGGATTAGATAAGATACAGATTACCTTGGACCACCTGAGCACAGCACCACTGAATTTGAGCTCAGACGCCATCTTAGCTGGAATAATGCCAGTCATAGGGAAAAGCAAGCAGGATTCCCCCAAAATGTGTCGTTAGTATAATGTCCAGGAGAGGTAGGAGTAAAATAATGGGGGAAGTATGGGGATGAAGTGGTCAATATAAGAGGTAGGCAAGAATGTAGGATATACAAGAATGATCTGTCAAAGTGATGCAATGTCAATGTAATCCACAACAAAGCCAAACCTACTAGAGGGAGTCTGAAATTGATTTTTCAGAGAGAAAAGCTAAGTGGTTAAAGCAAATTGTCCCTTTATGGGTTTCATTATAGGATATCTTTTGGATCTTTACTTAATTCCACCCCCTCCAAGGTAGATGTGTCTGTGTCTGCTGTGTGTCTTGTACACATACACACACACACACACACACACACACACACACACATAAGATAGTGTAACTATTCCTATCACACAAACACACTCCAATGGTCTCACTGCCTCACTGACAAGCAGGATATAGTGGAAAGGGTGAGTCCTTTAAAGTCAAACGACCTGGGTTCAAAACCCAATTCTCCTACTTACCTTGTGTGTCCTTGACAAATCACTTTACTTCCCTGGCCTTCTGTTTTCTGATCTGTAAAACAAGAAAACTGAACAATTAGATCATCTTAAAGACCTCTCCCAGGGGGCAATGCTTAGTCAGGTCCTGCTCCTATGATTTATCCTACTTGGGCAACCTTATAGTCCCAGGGATGATGATGGACATGTATTACTTGTTGTTCATTGATTCCATTTGCTAGGCTTTTGGATACATAGAGATTTTGGTTGTAATGATGCATCAATTTCTTAAATAATCAAGAAAAATTTAAGGTAGCAAATATGGTGGAAATTCTAGTGCAAAACAATCTCTCTGTTCCAATAAAAAGTCCAAATGCCTTGAGGAAAGATGTTGAAGGCACATCCAACAGGCCTCACCTTTCTCTCAGGATGTGTGCAAGCCTGGGCCTAGGTGGGTGGAGGTGGTCTGAGAAGGAAAAGGGAGAGTGTTAAAAGATCCCAACTGCTATAGCATTCAATTTTTTTTTCTACTCCCACAGTTTGAGAAACAAGGAGGGTAAGGATAAAGGTTCCCAGAATCTAGAGAGCTAAATGGGGAAAAATTGACCAGTCCCCAGCCTTGGGCACATTCTCTTGGCCCAAGGTTGTGAATGTTGTGCTAGTGTGCTTTGTTTTAGTATTTTTCCTTTTTTTTTTTTCCTGGCAAACAAAGAGGCCTATGCTGAGAATTTTTCAGAGCGACAGTCCAATTAATCAGGCCCTGTGCTGCAAACTATGTTCCAGTTATCCCTGTGATTGTAAATTATTTAATGGTCCCTTTGTCCTTGGTAACTCCAGAGCAGATTTCTTGTAGCATTCATTGGTCTCTTAATACCTGATGTTTGCCGGACAAAGAAGGAGAGAGGCAGGTAAGCTTGACTGGGCACTTGTTTGTATTGTAAGCAGACTATAAAGATTACAGTGTTACAGGAACCCAGCAGGTTCATCTCACTTCTCTGTAATCCATGGGCAGCTATGGCCAGAAACAACTGAATCCAATTACTTTTGTGTGTTTGACTGCCTTCCCTGAAATCCCTGCCCCAATCCCCTCACTCTGCTAGCAGAGAGGGAACTGTAATACTTTTAAAGCTCAGAGGCAGGCAACCTGAGATTCCAAAACAGAACATTATTCAATATCTCTGTGGCTGTCTGTGAGCAGATTATAGTAAAACCAGGTTCTTGGTAGACCAAGGGCACCCTACTAGAAACAGTTGCATGGAGTGTCACTGGGGCCAGGATGTCAGGAGCTAGTGCAGATGGACAAGATGAACAGCAAAAAGTTTAAGAGACTTATTCAAAGTTATATAAATGAGTCTGTGACATCTGGGAGAAATAATGTGAACCTGTAGAAAGGGTGTTAGATTTGGAATCTGAGGACTTGGGTGCATATGTATGTCCATACACATACCCATGTGGGTTATCCATGCATACATATGTAAACATATGAAAACACATGGATATATTGCGTTTTATCTGTGTGCATATATATTATAAACTCGTATAAATACAGATGACATATTGTGTATATGTTCATAATGTGCATGTGTGTTATCTGTGCACATGTGTAAACTTATAAAAAACAATGTTATATATAGGAAGGAAAGGAGAAAGAAGCGGGGGGGAGGAAAATCTTTTATTGATCACTTAACATACATCAAGCCTTGTGCTAAATGCTAGGGCAAGAAATATATAAGAAATAATCGTATTTGAAGGAAATAAGGAGTTTCCATTTGGCTTCTCATTTTATTCAAATATATAGTTTAATCCTGATATTCCATTTCCCTTTCTCAGGACAGAGAATTAGTCAACATCATGATCACCATCACCATTAGCACCATCATCAATATAGTGTTTCAACATTTGTAAAGCATTTTTAACATGTTAATTAATTTTGTCCACACTGGAACCCTGGGAGGTAGGTGCTATTATTATCCCTATTACACGTGAAGAAAATGAGTCAGGTAGGTTATATAAAATGATTTGCCCGGGGTCATATAACAAGAAAGTGTCAAAGACAGGATTTGAACTTAGGTCTTCCTGATTCTTGGTCTATCCCTTTATTAACTATACAACCTTTTTAAAGATCTGTGGTCCTAAGTCAATTGGCATTGGTGTGGAAATTATTAACTATAGATCAAGTTTTTTTTTCAGGACTCAAGAAAAAAAAAGAGTGAATATGCCTGGAGATGAAATATCAGTGGACAGAAAGATCTAAACCTAACTTTGCCACTGACCTGCTATGTGACATTAAGTAACCCTTCTCTAGGCATTAGTTTCCCCATCTCTAAAATAGGAGTAACACTGCATAGATATAGATTTATGCAAATATATGCATATTCATAGATTTGGCATGAGTATCTAAGGCATGCCTTGAACTTCTTGGAAAAATGATGTGGGTAAATCCAAAGCCAAACTTGTAGTAACTGATCGTCTCCATAAAAATGGTCAATGTTAGCCTCAGCTTTCATATGGGGTATTTTTTGTCTTAACTGATCCCTACCAGGAATTTTGGAGGCTCTTTCTAGAAGTCATAAGGAATGTTCCAATACAGGATAGCTTTAAATGAAAAATACTCACCCTCCCCCCAAATCAAAGAACACATATAATTTCCAAGTTATTTGAGATGCATGAAATAGCATACAATTCCAGTAGTAACTAGAGTGGAGTCTGCATGGTTTTTCCCAGATGCCAACATCAGGATAAGTACACTTTCTCACCCCACCCTATCCCCACAGAGATCTGGAGATGTCTGACAGTATTCAGCCATTACATAGACTATGGGGATAGATGGAGGTGTTGAGGGCAGGTCAGAAATAGCAAAGGAGTGGGATAGAGGGCTAGGGAAGATTGAGGGGAGGAGGAAATTGAGACCCCTCCATCCTTGAATGCATCAGCAGTTGGATTTTCATCCAGGATCCAGCCCACACACTACTGCCCTCCTACCCTCATCTTCACTCAACTGAATTTGTCCCAGGTGCTGTTAATACTCAATGAGTTAGCCAGAGATATTTGGCCTTCCTGGACTTCTGATGAAGTGAACTCCTTCTTTATTCTAAGACGGATAAGAGCAACATTAAGATGGACTTAGTCTTTGCCTTCTATCAATTCTCAGATTCCCTCATGTCAGCTGCCAAATCAAACATAAAAACTGGCTGCCTATTCCCGTCCCACCAGGCTGTTCCTCTTGCTGAATTGGGCTGCCTGATAGGGAAGTAAAGATGGTTTCCATTCCACCCGCTTCTAAGTTGTCTCCCACTGGAATGCTGGGTCACTTCTCTTTGTAAAATGTTTTAACCTCCTGGTAAACAAAGATGATGTTACCAGTCCCCATTTGAATTTCCATTTTCCCCAAATATCTACTTCTCTCCCAAAACTTTATATCACCTGATTGTAACAGATAAACAATCAACAAATATATGAATCCAATATATATATGGAATATTGTGCTGGGGGTGGGGAGGGGGAAGCATCAAAGACACCATGAAGGTAAGACATCAATCCTTGTCCTCAAGGAGCTTAGAATGTAGTCATTTATAATTCAGTAGTCTAGTAATCAGTTACAAGAGGGATGTATACTCCTCTCTTCTCTATTTGAACGAGTCCCCAGATAAATAAGGAGTCAGACACATGAACCCTTTTATTTCCCTTGCTTTCTCCAGTGTGGAAGCTGAATGAAAACTGTCCTGTCTTCTCATCCCCATTGCTGGTGTCTTCTCAGATCCAAGCACTGAAATGTTTTCTTTTGTGAAATGCAGGCTCACCCCATGCCCCTTTCCCACTCTATTCCAGACATGGATTTCAAAAGATTCAGGGGGTGGAGAGTGGGTTGGACTGGGAGTTACATTCCAAACCACTTCAGTCTGTGGCTGTCTTTATTGTCCCCTTTCAAAGCCCATCCAAAAACTTTATGAGTCTCCATTTTTCATTTAATTTTTATTTCATTCAGGGAAAAACAAAGAAAAGAAAAAGAAACATATTGTTCCACTGGCAAATTCAAATTTATTTATTTATTTTAAAATTTACTTTTCAGATCCATTGTTAACTATTTGACACTAATTGAGTAATCACACCCAAGGGGACCTCCTCACCCCAACCCCAAGCAGTGTTATGGCTGTAGTTGAGCATTGCCTCCTCTGAGTGGCTGGTTGTGACCCACCTCAGGTGCTGATGCCTTCTCTTGTCATGAGTAGGTGAGGCTTGAGGAAGATCTGCTTATTTTGCCTGATAAAGCTATTATCTAGTTTACTTTCAGCTTTATCCCTTTTTCTGATCTAAAATGCTGCAAGGTTGCCTCTTGAGATGGGATTAATATCAATCAATCAGTCAGCAATCATTGATTCGTTAATCAAAATGCTAAGCTATTACTTCTAGGATAAAATGTAAACTTCTTTGTCATTTAAATCCCTTCACAACCTGGCTTTCTCCTGCTTTTCCAACTTTCTTACACCTTATACCCTGTAAGATCTAGGCCCACTGGCCTCTTCACACAGGACATTCCTTCTCTCAAATCATGCCTTTTCACTTGCTGTTCCCCACACCTGGAATGCTCTCCCTCCTGTCCTGGAGGTTTCCTGGTGTTCTTAAGGACTCAGTTAAATCTCATCTCTCTAGGAGGCCTTTCCTTGCCAACCTCACGCTAGGGTTTTCCCTAGGAAATTAACTTTCCCTAGGAAATTTCCCTAGGAAAATACTCTTTCTAGATCTTGCATGAGTCTAGTATGGTGCTCTCACCACGGCTCATTTTTTGTATTCCTAGCACTTAACAGAATTCATAGCATATAATAAACTCTTAATAACTGCTTATGTACTGACTGAAAAAGTTTATTCTTCTCCCAACCTCAGTATTCATTCTAAAAGGAAAAAAGTTATCTAAAAGGAGAAAAGAGTCACTATATTGATAATGTAAGACTAGAATTCCTCAGAGTCACTGTGCCAAATCAACATACAGCAAGCATTCTACGAATACTTGTTGTTTGGTTGGCTGACCCAGAAGAAGACTGTATTGGCAAGAAACTCAAACCATCTGGTGGGTCTCTTTCTGCTCCCCATCCACCTGCTTAAATTGAATGGGAAATTAGCCAGCTCCCACTTCCTGCAAAGTCTCTAGTCTGTCTTAAAACACAATGTTCAGATAGGGCTATTTATGAATGGTGGGTTCTAGTGGTTTCAACTAAAGCCCCTCTAGAGTCTAATGATAAAAAAGAGGATAGTATATTAGAGGTTGCATCATATCTCCTGTTCATTCTATGTCTACTTTCTTCTGAAATGTCATTTTCCTGGAGATTTTATCTATAAGCTTCTTCCCCTGTCTTCTCACTAGATTCAGTGATTTCCAGCAGAAATACACAGCCAGTCTCAGTTAACATCTGTCTCCTCCCACTCATTATGGTTAGGAAACTAATAAGTTCTCCTGCTGTGTCTGTCAATCCCAGAGATGGAAACTGAATGTAGATCCTATATCCTCATCACCAAGTGATCCTGTAATGGGCTGGTGATGGAGAGGAAAAGCATCTGGGAGAGGAATACCAGCCTTGTTCTTTTTTTTCTTCACCCTTGTCTCCTGGAGTCATGAGAAGAATGAGAAAACTCCAAATAAAATTTCATTAGCCATTGTAGGAGATCCCAGTTTTGGCTGCCTGAAGAATTTGCCTAGACCTCTAATGAGGTTCCAGAATTTCTGGAAGTGAAAATCCTTTGAGACTGAGGGATTTCTTCAACCTACCAAAGATTCAAGGGGCTCAGGGGAAAAGACTCAGAGCAGAGTTTCCTAACATAACCATACTCCAAGAGTCACAAGGCTTGGTTGTCTCCCCTGACCATCCGTATGTGCCATCTTTTCTCTGCAACTATCCCAGCTTTTCTTTTCAAACTGTGCAACATGCTAAATTTCCTTTACAAATTAATGAGCAATACCTTCAAGCCTTCTTAGGCAAACGGGCCACTCATTGGGAATCCTCTAAGTGGAAGAATTTATTTTGTGGAATGGAGGGAGAGAGAGTGGTACAAATAGCATGGACATGATTTTGGAAAGCATAGAGAAAGAGGACTGAACAGTCTTTTTAAATAGAAAGAATCATAGAAATTGATGAAATGATAGGAGTTGCCTGGGCGGGACCTGGGCAGCCATAGGCAAATGACAGGTTGGGTTTGCTGTCCAGACTCAGACCAATGGCTAGTTCAATCAGCTCCATGATATTAGAGGTGAGGGAAAGGGAGAGGCAGGGCTTTCCAACAAAAGATGAGGGCTTTATAACCATCAAGGGAGTGCTGAGGCAGTAACAGATCTCCAATTCAACCACTGAAGCCTGACAGCATCCTACTCTTACAAATCAAAATGAGGTGCTCTGTTAGGCTATACACCGTTGTTTTACTGGCAAGTATCCTTTCCCATTTGCCATTCAGAGGGATCCACACTTGATGCTTGGGTATTATTCAGTCCTCTAACACACATTCATTCCTTATGGGGTAATATGATGAAGTAAATAGAATGCTGAACTTGCAGTTCAAAAGATTTAGTTAAAATCTTGTTTATGACATTTTCTAGCCATGTGACCCTGGACAAGTCATTTAACCTCCCCAAGCCTCAGTTTCTTTATTTGTAATATGGAGTTATAGATAGAACTTTCTAATTATTGTGAGGAACAAATTGAATGCATGCACAGTGCTTTGCAAAGTGAAGTGAACAGAACGAGTACAATTTACACAATAGCAACAATATGGTAAAGATAAACAACTTTGAAGGACTTAGCAACTGCAGTTTACTTAATGACTAACCAAGATCCAAACTGATGATGAAACATGCTGCACCCCCCCCCCCGCTGGCCCCCCTCCGCCCGCCGCACTCCCCCCACCGCACCCTCCCTCCCACATCCCTTTCCCCCTGCCATATAAGGAGCTTATGGACTTAGAGTAAAGATTGAAACGTCTTTTCTTTTGCTTTCTCTTTCCATATTATCCTTTTTCTTCCCTCTTTCCTATCTTCTTTCCTCCCTCCCTTCCTTCTCTTCTCCCTTCCCCTCCTTCTCTTTATCCCCTTCCTTTCTTCCTTCCTTCCTTCCTTTATTCCTTCCTCCTTTCCTCCCTCCTTCACTGTATTTGAATGTGGGGGCCCCCTTTGGATCAAATTCTGGTTCTGTTACTTACCAGTTGTGATCTTGACCTTTCTCAGCTTCAGTTTCCCCATTTGTAAAACGGGAGTTGGGGTTGAAACTAGATAATTTCTAATGCCTTTTCTAGCTGTCTAAATCCATGCTACTTTGAGCCTATAATCATGTCATCTACAAGAATGTGTGATGTGACCATCTCTACAGCTACCCATCCTGACAGTAGCTCAGAATCCACTATAATACTGAATTATTAATTAAGTGATTGGACTTCATTTCAGGCTCCATGAGCCAGATCTACCATTGAATGACTGGAATGGAGAAGAGCTTTATGTCTCCCTGCTGTTTTCCATATCTAGGGTATTTCTCAGTCCTTTGTTCAGTTTCATAATTATGCTATTTATGAAAGAAATGTTATTACATAGGAAGGAGATAAATAGGACCCACATTCTGAAAGCCATCTCTTGGGCATATGAAAGACAAGGATATTCACTGTCCAGTTCCTAATGGACTATGAGTAGTTGAGAAGTATAAAGACAGTTGGAAAATAATAGAATTCTGGCTATCTCACACTCTACATTGGGGCTCCTGGGTGAAGCCAAAAGACCTCTGGGAATTGGAGAACCAAGCAAGAGGAGTAAGAACTGTAGCTGTCCTTTCCTCCACATCTGAGTAGAAGGTACAGGCTGCAACAAAAAGCAAAAACAAAGCAAATTGGAAGAAAAATCTCTTCTTACTGAATGTCTCACTTTTGACCAGAAATTTCTCAAACAAGCTAGGTTGATCTTTGGATAATATGCCAAGTTCATCACTCAAACTTTGACCTTGATGAACCTGCTGGAGCTTGTAGTCACTCCACTAATACTGGGGTCACCTTCATAGCCCCTAAGGCATATAAATGAGACTTTATTGGAGCTCAGTGTTTAATGGAAGAAGAATTAGTGTGACATGGTCCATTTTTCACTCTCTACTTATCTCCCAACCTTCTTTCACAGAATTTCTCCCAGCTCAGTTTTCATTAGCAAAAAAGATAGGACAGAGCTTCATAGCCTGTAAATCTCTCAACTTTCTTCATAATTGGATTTCTTAAGTTCATTCTATTGCTAAATAGGAGCAGGCACCATAGGAAGCCTGCTGCAGACCTCCTCCTCCCTTCTCTATCCTCCTCCATGGTCACAGGATTAAAATATCTATCAGTCCTAAAGGGCAAAGGCCATGGATTCCAATCCCCTTATTTAACAGATGAGAAAACAGAGACCCAATAAGGCTGTGACTTGTCATGGTCATATAGGCAGTGTTATAGTGGCAACTTGAGCCCAGGTCTTATTGCAGAGCCAGTAAGGAACGTCAAGTGAAGCATTTTGTCTATAAAATAGAGTACTTGAGGAGATCATGTATACAAGCCTAGAAAGATAGGCTGGAATCAGCCTATTAGGGCTTTAAATGCCAAAAGGAGAATCGGGGATTCCTCTCCCCAAACCCTATCTCTGTCTGCTGCATAGACCTAAACAGGCTCTTGAGGGAAGAGGGCATCATCCATTGAGTTTCCATTTTGCCCCAGCCCTCCATGTTCATTTCCTACCAGCTGCTTGATACCCTCCACTAGGTGGATGCTAATCCCCTAACAACATCCCCAATGCAAGTAACAAAGAGCCCTATTCCCCTAGATCGTTGAATCCACCAGCCTCTTCTCAACAGGAGTTAGCTATTCATACTGCCCAGATGAGCAGGGGCCATCAACTACAGTACTTCCAGTAATAGTGTAGACCACCGAGCCTTTACATCCACCCTGCAGCTGACTCCTCATTTATATTTCATCTCACTTATTTAGATTGTAAGTCCCTAGAGAACAGGGATTGTTTGTTTGTTTTTTTTCTGTTTCTATCTATAGCACTTAACAAAGTGCTTTGCACATAGTATGCAATTAATAAATGTCTTTCCATTCCATTTCATATAGATGGTGCAATGGACAGAATACTGTGTTTGGATATTTGTAATAATAATAATAGGCAGCATTTATGTAATGCTTACTATGTGCTAAGTGTTTTACAAATATCATTTCATTTGATCCTCACAAAAATTCTGGGAGGGAGGTGCTGATATTATCCTCATTTTTCACCTGAGCAAACTGAGGCAAGCAGAAGTTAAGTAACTTCCCTAGGGTTATACAGCAAGTAAGTGTCTGAGGTAGGATTTGAACTCAGATCTTCCCGACTTCAAGCCCAGTGCTCTAGCCATTGTACCATCTGAGTGCTCATCTGACTTCAGACACTTACTAGCAGTGTTATCCTTGAAAAGAATCTTAACCTCCCTCAGCCTCAATCTTTTCATCTATAAAAGGGGGGGGGGGGGTTAGAAGTGAAGCAAGGGACTTGGAAGTCCTTTCCAGGTCTAAATCTATGATTCTATTATCTTTTGAACAATTTCAGGTTTCCTATGAATGACTCAATTGATATGGAAAGTCTGTTGTGAGTTCTAATCCTCTGTCTCTGTCACAGAGTTAATATCAGGGAGCAGTTTCAGGTTTTCCTCTTGAAGTCCACAACAGTCCAGGAGATCATGAAAGATATACCTTCATAAATAGAGACTCAATGTATAATTCAAGATGAAAGAAAAAAAAAAGGAAATCGCAGGGTTTGCTTAAATGTTATTTTTTTTCCTTCGAAGTTACCTGGATTAGTTGATCAGCTTGATTTACGTGCCAGTGTATGATAACTTATCTCTCTAAGTATAGAAGACACAACAGAAGCTCGAACATTTCTTTTCTTTTTTTTCTGGACCTGTGAATTTTATTGGTGTTGGGAGTTTTGAGTAAGAAAACTCCCTGTACCAATGCAGATTATCAATAATTCTGTGATTTAAGGAAGGAGGTACACAGGGGTACTAAGAGGTCAAGCAACTTGTCTAGGAATACCCAACTCATATGGGCTGGAGGAAGGATTTGAACCCGTCTTCTTGCCTCTGAAGGCAGTTCTACAATTACTGCAAAAAAAAAACAACTCCCTTCTTGTAGATTAAGTAAAAGATTGGCATGGTCTCCATGCATGAGTAGAATCAAACTGGTTTCCATCTCTTACCCCAGTGGGAAACCAAGTAAACTTGAGACTCTTGGTTAAGTCAACACATTTACTAAGCACCTACTTTGTCCAGCCCAGTGTCTTAGGCCCTGCAGGGGCACATAAAAAGACAGAAGAAAATTACAAAACCACAGTTTAGACATGAAAAGACCCTTAGCATCCCTTCCAGTACAATACCCTCATTTTACAAATAACGGAACTGAAGTCCAGAAAAGTATTTTACCAAAGCTTACACTGATAGTCTATAGCAAAGCTGCCATTCAAAGCCACATCCTAAACTCTAACTCCTATATTCTTTCCCCTCTACCTAAATTATTTCTGCACTCCTCCCCCATCACAACCCTGGGAGAATGGGCAATTTATGGTCCTGGAGTGTATGCTCGTCCATACCCTATACATGCCCTGTGTCCTTTCCCTCAATGAGCTCAGTTGTGAGCAAAAGACATCCATGAAAAGTTAAATAACGGAAAAAATCTAAATAATGCTATCAAATTCATTCATCATGCATTTGTTTATCAAGGAACTATAAGACAGCAATATAATCAACTATAATAAAGGAAAGATGAGTTAGGAGGTTATTGTATTAAGGAACAAGAAAAAGATGAATGTCTGACACTCCTCCCACTCAGTCACAGATAGCCCTCAGAAGAAAGTGAGGCCTCCATGGGAATGGGCAGCCAACTTTATCTTCAGAGTAGACCTAGATTACAATAAAGGTAAGTAAGTATGTAAGAAAGAAATGAAAAATAGATTTATAAAGTCATAAAGTGTTACAAATGGTAGGAACCCTTAAAATCATCAAGACTAGCCCCTTCTTATTACTGTGGCCCCAGAGAGGAGAAAAGCATTCATAACAGAGGTGAATTTGTCTCCAAACAAATGGAGTTCCATAAGTCACAATTCATAAGTTTTTAATCCATCTGAATATGTGGACCCCTTTTCAGCATCAAAACAAAGAGCAAAACAAAACTGCCAACTCTCATAGGATCATAGTTATATTATTAGTACCCATTGACTAAGAAAATGAATGACTCAAAAACCAAACCCAACCACCCACTATAAATATAGTACTTTAAAATATTTTTTCTAAAATTAATCACAAAATGTATATGCTACAATAGATCCTGTGGAAATGGAACATATGATGACTCATCTATACTACCCCATCCTAGGTGACTCCTGTCCCAATTCTTCCATTAATCCTCTAGAAGGGATATACTTAAAGGGCACTTTCATCTAGGTGTCTGCATATTGAGAGAACATCAGTGAAGCAAGAACACAAGCTATTTGCTATGTCTCATTCCTCATGATATATAACCAGCCCCCTCCCTTTAAGTTCACACATTTCTTGGATGATACCCCTTTATATCACTTCTTGCATACAATTCACCATTAGAAAGAAATATGCTAAAGCCTATTTTTATAGGGATTCTCCTACTATGGAACTCTCCATTGGTACCAGGTAATCTGCCGTCTTGTTTCTATGGAAGAAAAAAAAACAACAACAAAAAATAGCATCTACATGCATTTGAAAAGTAGTAAATATATGTGTGTGTATGTATATGTGCATTCTATATAAATATATATTAAATATATATACACATATGTATATGTAAGCTCCATATGTATACATATATGTATATTCATATCTACACATATATATGTATATAGTAGGCTTTAGAACTCTGACTTCAACTGTTTAGGGAACTCACAGCAAATGAAGTCTCTCCATTGATTCAATTGGCAGTGTCCTACAACTTTAAAATCTTAGAGACTTTTCTGGGACCTTTAGAGATAAAGTGACCTTCTCAAAGTCATCAGGCAAGTAGGTATAGGAAAGATGACTTGAATTCAGCTCTTCCTGACTTAGATTCCATCCCTTATTCTCTACCCACTACAACTTTCTTTTCTCCATAGATGCATATAAGCATGGCATCATTGATTCAGTCTACAGAAGGCATATTTGTTTATTATACTAACAAATTTTAGTTTAAAATTGATCTAAATAAAAATTAAAATGCTAGTTTTTTTTGGCTACCATATGGATACATAATTGGAAACCAGATGGTTAAAGGATTTAGACAGATGTATTAGGAAAAGAAGTTTGTTGTTTTTCCTTGCTTTCCTTCAACAATTCTTTTTTGGTGAGTATTTCAGATTTAATAAAATATTAATTAATCACTAGCACTGACTTTTTGTTCAGCAAAATAAATTCAGTGTCTTACAGCTAGAAAGGACCTTAGGTATAAACTGATCTAACTTCCACATTTTATAGGTAATAATAGCTCACAAAGAAATTCTTTCACAATAGGATTAAGAAAGGCTCAGGAGAAGACATGAGATTTGAGCACTCTTGAAGGGAGCTAAGAATTCTAAAAGACTGAGGTAAAGAGGGACTGTCCTTCAGTTATGGGAACAGTACATCAAAGGCATGGAGAAAAGAACTGGATTATCAAACTCTGAGAACTGTGAAAAACCTTGTTTGGCTAGAACATAGAGGGAACAAAGAGAAGTAATAGAAAAATCAGTCTTGAAATGTACCCTGAAGGTAAATTTTTGAAGCTTTTAAATGATGAAGCTGATGGGTTTGTGTTTTATATTAGAGAAGATAGGAAGACATAAAAGATTTTTGAACTTGGAAGATTTGTGGTTAGATGTGAGCCTTAGGAAGATTTTTTTTCTTTTTTGGCAGCAGGTTAGAGGATGAATAGGTGAATGGAGGAACTGGAAGCTGGAAAACAAGTAGGAGACTATTTGAATGAGTAGGTAAAAGATGATGAAGGTCTGGAAGAATAGTGGCCACATTAGCGGAAAGAGGACAATGGCAAGAAATGTTTTGGAGGCAAAAGCAATATGACTTTGCACCTTATTTGAATGTGGGAATGAGAAATAGGAAATAGCCAAGAATGGTTCCAAGGTTTTGAATCTGGGTGGCTATGAGAATGGTGGCACCCTCAAATAAAATACGGGAAATGGGAGAAGAGGTAAAAAGGGAGTAAGGTAATGAGTTTTGTTGTGGACATGCTACATTTGATAGTGCATGTGAATGGAGATATAACCAGCTAAGTATCCACATAATGACCAGAATTTGGGAGAAATATTGAGGTTAGATATGCAAATTTTGTAGCTATATGTGTTGATAATGACTGGACCCTTGGAGGACAGATGATATTACAAATGTGAATCATTTGTAGAGAGAAAAGAGAAGAATGGCTGGTACATAACTTTGGGGAAGACCTATGCTCAGGATATGGGAGATGGGTCATGATCCAGAAAAGGAGATTAAGAAGAAATAGTGGGCCAGAAGAACTGGGAGAAAATAGTACCATATAAACCAAGGGAAGAAAAAGATCCAGAAAAAAGGAGTAGCCAGCAGTGTCAAAAGCTGAAGAGAGGTCAACTAGAAAAAGAAAAGGGTCATCAGATTTAACAATTAAGAGGTCATTTGGTAACCTGGGAAACGATAAGAGTAGTTAGGTAGGGAGGTCAAGAAGTCAGATTACAAGGAGTTGAGACATGAACAGATGAGGAAGCTTAGACCAATTAGTGTAGATAAGTTTTTCTAGGAATTTAGTTGTGAGAAAAACATGTGAAGAGACATAGGATGAAAGTTTGAGAAAATAGGAGGATTGAGTGTTTTTGTTTGTTTTTCAGATGGGCTATCTGGGCATATTTGTATTCAGCAGAGAACTAAGGTAGACAAAAAGATATTACAGTTATCTGTTCAACATCTCAGGGGTTGGGGACTTGGTGTCACGTGCTATCTGGAAAATCTGAATACAATATTTTGGCCTTTCCTTTGAACCAGAGAAATCTGATTTTTTTTTCTTGTATGACATGTTTACAATACCTTTCAATAAAATTTGGGTTGATATTATACAATACTATAGGTATATTTTGTGCATTTCTAAGTTTCTAAACTTTTTCTATGTCATCAGCTGGCCTTCACATGTTGTCTACGGCTTCCACAAAACTCCCCCAAATTTCCCATTTAATTTCTTATCTGACCCATGATGTGTCAAAATCTTGATGGGGCAAGATGTGATGTGGAAGGGCTAACTGTAAATATGAGAAACAGAGAAAGGGAAAGGGGGAGAGAAGAGGATTGGATTGAGATAAAGGAGAGACAAATATAGACAGAGACAGAAAGATAAACAGGGAAAGAGAGAGAGATCCAGAGAAAGAGATACAGCGAGACAGAGGCACACAGAGGGAGAATGTGTGTGTGTGTGTGTGTGTGTGTGTGTGTGTGTGTGTGAAAGAGAGAGAGAGAGAGAGAGAGAGAGAGAGAGAGAGAGAGAGAGAGAGAAGACAGACAGAGAAGACAGACAGAGACAGACAGACAGAGAGACAGAGAGGTTCAAGGGGTAGTCTACTAGAAGAGATAAGGAGATGAGAATTTAAGGACAAAGTAGAAGGTTTGACCTTGGCAAAAATAGTGGAGGCACCTCTTCTTCAGAGCCTGGATGGAAGACTAGAGGAAAATATAGAGGAGTTTTGAGGGGTATAGCGGTAAAGAAAAGGGAACTCAGGACTGATGCCTTTATATGATTAGCAAAGTCGAAGGTAAGGTCCTCAGCACAGAGATGAGAAAGAGGGAAGATAAGGTTATGTGGGAATGAAGGGGTCAAAACTAACCAACTGGTAGAAGTTACAGAGATGTGGTTTGTCATTCAATATATGGAAATGCTTTCTCATAATTACAACTATTGAAAATAGAAAGTGAGGCTTCCAAAGATACTGTAGTGATCTCCCTGTCACTATAGACCTTCAAGTTAAGCATATATAATTCCTTCATTGAAAATGTCATATGGGGGATTCATGCCATGGGTTCTTATGTCATGGACCCTTCAGGAAGCCTGGTAAAGCCCACGGGCCCCTTTTCAGAATCATATTTTTAAATGAATAAAGTAAAATACATAAAATTTACAAAAGATGCCAATTATATTAAAATATGGTTCTCAAAATGTATAGACTTTTAAAAATGTCAATAGACCCCCAGATTAAGGACCTTTGGTCTGTTAATAGTTTATGATATCCCTTTTCACTCTAGGATTCTAAGCATGTATTTTGAGCTCCTTCGGGATTTTGTAACCTGTTACTGAGCCCCCTGAACACCATTAGTGCCTCTTAGCTAAACTGACCATAATTAGCTCCTTTAGGGGCTTTGATTATGCCTAGTGTTCACTTGATGTTCCTTCCAATACAATTGCCATCCTCTTTTTATTCAATGGCTCGTGAGGAAGCCTAGACCTGGGAGTGCTCCCCCCGAGAGCCTCCTCCATGAACATTTTTTAAGGATGCCTGGAATAAAAGCAGTTTGTACCTCCATACCTGACAGCCACCTCAGAAAAAGTCTTTTAATTCAACTTCTACCAGACTACATAACAGCCAAGCTAATTAATGGCCTGTCTGCCCCTTAGCAGTCAAAGTGGTTTAGAGAAATGGAGGAGTTGGCAGTGAAGGGGGGAGGATTATGGGCTTCTGGGACTTGACCCTAAAGCTGTCTGTATTCCAAAGCAAAGGCAAAGACAAGGAAGAATGGCAGAGACTGTGCATTAGGTCAGGCCCCAATCAATAAGGTACAATTTCATAGCTCATTATTCCTCGGCTTGTGTGTGCCAGAGCTGAAATGGGGAGGGGGAGGGGTGGAGGTGGGAAGGGAGGGGGTGGAGAATCATATGGAAACAATTAGTGGAACTTTCATTCAAAAAAGCATTAGGGTGTTTGTAGCATCGAAGCTCAAGTGACCCCTATTCTGGGACCATAATTCACCAACACTTAATACCATTTACCCTGCAGATGTGCATTTTATACAGAAATATCAGTTTACCACTTTGAAAAATTAACCTATTGAAGGCTGTCAAATTCTGAGTGCCCTCATGGGGGTATTATATAGTGTCTACATAGCTCTGTTTCGCCTTCTTCCCCTGGGAGGATGGATGCCTGGGTTAACTGGAAAGTGAGGTGGCTAATGAGAGAGAGTGGTGGAAGCAGGAGAGAGGTGGGAACTCAAGCAGTGAGGTGGGTCTCCCTGAAAAGAGAATATCTCTTTTCTCAGCCACAGATTGGGGGAACAGCGAACCTTTTCTCCCAGCCTTTAGACCTCCTAGTCAGAAGGCACAGGCTTGTTTAGGAAGATGAGAGCCCAGGAAGAAGGAAAATAGCCAAAGGTTTGAAGGACAGAAGGTGACTTAATTTAAGGTTTGGGAGTACAATAGAGTTAGTAGACCTGCTGCTGGAAGAAAAAGGTAATGAGATTTTATACTAAAATTTAATTTTCTTGTAGGAATGTAGTGGCACACTCAAAATTCAGTGTAGTTTAACTTCTACAGAGGAAAGGGGATCTGAGCAGCTTGAACCCAGGCAAACTGTGAAGAAGGTGAAAGTAATTTCTCAAGTCTCCCCTCCCAATGTCCCTCTCTCTCAGCTTGGGACCTATTTCAATTCAGTGAGTATTAAACAATTACTATACCTAGCACAGTGGTAGGGGCTAGAGACACAATGGCAAAAAAGACATAGCCCTGTCCTCACCCTCAAGGAACTTCCCTATTGGGAGATTCAGTCAGTATAGAAAGAAGTATGGAACAAATGGATTTGAAGTGGAAGGTGGCACCAATGACTAGGAGGATGGAAGAAACATTCACAGAAGACGTGAGCTTTGAAGATAAGGATTCAGAAAGGCATAATGGGCATGGTGCATGTTCAAGGTACAGAAAAGTGTCTTGTTCAAAGTGGCATAGGAAGGCGATGGAATGTTGAATGGGAATGATGGAATGGAAAAGGTAGGTTTCTGTGAAAGTTTTATAATGGAAAGATTCTAGTTTGCCTAGAAGAGAAGAGAATAAGAATTTGTATAGCACCTACTATGTACCAAATACTATTTCATTTGATCCTCACAACAACCCTGGAAGACAGGTAAAGGAAACAGAGTTGAGAAAAAAGAAGTCAAGTAACTTTCTAGCTGTATAACCCTGATTTATCTCCGTTTGTCTTAGTTTCCTCAACTGTAAAATGGGAATGATAGAACTTACCTCACAGGGTTTCGAAGGTTCAAATGAGATAGCATTGTAAAAAGCACTTAGCAACATGTCTGGCACACAGTAGGTTCTATATAACAATTTATTCTCTTTCCCATTCCCTACATGGCCAGGCCGTGGAGTTTACAATTTATTTTAGAGTTAATAGCAATAAATCAGTCAATTCAAATTGGATGTCCTAGAGACATCTTAAACTCAATGTATCAAAACTTAGCTCATTATCTCCACCCCTCCCAACACCTTCTCCTCTTCCCAGGTCCCCTATTTCTATAAAGAGCTCTACCACCCTTCCAGTTTTCACCCTTCCAGTATGGACTCCTCACTCTATCTCACCCTGCATATCCAATCTGTTGCCAAATCTTGCCATTTCTACTTTCACAACATCTCAAATAATGGTAAGATATTATAACACTGCAGGGAAGAGGTGGCAAAGGTATGAATGATGATGGGGCCTAGGTAATTAGAGAGAAGCGATGGGATTAGAGAGATAGTCAAGTAAGAGCAACTCTATGAGCATATTAACATAGTGTTTATTATGTGCCAGGCACCATAAGTAGCACTGGGAAATACAAAGAAAAGTAAAGACAGTTCTTGTCCTCAAGAAATTCACATTCAAAAGTATAATAGTAAGTGAATTACTTGAGACAAGTAATAATTTTTATTCGTTTTTATTCTGTGTCAGCAATGGTCATGTATGTTCCCACTGGCATTAGGCTGAATGTCCTAGAGACATCTGACCATAACCATATGAAATTAAATTGATCTGATTTCTTAAGATTTATTAGTATCCCAGCACTCTATCAGTACAATTCTGGATTTCATACTATACATGTTCATTCAATTCAGTGAAAATTCATTAAGTGCCAGGCATTGTGTGAAGTATTGGAGATACAAATCAGAAATAAAAGACAGTTTCTGCCCTCATGGAGCATATAATCTCAGGAAATACACACAAAAGGAAAATGAAAAGAGGGGAAGGCATCACCAGGATGAATGATAATACATGGCATCAAAACCTAGCAGAGCTTTTGATGGAAAATGAACAGTTGCCTGGAATGTTCTAAAAGTTTAAAGTCTTCTATGAAAGAAGGCTTTGAGTGGCATTTACTACTTCACTCTTCAGGCATCCTATCAGAGGGGAGAGGTAATTTAAAGGGTTGAGAAGCTGTTGAACATCAATATTGAATGTCGATCAGAGATTTCAGGTGATCAGTTTATCCTGGAAGAAGGCATGATATAGCACAGAGTGGTAACTAAGGAGAACCATTAATAGAAAATGGAGAGTATTATTGTTCTCCTTTATTGTGTCCTTAAGTCAGCAGTTTCTTTTTCTTTTTTTAACGAATGGACATTATTTCAGGGAATCAAGTAAAATTTGTTGCTTTTTTAAAAAAAGAATACTTTAATGGCTGTTAGAGATTGCATATTGGTCATTGGTGAAACCAAGCATTTCAATCATTATTATTAGCATTTGTTAAAGTTAAACCCATGATTAAATCAAGTTAATTATTAATTTTTAAGACAACGGAACAAAGTCAGTGGTAAAGTATAATCAAAGATGAGAAACAAGTGACAAACAAATTCTGCAAAACAATCTAATTAATCTTCAAAAAGAAAGGGCATTCAGAAGGAACTGGAAGATGGAGAGGTTGTTACTGGTTCTGCTACACTGAGGCATGGTCAGTTTGAAGTTAAAAGAACCTAAAAAAAATTTGTAAAAAAATGAGATGCTGATCTGTGAAGAAAAAAGTCCCTCATCTTGGGCAAGACAATACAAAGAATAGAATATTGGGGGCGGCTAGGTGGCGCAGTGAGTAGAGTACCGGCCTTGGAGCCAGAAGGACCTGAGTTCGGTTCCAGCCTCAGCCACTTAACACACACAAACAAAAACCTAGCCGTGTAACCTTGGGCAAGTTACTTAACCCCAATTGCCCTCCGAAAAGCAAAAAAAAAAAAAAAAAAAAGAATAGAATATTGAAGATAGGACAAAAAGTAATTTTTACTGAAGAAATTCACTTTATCATTTAAGACTGTTCTAAAACAGTGATAGAAATAGTATAGATCTCAGTTAAACTATAAAATTTCTACCCCTAAAAAAAGGCATAGGGACTTTTTTTAACTTCTAGTGCTTCTGGAAATCATGTGGCCATTGAAGGAATGATATGCATATGATAACTATATTTATATATGTTGAGGATCAGAATTGTTCCAGAATCAGAGACATTTCCAACTGAAGATTTAATACTACAGGGATTTTCCACATGTCACAAAAAGTTAAGAAATGAGGATTAACATGCTTCAGTGGACAGGGATCTTACCTAATTGAAAACATTGTGGGTTCTACTTCATACTCACCAGACTGGCAAAATTGAAAAAATACAAAAACTCATAATGACAGTAGTTGGAAAGACATATATGCGAGTGACCTGTGCCAAAGTAAGGAGGTTGAAAGTAGAATTCTGGATTGGGGGAACAGCAAGCAAGGAAATGAGTCTGAAAAGAATGGTATAAAGGGGTGTCCAGTTTTGTACGTCTGGAAACGTAGGCTGGAGACATTTAGTGAAGGATTTTAAAGGTCTACAGTGGGGACATGGAGTTTGGGATATGGAGTTAGGAAGAGCTGAGTTCAAATCCTGTTCTGACACTTACTGATTATGTGGCCCTGGATAAGTCTTAGCTTGCTTAGCTTCTGTGTGTCTCATTTTCTTTATCCATAAAATGGGAATTATAATATTACCCACTTAATGGGGTTGTTGTAAGGACCAAATGAGATAATATTTATAACACTTTCAAAATCTTAAAGTGATCTATAAACGCTAACTTTTATTATTGTGGCTACTGGGTAGCACTGAGGGTAAAACACTGTAACTAAAGTCAGGAAGATGAATTCAAATCCAACCTGAGACGCTTTATAGCTAGGTGACCCTCGGCAAGTCATGTAATCATTGCCTACCTCAGTTCCCTTGTCCTTAATAGGGATAATAAGAGGGCCTGCCTCCCAGAGTTGTTGTGAGGATAAATGAAATACTATCTGTGAATAGCTTATAAACCTTATACCTGTATGTGGCTATTAATGTAAGAGGCTTCCTATTACATCTGTACATAAGAACAGCCCTAGACAGTACTCAAACACTTTTCAGGGAAAGGGGTACCTAGATTCAATTGATAATCATTCACATGTATATATCTCTTTTAAGATTTATAAAGTGTTGATAACAACTGTGTGAGATAGGTATTAGGCTCTCTTTTTTACATGTAAGGAAATCATTTGAGAAGTGATACGTCTTAGTCCCTAATGCTCACTACATTCAGAAGAGGAAGCCTTGGGATTTGAACCAAGGTCTTCTGGTACTAGGCCAGGTAGACACCATGGTCAGTACCAAGGTGACCAGAAAAACATGATGCTTCTTTTCTTCCCAGACATAGTAGCTTCCTATTGGACCTTTTGTCCCTTTATTCTTAACATTACCCCTTCTTGCTTCAGCTAAATACTCTGCACATTATGACGAACAAGCTTCAGACTACATTCTGGTTTACAAAGTGCTTTCTTCTCAAATAACACTGCAAAATAGTGTGTGTGTGTGTGTGTGTGTGTGTGTGTGTGTGTGTGTGTGTGTTTAATTCTAAATTTGATGATGAGTACACTAAAGACCAGAGATAAAGTTACCCAGTCTAAAAAGTGACAGAGCTAGAACTAAAAGCTGTTGTCTCCTAAGTCCAACATCTTTTTCTCTATAAGAGGGTGGCATAATCTGTAGGATGTGAGAGACAGAGATAGAGATATATGTGTATACACATACACACATGTGTTATATTAGATTATGTTAAATTATGTTATGTTACATTGGTTATGTTATGGTTATATATGTTGTGTGTGGTATTATATTACATATAATATAATATATGTTATATATTATAAATATCACATATGTGTGTATATACATAGTTTGTGTATATATATTTTTACATATGTATTTGTATATCAGAATCTGATTTTAAATGTGCAAGATGAAATACATAGAATTACAAAGGAAACCAAATATATTGAAAAAATTTATACGTATTCACATACATGCACATATATATACATATAAAATATATATTCAGTTTCTTTTATAATTCTATGTATATTAAAATATACACACATTTGTGTGTATATATGTTTTCAATATACATATATACACATGTATTTATATATATAATTTTTGAGTATATTTCATTTCCTTTGTAATTCCATGTATTTTATTTTGTGCATTTAAAAATATAGTTCTGAAGAGGGGTACCTAGGCTTTCCCAGACTTCCCAAAGATTCCATGATAACAATAATGTTTAGGAATGCCTCTACTTGTTCTATAGCCTCTCCCAGTCCTCGGGATTCCAGTGGCTTGTGCTCAGGTGACTACAGGCCTGTGATTGTCCTAAGAGAAATCAAATCCTCAGCAGAAGCTGTTAAATCAACTCAAGCCACCTACCCATCTGTCCCAACAGCAAGCAAGTTGGGTGGCTCTCAAGAGAACCAAGAGAGGAATAAATCAGAAGTGTGGGGGGCTGTCAGTTGCAAAACAGGAACATGGATCAGAAGGCAGCCTAGCTCAGCAGACCAGCAGCAACACCCTGGAAATGTGTGGGTTGTAAATCGTAATCCCTACTCTGTTGCTAGCATGCCAAGCTATGAAGGGCACGTCTGTTAACGAAAAGCCCAGACCCTCTGAGCCAGAACTGCTCTGAGCACAGAGAGTTTGAAGTAACCTTTTCTTAGCCCAGTTTGATTTAACTGACACCTCAGTCATCTCCAGAATTCTGTTTGGGGCCTGTTTACTATAAAGTCCATATAATTCACTGTGGGTCATCCAATCTTAGAAGTTAGGACAATTAGAAGTCAGAAGTCCAGCCTGAAGCACTGGTTATAGCTTACCATATTCCCTTCTCTTTGTAGTTAGAGAAGAAAATATGCTGTGTTTGGAAAACCAGAAACAAAAACTTGGGGCCTATTTTATCCAGTGATTCACATATCATAGAAGGAGAATCCATTTCCCATGTTTCTGCCCACCACATGCACATACACACACTGGACCTTTGGTTATTCACTCAAGCCCCTCAGCTCACGATTTGTCTTTGCTAAAGTTTGGGTAAGGACCTTAGTATCAAATGTGTCTTTGAAGAACAATAACGTACAGGAAAAAATCCCTCTTTGTAGGGGACAAATGTCATCTTATCAGAGCCTCACAGGATGAAAACAGGAAAAGGGAGGGAGTCCTGGAAAGGGGGAGAGAGGTGGGGCTGTAGGGAAGAGACAAGGGTTAAAAACAGACTGCGCCATGGCCCTTGGGATGCCTGTAATCAGAAGCTGGCAGCTGTGATAGGATTGTGAACGGGAAATGGGGGGGGACCATCACTCATGGACTAGGAGAGAGGAGAGCAAGTACTTATCCCCAAAATAGTTGCCTCTAGGTTACTGGAGAGTGCTTCATAAGAGAAGATTCCACACATGCATAGATAGATTCCTGGAGCTACATAGTCCTCTTCCTAAATCTCTATGAGTAGATGGCCATCAGGTAGAGCTGAGAGCTACAGAGATGGAAAGACCAGAATCTTGAGCATCTTGAGAGGCCTTCTCAAATACCCACTTTTCCCTCCCTTCAAACTTCAACTATCCTGTGGGTAAAGTTTCCACCTTCTCCATCAACAATCAGGTCTCAAATCCTTCATTAATTATAGGACTCCTTTGGTAAGCCTAGTCCAATGCTCCAGCTTCATACTCACATTATTTTCTTTTGCTCTGTTCTCTTAAAAGACAGAGAACAGGGGCGGCTAGGTGGCGCAGTGAATAGAGCGCCGGCCCTGGAATCAGAAGGACCTGAGTTCGGACCGACACTTAATCCACACAAACAAAAACCTAGCCGTGTAACCTTGGGCAAGTTACTTAACCCCAATTGCCCTAAAGGGGCGGCTAGGTGGCTCAGTGAGTAAGAGCGCCGGCCTCGGAGGTTGGATGACCCGAGAGCAGATCCGGCCTCAGAAAATGAGCACCCACGCATAAATCAAATGACTAGCTGTGTAACCTTGAGCAAGTTACTTAACCCCAATTGCTTTAAAAAAAAAAAAAGACAGAGAACAGTTAAACATCACCCTGATGGATAATTCTGTGAGAACATATAAAAAACAGAACTAGCAGAAAGGACCTCCCAGATATGCCTATCTGTTTGAGAATTGGTGGGTAGGAAAAGCCAGAACTTGGCTAGAGACTCATCCCCAGGATTTTGATAGGGCTGGCACTGGCTTAATGGCGGTCCATACAAAACCATTAACTCTAGGCAGTTGCTTTTGTCTCTAGGACCATATTTAACATATTCCAGGATTCCTATGCCTCACATCTGTTCCTCAGAATTCTTCTAGATAGCTTCCCTTCTTTTCCCTGTTACTTTCCATTTAACGGTTTTCATGAATGCACCCTTTCCTGCCCTGTCCCCCAAATGCTCTTCTGCATTTTTTAAAAGCCTTTAATCTTCTATCCCCCCTTCCTTACCCCTTAGATTTTGTGAAGCAGATGATAAAACACATTGGGACGTCAGTCCCAAAGAGCATGGTGCTCTGGAAATCTCAGACGCTGCCTGAGAGATGGGTCTTTGGGGGCAATTAAAAGATAATGTCAATAGTGCTGGACGATGTGACAAGCTAATGGTCTCCTGCTGCTAGAGAAGAGGCCTTGGAGAAACTGAGACGTTATTTTTAAAGCCGGAGACCATTATCCTGTCACATCCCCCTCCACCAATGGCTTGGCTGCTACCCAGTGATTAGAACAATAAATAAGAGGGGCAGTCGGAGGACTGAGTGTAGAATACATTTCATTGGCCAACCAGAAACCAGTTTGCAGTAGTTGAACTAGGGGAAGTCTGAATCTATTTTCCTCTTACATTGGCTTAATCCACAATTTCAACCACTGGGCAATATTATTTATGCCAAAAACATACAAGCTGTGGTGCCTGCTCACTTTACTGGACCAAGAGTATTTTGGTTCATGAGGTTCTTCCTCTCCTCTGGATTGTTATCTCCCTATTTTCCCTGACTCTCCAAACCATGACCAACCTTTCAGATCAAATTGTGACCTCCCAATGAAATCAGGACCACAGTAGCATAGAATTTAGAGCTGGGGAAGGAAAAAAAAAACCCTGCAATTTAAAGATCATCTGGTATAATCCTAACACTTCACAGGAGGAAACTGAGGCGAAGGGAGCTAAAAAAAGTAGCATAATGCTAATAGAGGAGAATTAATTGTTTTTTCTTCAGTTGTGTCCAACTCTTCATGACCTCATTTGGGGTTTTCTTGGCAAAGATATTGGAGTGGTTTGCCATTTCCTTTTCCAGCTCATTTTACAGATAAGGAAACTGAGGCAAAAAGTGTCTGAGGCTGGATTTTAACTCAAGAAGATGATTCTTCCTGATTCCAAGCCCAGTGCTCTATCCTCTGTGCCACTTAGCTAGCCCTTTGAGGGGAACAGTAGGAAGTAAGTCTGAAAATATCCCAGAATATAAAGAACCTTAAATGTCAGAACTGAGACCAATAGGAACATCCTACTGTTCTTGCTCCCCTTCCCTAACTGAAAGATTTGGCTGCCAGGAAGAAGAGGCCCCACTGGGGCTCTCTACCCTCTTCCCTTCATCCTTCACCCTAGCTTTTTAGATTCTCACAGGGCTTGGATAAGTTTCCATTCAGCAACTACATGCCTTCTGATGAGTTGGGGGACCAATAAGCTTTACCACCTGACTTGCTATTACATTCTAAGGTCTTACCATCTGCCTTTCCTCTATAGCCTAAAGCCCCCAGCACAGTCATCTTAGATACTTATGTAACCCAAAGACATCTAGATCATTCCATCCCACCATTGAACCAAACCCCTAGACTTGCTTGGCTTTCCATCTACCTAGCTGCTGAACTTTACTTATAATGTGAGCTCCTTGAGAGTGAGGACTATCTTGATTTTTTAATCATTGTGCTAGTGCTTCACACAATGCTTAACAGAGAGTAAGTGCTTTTTTTATACATTTATTCCTTCATTTAAAAGAGCCTAAACTTGATTCAGTAGACACTGGTGAGACACTGAAGATTCTTGGACGGAGAAGTGATATGATCAGTTGCAGAAATGCAGATATAGGCTCAATTTCAGGAAAACTTCCTAATGATTAGAGAGAATAAAAAATGGAATGGGCAGCCTGGAAAGGTTTCCTCTTCATTAAAGGTCTTCAGGCAAAGGATGGATGACCATTTGTTAGGATGTAGTAAACGGTATTATCATATAGGGTCAGGTTATGCTGGATAACTTGTAACAACAAGTACCCTAGCATGCCCAGGATGGCTGCTAGCAGTTTCTTTGATCTGCTTTTCTAAAGGAAAGCAACTCAAAAGGGGTCAGCACATCTTACTTTAATCAAACATGTATGTCATTTACTTAGTTCAGGGGGAAAAGTCAGCACCTTGAACTTCAGAGAAAATACAAATAGCATAAAGATTAATAGACAGGGCTTCTAACTGTCTGACCAAATAGTACATACAGCACAGATCAACAGACAGATCCCACTGTCTGACCATTACATACATACATAGTTACCAGAGAGAGAAGCACCAACATCTAGGTTTTCAAAGCCAGGGTACTCCTTAATGGTTACCCAGAGTCTCATTTGGCCATATCACATGAACATTCTTCCCATGAATAAGCCACAAAGTAAAATGCTAACCTCAGAGTATATATACATATATATGTATATATACACATATATGTATATGTATATATGTATATGTACATATGTGTGTATGGATGGATGGATATGTGTGTGTATATATATATATAATATATATATATATATAATATATGTATATTTACTCCTTCAGGGTCAGAGGGCATCACAACCTTCAGTGACCCACTGCCTAATTACAAAATAACACAAGGTGTGATCCTTCCCAAAACACAAGTCTCCCCTAATCAAGCCTTTCTTCTTGGGTTCCACTTGAGGTCTATTAATGGACAGGGAAGATCATCAATTTTCATTAACATACATTACTTTGTAGGTCTTTTTTCCAAACTAAGGTTTGTGGTTTATGCAAAAGAAAGACTCCTTTGGCAGCAATGTGAAATGTGAATTGGAAGACGAAAAAGTGAAGACAGGAATCTTCTTTGGAAGGCTGCTGGAATAATACTGTAAAACTTTGCTAGGGTTGGGGGGATGGTAATGAATAAGATTTAGAATTGGCTTGATTGGGAAACTGTATATGAGAGATGAGGGAAAGGGAAGAATTAATAATGATGAAAAATTTTTAGGCATGAGAGACTGTAGCAGCAAGCACCCCCATATCCCCAGGGTGACTGCCAACACAGGTTCTTAGATCTACTTTTCAAAAGGAAAGCAACAGAAAATGGGTTAACAAGCTTACTTTAATCAAACAAACATACATTACCTAGTTCAGGGGAAAAAGGTCAGCACCCGAACTTCAGAGTTACAGAACTTACAGATCAAACAGACAGGCTTCCAAACTGTCCTACCATTATATCAATACCAAATCACAGTTACCAGAGAGGGAAGCATCAACATCTGGGTTTTCAAAGCCGGGGGGCTCTCAACAACAGCTTCCCAGAGTCTCATCTGGTCAAATCACACAACACTTCTCAAAGTGAGCCCCAAAGCAAAGCCTCTCCTCAGGGCTTATATAGCCTTCTCTTGGCTCAGAGAATGTAACAACCTCCTTGACCCACTGCCCATTCACAAAGTATCAAGGTGTGGGCTTTCCTGAAAAACAAGCCTCCCACCACAGGCTCCAGGTGCACTTAAGCTAGGGGCAGGGAAGATCTTTAAATTTGCATTTCCATTACAGAGACTAGATGAATCATAGTGTCCTGGATAGAAAGAGCAAAATCAGAATTAGGAGAATTAGAGTTTAGTTTTGGTTAGGTTTGGTTTGACATGCCAGTGGAAGATCCAGGTAGAGATGTCTTTTAGGCATTTGGAATGGCATTAGGCATGCCAGTAGGTGTCAAGATTAGAGATATAGATTTGGAAGTCATCTACTTACAGGCAGTATTTGAAGAAAAGAAAATAAAGAAGATCATCAGAGCAGAGACCATAAAAAGAGAGAAGATTGGGGACAAAAACCTGGTGTTATTGGCCATTGATGAGAGTTGGCCTTAGATCTTTGAGTTTGTTCGAGACTACTCCCTCTCCCATACTGTGTCTGGTAGTAGAGGGAAGATGTCACACCTTCACAAAATCCTTGGCAACCGGATGCCAGTCCTTGCTGTTCCCCTCCCCTGAAATGCATGCATTGTCACTTGGATTTGACCATAATGTCATCTGAAATGCTGTGAGTCAAATAGGACTCTTAGGTTTTGTATCCAATTTAGCAACAGACCAGTTCATTCGGTTTCTGATACAGTGCCTTCGTTCAATTTGCTGTGAAATAAGAAAGGATAGGATTTTTTTCTTCTTACTCTCCTCCCTTTCCTAAGTATCTCTGCATATGTTTATCAATGTAGTAGGACATTCACATTTTGCTTCCTGCAACGTGTCCAGTGTTTCTTTGCTAAGTAGCTGTCATAATTCACAATGTTATAAATAGATGAGAGGCCAAAGGGACATTTGTCAGGATATGTTCATCACTTTGTCCAGCCTTTAAACAAATGCAGAGCATGTGTTTTTCCATCTTTCTATAGTCTTTTTTTAGGATTATAGGATCATATTTCCATTGATTTAGAGCTGACGGGTCTCTAAGGTCTAGTCCAACCCCCTTATTTTCTGGATGATGAAGCTCATTTGCTGAATGTTATCAATTCTACTTCTAAAACACGTCTCATCTAATATCTCATCTTGTGGCACCATGAAGAGAGCACGAGATAGACCTTGGGTCAGGAAGACCTGAATTTAAACTTTGCTTCAGAGAGTAAATCACTTAACCTCTGTATGCCTCAGTTTCTTCATGGGTAAATGGGAATAACAACATAACACCTACTTGCCCAGTGTTAATGTGAGGATCAAATGAGAGAATGAGAGAATATTGGTAAAGTGCTTTGTAGACCTCGAAGTGCTGAGTGCTACTACTATTATTACTATTACTACTATTGTTGTTATGATTATAATTATTACTCACCCTCTTTTCTTTCTTTCTTTTTTTTTTTTTTGCTTTTTGGAGGGCAATTGGGGTTAAGTAACTTGCCCGAGGTCACACGGTTAGGTTTTTGTTTGTGTGTGCGTTAAGTGTCTGAGGCCGGATCCAAACTCAGGTCCTTCTGACTTCAGGGCCGACGCTCTACTCACTGCGCCACCTAGCCGCCCCATTACTCACCCTCTTTTCTAGCATCCTAGTTCAGACCCTTATCACCTCTTGCCTAGACTAATGCAATAATCTTTTAATTTGGTCTTCCTACTGCAAGTCCCCCCCCACTCCAATTCATCCCAATATGTAATACTTCTAAGTATGTTCCCAAAGTGATATTCCTAATGCACAAGGTTGACCATATCACACTTCTTCTCTATAAACTGTACTGACTTTCTTACCTCTAGGGTCACATGTAGCCTCTTGGGCTTGGCATTTAAAGTCTTTTACAACCTAACTTCTACCTATCTCTCTAGCCTCATTCGTCATCATTCCTCCTCATATATGCTACAGACCAAACTGACTTTGCTGTTCCATGTCCACAAACATTCCATCTCCTATCTCTATTCCATGACCTGAGCTGTACCCCATGCCTGGACTATACTCCCACTTCACCCCTGCCTCTTGGCATCTCTAGCTTCCTTTGAAGCTTGGTTCAAATACCATGTCCTAAGTGGGATCCTTCCTGATTCTCTCAGCTGATAGTGCCACAAAAAATCTACAGCACCTAGCACAGAACCTGGAACATTGTAGGCAATTAATAAATATTTGTGGATTGATCAATTGAAACTGAAACTCAGAGAAATGATGACAGTTTAGATAATTTCAAAAATGGTGAAGACTAATGGCAAAGAAAGGATTGCTCAAAAAGTATTGTAGACTCAAAAGAAGAATGCTTGACTCAGGAAACTGTATTTTACTCTTTTTAATTATACCCCTGCCCTGACCAAACTTTCTTTTTCTACAAAAGGGAAATAATTTTCTCACTTTGCAATGCACAAGAAGTTTTAAAGAGGTAAGTGTATAACATAATTTTGAGCATGTTGGAAGTAAAGTACATTTTTAATTTAATGCATTTAAACTATTTCACAGGTGGGTAAACTGAGGCCAACAAAGCTGGAACAACTTGCTCCAGGTTGCCCCAAAAGCCTGTAATACAACTGGACTACAAGCCCATAGTCACTGATTCACTGTAATTTAACAGTATTCTCAGAAGTATCATTTTGAGATATATGGATTCTGCCCTCTGTAGAAGGCCCCAGCATAGCATGAAGGTAAATTTAGGCTCTCAAAGGAGAAGAATATGAGCCCTGGCAAGTCCTGCAAAGCTGACAGGCTCTGAGTGCAGGCCCTAAGACAGAGCTATTTATCTTCCAAGGAGAAGCATAGTTAAATTTGGAGTCATTGTCTGGTTGATCATAGTATGATTAAATTTTTGCCACAATAACAACTCTCTAAGATCATTTACAAAGTTAGGGAGATTTGGTCTAGTGGAGAATCACTCCACACTGACCAAACAACTAAAAAATGGTGACCTCTGTAGATGGCTACTCCCAATTCATTATCTCCTGCTATTCCAGTATGGTAGATCGGAAGAAATCAGAAATTCAATATGGAGTGGAAAACAAGAGGATTCTCCTAAACCAAAGGTTCTTAACATTTCTTTTTTTTTTTTTCTTCTTGGACACCGCTGGCGGGTGCTGAAGACTATAAGACCCCTTTTCAGAGTAATGTTTCCAAATGAGTGAAATGAAAAACAAAGGATTACAAAGGAAACCAATTCTATTTAAATATAGTTGTCAATTTAAAAAAATTACAGACCTCAGGTTGAGTCTTTAATCTAAACTTTGATTTCTACTATTTAAAGTAGCATAGGGGAAAAGACCAAAAGACTATTTTTTTTTTTGCATTTTGGAGGGCAATTGGGGTTAAGTGACTTGCCCAAGTTCACATGGATAGTTTTTGTGTTAAGTGTCTGAGGCTGGATTTGAACTCAGGTCCTCCTGACTCCAAGGCTAGTGCTCTATTCACTGAACCACCTAGCTGCCTCCAAAAGACTATTTCTAATCCCAAAGAGTTGATTTGACAATTAGTAGCTTTATAACAGTACTCATCACTTAACCACTCAGTCTCAAATTCTTAATTTCTAACATTAAGTTAATAATATTTGCATTCACTCACTGGAGATGGTGTGACAAAGGTTCTTTGTAAATATTACATCACTAACTATATAGGTCAAATAATTATCTGTCAAATTCAACTCAATTTAACTCAGAAAAATTATTAAGTGCTTATCCTTTGCCAGACATTATACTTTTCTCTGGAAGGAACAATAGTTACTGTCCTCGAGGACCATATAATCCCCTATTAATGTGTCCTCATTTTCCTGGAGGACACAGTCCTCCTGTAAATAGGTACCACAACTAAATGCTGATGATGCTTCTGACCTAACCAGGAATACAAAAGCCCAGGTCAAGCAAGATGGAACAACTCTGATGGGCCCTAGTTCTGAAATGTATTGCAGGTGTTTGTTTCAGAGAGAGAACAGATAATGAATAAAACATGTCTGGAGTTTTGTCTCTAGAAAATGTGACAAACCTGAGTCAGATGACTGCAGGAATGATATGAAATATGAGTTTGCGCTCATCTGAAAAGCCAGTAACGAATCCAAGATGTTGCCTTATCCTTCACTGCTGATTGTCTGCACTTTACACCAGGTTTAGAGAAGAAGGATAGAGGAGTAGACTGGGCTTGGTGAATGAAGATGAAGGGAAAAAGGAGACAGCAGCATCTCAGCTCTGGTCCGTGACATACCACAGGGCACTAGAGGAAGTACCCAGCATAGGTTGGCTTGAAGTTCAGAGTTGATTTCTTTAACTTTGATCACAAAGCAAAAAAGGAAGAAAAGAGGGAAAAATGTTTTGAGGCTCACATTTATTTTATATCTACCTAAGAGCAATAAGGAATTGCAGGCAGGGTTCTTCCCTTTCCAACAAAGTCATAATTATCCATTTTTGTATCTAGGCCCAGAGGCAGCAGACAGCCTGGCTGAAAATGCTTTGACTTACTGGGGTTTTAGCAATCTTGTAAAAATAAAATAAAATAAAAAGCAAGCTTTAGGACATCACAAAGTTTCTAAGTTGATAAAAGAGAAGGAAGCACATAGCAAGATGAAGCCCCCTCCAGTCATCTGGGTATGGTGGACAGAGGACAAAGGGCATTTTGGAATGGTGCTATTATCAGTCTCTAAATTTTTTTCTCCCTGAGTCAAAGCCCTGTCTGCCCTGCTTTAGATATACAATTTCCTAAACCCATCGCCTTCTAGTCCTCTGTGTATAGCTTGGTGGCCCAGTTGCTTTCTAAAAAAAAAACCAAAAAAAAAAACCAAAAGCATTTGGAGGGGAAGGTAGCATGAAAGAGTAGGAAGAACTACATCCTAAAGATGAAGAAATGCAGCTTGTATTCTGGTCAGATGTTTGATCTTGGGTAAGTTATCTCAGCATTCTCACCTCTCTGGGCCTCATCTATAAATGAGTGTGAGCTCAATAACTAGAAGATCTCAAAGTGGCCGATTAAGGTTTTTAGAATTTGAAATTGTTAATAAGTCCTTTCTGACACCTTTTTGAGCACAGCAGAGGTGCCAAATGGAGATAAATTCAAGGCCTCTGGAGTCTCTTAAGTGTCTCACTGTTGGGGCATCCAAGGATAATACCTAATTCTGCTCCTCCTTCTTGCCTAGAAAAAGGTTTCCCCTCTGATAATACTTTACTAAGTGATAGGTAGGGGATAATATGGGAAAAGGGGCTGACCTCAGACAAAGGAAACCTGGGCTCAGACCCACATGATGGCTATGTGACCCCAGGCAAGTCGGTTGCTTTTCAGCACTGGAGACAACTTTCCAAGACTCTTGAGATGTAAAACAATTGCTGACCTACCTTGGTTGAGGGAGTTTCTTTAAAAGAAGGTTACTTTGTTGAAATCACAAATCTGGACAAAATAAACAAAAAATAAAATACTTTGTTGAAAATACCCAATCAAACCACTCTTATGCTATGTGACAGTCTGCACAGATATACCTTGAGAGCAAAACAATCTGCTTTGTCTCTGTTTAATATATCAAACATAAGCAAGATGCTTCCTTTGCAAGGCCTTTTCCTGGTGTAATTCAGGCAAAGCCCAGCAGGTGTTGCTATCGTACTGTTTGCCATTCTCAACAACCCCCTCCACGTGGTCCATCTCATTCTGATTCCACTGGGAGCTCCAAAGTCGATGCAGATCATAACCATCTTTCTATGAGTTCCTGGGCCCTGTCAGTGAGAGATCTGTCTCAATCCGAGCAATTCCTGCTTGAGTCAGAGAATTCCGTCCCCAAAGCAAAGCCAGCGACTTGTGAATCTTAACTCAAGCACGTTTACTTTGGGGCTTATGGAACCAGATGTTGCCAGCTGTATAAGCAAGCCACACACCTGTACAAACGGTTTCACTCTTTCAGGCCACTGGGGTGCCATTCACCTCGCCCAAAGAGTAATTTACCAAATGCCCCCCTAGTGGCCCCGAGAGAAAATGCAGTCTCTGAGAGGGGCCTACAATTTGTTCTGAATGTAAAGAAACCAGCTCAAATATCTTTAGAAATGTGCTTTTGGCCTTCCATAAACTAAAAATAAAATAAAGTTGGAAGGGACTTCAAAATTCAAATAATCCAATCCCTAGCCCATTGCTTCCTAACAAGTCCTTCCAGACAGTGGGGTGGCTAGTCAAATTTAAAGGCAGAAAACGTTATAGCTTTCTAATATAACCCATCGCAACATCTGGATGCATCATTTTAAAATAAATTCCTAGAGAAAGGGTGATGACTCTCCTTTGTTTTAAGAAAGCACCCTCTCTTTTTATTCATGTCAGGTTTGTATCAGTCTTTAGGAATAAGGTATATACTGAGACAACTTCAAACCAGATTATTTAGTAAGACCCATGTATCATAGACTTATGCTTTTTTTGTGTGTGAAATAAAACAATGAATCAGATGATGGCCATGCCAATCATATTTATTTATAAGGTCTAATTTTAGATCTACCTTGTTTTATTGGGTTATATGAATTGATGTTTCAGAGACACAGTTTCCTCTTCCTGCAAGATCCCTGACTTCCTCACTTCATAAAATCACTGCAAGGACTAAGAAATTGGTATCTCTAAAGTAGACTGCTATTTTAAGATGGTATCTTGTTGAATCTCTTTCTTCTTTCAGATACTAGCTTCCAGTCAGCCTTGGGAAAATTGACTCTGGGTAGGGATAAAGGATGGAAGCATCATATCTGCAAAAATAAAATAAAGAAATAAAAATAATAGGCTAGCTGCATATCATCATTGAAGTTCTTAGTCATCTTGATACATCTAGCTTTTTGACTCAAATGAAATAGATTGAAAAATACTTCATTAGTACCTGTTGTAAGCACTATCCTAGGCACTTTGACCAGTACAAAAGTACAGTCCCCTCTTTAAAGGTGAGAGGATATAAGCATATTAAAAGTAGAATGGCCATACAGCTCTGCCACATACTACTTGCATGACCTTAGGCAAGTTACTAAATCTGTCTAGACCTCATGTATAAAATAATCCCGTTGGATTAAATGACCTAGAAGACCCCATCCAGGTCTAGGGTTATGATCTTATGTCAAAAAGGACTGCTTCTTGAATTTCCAAATTAGTATTAAAGAAAATAACCATTATGAACACACTGAAGGTTAGAGGACTGTGATAATGCTTAATGGAGGAGGTAGGATCTAAGCTAAAGGGAAGAGAGGATATTCTAGGCCCAAAAGGTAGTATGAGCAAAGCCCTAAAGGCAGGAAAACGTAAGTTATGGTCCAGGTCATAAAAGTAGAACTTACTCAACCAACATTTATTAAACATCAATTATGTGCCAAGCACTTGACCACTGATTGGATAGGGAGGGTGACAGTGAGGGGTCACATATTACCTTTATTTTGCAAGCCTGCATATTTGGAACAATGGCAGTATCTTCTACAATAATAAAGAACTTAGGGAGAGAGGAGAGGTGGGGAAAAGATAATGATTTTAGTTTTGGACAGGTAGAGCTTAAGACATCTATAGAATATTCGGTTCAAGATGTCCCACAGGCAGTTGAAGAAGTGAGTGTGGGCATTGAGAGAGTGGTTAGGGATGGACAAGTAGATGTGAGTCATTTGTATGGTGATGATTATTAAAACCATGGGAGCTGATGAGGTCAAAAATTTAAATAGTATCAAAAATTTAAATAGTGTAGAGGGAGAAGAGAAGAGGTCCCAGAATAGAACCATGAGGGAACTTCACTGTTACTGGGTGGAATTAACAGACAGGTAGGAGAATCAGAGGTGACACAAAACATTATAGTGAAGAAAATATGGCAAAGAAAATGATCAACAGGGGGCGGAGCCAAGATGGCGGAGTAGAAACAGCTCATCCAAGCCTCTCTGCCCCCAGATTCTCCACAAACTATGTAAAAAAGGACTCTGAAAAACTTCTGGAGCCCCAGCACCCACAGAACGACACAGAGAAGCTAACCTCCCGCTGAGGACAGCCCAGAACCCTGCAGGAAGGACCAGCGCAGTGGTCTGGGAGCCGGCAGCGCGCAGAGCACAGGAGCCGAGCCGAGCCCAGGTCCACGTGAGCCGAGGTTTTAGCCCCAGGGCGACAGGGCCAGCAGCCGGCTGGAGGAACCCCAGAACACCAGGAACTGTGGCGACCCCAGAATTATCAACATAGACTTGCCTAGGACAAAGTAAGAGGTTAGTGTCCTATGGACTTTAGGACCTGTATTTGGGGAATGCGTCAGCTCCCTCCCCTGGGGGCTAGAGGCTGCTGAGGAGACACGCCATTTTGTAGTTTTCAGAGGCATTTCCGGCTCCCAGCCTACAAATCGTGGGGAGATCCAGCGATCAGTCTTGGGGGGTAATCGCTCTTGCTTTAACCTCCCTGGATCTGAATTGTGATCTAGGGTGGAAGTTGTGGGTGGGTTTACAGCTTGCCAGAAACGGAAGTTGCCCCCCACACGTTCGGGACGAAAAGTCCTCTAGCTGGCCTTAAAGCCATAGTGTGGCAACAAGCCCAAAACTCAAGCAATTAAGTGGCAACATGCCAAGGCAAAGGAAACAGAAAAATGCAACCTAGACTCCTATTTTGGGGGCATAGAGCGGGAAAAGGACTGTGAGGTCAGAAGTCCTGCTCCAAAAGCCCCAGGGGAAAACATGAATGGGTTGCAGGCCATAGAGGACCTTAAGAAGGACTTTAAAAATCAAATAAGAGAAGTGGAGGAAAAATTAGAAAGAGAAATGAGAAGGATGCAGGAAAAGTATGAAATGAGGTCAACAGCCTGACTGAGGAAAACAACACCTTAAAAAATAGACTAACTCAAATGGCTAAGGAGGCCCAAAAGGGCATTGAGGAGAAGAATGCCTTAAAAAGTCGAATTTGCCAGATGGAAAAAGAATCTCAAAAGTTCACTGAGGAGATTCATTCCTTCAGAGTTAGACTGGAGCAAATGGAAGCTAATGACTTTATGAGAAATCAAGATGCTATTAAGCAGATCCAAACAAACGAAAGATTAGAAGGCAATGTGAAATATCTCATGGAAAAAACCACTGACCTGGAAAATAGATCCAGGAGAGACAATTTAAAAAGTATTGGACTACCTGAAAGCCATGATCAAAGAAAGAACCTAGAAATCACCCTTCAAGAAATTCTCAAGGAAAATTGCCCTGATGTTTTAGATCCAGAGGGCAAAATAGAGGTTGAAAGAATCCACCGATCACCTCCTGAAAAAAGATCCCAAAAAGAAAACTTCCAGGAATATTATAGCCAGGTTCCAGAATCCCCAGATCAAGGAGAAAATACTCCAAGCAGCCAGGAAGAAACAATTTCAATATTGTGGAAACACAATCAGAATAGCCCAGGACCTGGCAGCTTCTACACTGAGGGATCGAAGGGCATGGAATATGATATTCCAGAGGGCAAAAGACCAGGGAATGAACCCAAGGGTTACCTACCCAGCAAAACTGAGTATTTTGTTTCAGGGGAAAATATGGTCATTCAGTGGAATAGAGGACTTTCAAGCATTATTGAGGAAAAAACCAGAGTTGAATAGAAAATTTGACATCCAGACACAAGAAGGAAGAGATGCCTGAGAAGGTAATCAGGGAAAAGAAATCAAAGGAACTTATCAAAGTTGAACTATTTACATTCCTATATGGAAAAAGCAATATCTGTGACTGATGATATCTTTCCCACTATGAAAATAATGGAAGAAGGGGTGTGGTCATACGAATACATATGTGAATGTGTGTGTATATGGTTACAGTTATATATGGATAGAGGCATAGTTGATTTGTTGGGAAAGGGAGAGTACTCAAGGGATGAAATTATGAGGTGAGAGAGGAAAGTGGCAAGAGGAGATGGGGAGAGACATGGTAGGGTAAACTATCTCATGAGGGGAAGTGGGTGCAAAGGGAGAATAAGGAAGGCTAAAAAGGCAAAACCACATTCACATTGAATTTGGTTCAGGGAGAAAATGACATACATACTAAATGGGATATCTCAACCTGCAGCAGGATAGGGGGAAGGGGGATGAGAGGAGGGATGATGGATGGGAGGGCATCCTTGGGGTGAGGGGAGGTTGGAAGAACCCACTATAGAAGAGGGACAGGATCATGTAGGGAATGGACCAGGTGGGGGGTGGGATGAGTGGGAGGGAATTATAAGCAGCCTTGTACAATATATCTACTATGATAATGTTTTGCATAGCTAGACATGTACAACATATACTGAATTACTTATCTCCCAAGAAGGAATGGGTGACAAGGGAGGAAGGAAATGGATCTGAAATTCGAGGTCGTAACATTAAATGTTTCAAATATATATATAAATACTATTATTAATACTCTTTTGCCTATAATTGGGAGATAAGATGTGCAGGCATTGGGACACAAAGATTCATCTTCCTCTAATGGAAAAGTCGATGGGGGTATGGGAGAAGGTATGGGAGAGAGCAGATTGGAGGAAGCGATATCTTGTGGGACTGCTATTCTGGGAGGTTGGGTAGGGGAATAATGGGGGGAAAATGATTGTAACTCAAAATCTGGCAGAAATGAATGATGTAAAACAGAAGTTAATAAAGTATTTGTTTAAAGAAAAAAAAAAAAGAAAGAAAATGATCAACAGTGTCAAAGGTTATATAGAGGTCAAGAAGAATAAGGACTGAGAAAAGGACATTTAGATTTTGCAATTAAGAGACTGAGAAGTATTTCAAATTTGCCATATTTAGAATAGATTGCATCATTCTTCCCTCCAAACCAGTTTTTCTATATAATTTCACTATCTCTGACAATGGAATCAACATTCATACTTGTATAGGAAATTTCAGTATAAATATTGACTCCTCCCCCATTCTCAATTCTTATTATTGATTCAACCTTCACAAATATCACTAAAATCTATTTTTCTTCTCCATTCCAACTATATAAGTTCCTAACTTGTTTTAATCACTTTTTCCTCTACCTTGTCTATCAGATTAAACTTCTTTTTACAGAGATATTATCTTGTCACTCTCTTGATCAAAAATTCTTCAGTGGCTCACTATTCCCTAGCATGTACACACAAAATTTTTATGAGAATTAAAGGCCCTCCACAATTGGATGTCTCTCTAGCTTTCCATTCATATCTCATCTTGTTTTCCTTATCTTCTATGCACCAGTCAAACTAGTCAATTTGTCATCCCATGTATATCCCTAGCACCTTTCTATCCTTAGGTCTTTGCTCCTACCAATCTCCATGCTTAGAATGTCCCATCACCTGCTTCTGCTCCTAGAAATCCTAACCATCCTTCTATGACAATATCAAATGTTACCTTTCCTCAAAACTTCCCTCCAAGTTGGAAATTATCTTCCCTTCCTCACACTGCAAATATAGGATATGCCCTCATTATTTTTATTGTTTTCCAGAAGTTTTGTAAAATTTTCATAAATTGATTCTATATTCTCTGTTAATGTATGAATTTATCATTTCCTTCCTCCCAACCCTCTTCAGCCCCCAGACACATTCGTTTATAAGCTTCATGAACTTTAGGACAGTATCCTAGTTACCTTTGTGTTACAACCCCACCCACCCAGTGCCTAATATAGTGCTTTGCCTATTGTAAGGACTTCATAAGTAGGTTTTAATAACAAATAAGGGAAGCATATTTAAATTGTGACACATCTAATCACATTCTTCCAACTGAGGTAGGTATTTGAACTAGTTGTGTCTCTTCCTCCAAGATTCCTAATGTTATAAAAGGTCTCATTAAAACAAAAGAGAATGATCTAGGATGGAGTATCTCTGCCTTGGTCAGCCCACATCTGGAGAAATGTGTTTAGTTATGGGTACTCCATTATAGTAAAGATACTATCAAGATAGAATGAACAGAGGGAGGGAAGCAAGGGATTGAGGGGCCTTAAGATCATGCCACATAATGCCTGTTAAAGGAACTAGAGATGATCAGGCTAGAACAGAGTAGGCTTGGGGATTGGAGGAGAGGGCAGGGAAAGGAGATATTTATAGCTAACTTAAAGTATTTGGACTTCTGTCATGTGGAAGAGTGATTGGACTTATTCTCCTTGACCCCAGAGGGAATATTAATGGGTGGATTAGTTAACAAGGCTAATGGGTAGAAGTTGCAAAGTGACATATTTAGGATTGATGTAAGAAAAAAAAAATCCACAACAATTAGACCTCTCCAAAAGTAAAATGGACTCTCTTGGGAGATAATGAGTTCTCCTAAGTCAAGGCTTTCAAGGATAGACAAGATGACCACTTATTGGGAATCTTGTTGAGGGAATTGTTGGGAAAGAATAAGTTGGCCTAGATGACCACTTAGGTCCCTCCATGTCCCAACTTTTCTTATTGTATGAAAAGGTAGTTGCAGGGCATTATTTACATATATATGTGTGTGTGTGTGTCTACATGTATATATGCACATGTTTGTACATGTGTATGCATGCACACACATATACATAGATACATATGTGCACATATTTTCCTACCTATCACTCCAGCTTTTGAATTACTCCACCTGCTTCTCTGGCAGAGTTTTGTCTGAAAGGAAAAAAAATATCTTATACTTGGAGACTTCTCTTCCTTCATTATCTGAATAGAACATGGAGCAGCCCCAGGCCAAACTGTGGCCAAAAGCAAAGCTGGTCACTAGTGCCTTCACTACCTTCTCTTTAAATATCCCCTTTGCCTTTTACATTTCTACCCTAGATGAAGGAACCTCCAACTGCCCCTTAGCTTTATACAGCCAGGTGACTTTCAGACCAGAAATTTCAGAGAAAGCATCAGATTAGCGGTAGAGAGGTTTTTGAGTATGTGGGCTTTTCAGGAAATTAGGCCTAGCCTTACCTTGGTGAATACCTCCTGATCCTGAATGTAAAAATATGAATGTCTGTGTCCTTTAAAGAAATTTGATATTTACTCCCTTCTAGGACTTTTCTCCTTTCCTTCAAACCTTCTAATCCCCAGCAGGTATCCTATATATTTTAAGAACAGTTTTTTTTGGTCCTTGTTGATAGCTCTTCTTCCTCTTGCATCATTTTAAGTCCTCAAGGGAGAGCCTTGCTACGTGAAACTATTCAGACAGGAATCTGCCTTGAATGATTCAGTTTTTGGCATGTGTCCTTCCCTGGGGGGATCTAAGGGCCAATCCCCAGGGCCACTTTAGGCAAATTTGGGTTGCTCCACACTGTTCTTCCCCTCTCTGTTTTATGTATACACAATGTGTGTTGTTTAACCCAGATGGCCTCTCATCAAAGTTATGGACAGTCAAAATAGTCAAAGCAGCTGTGAAATTGTTCAGTTTGGGACTGATAACTCTTTGGAAGAGGAGAGGTACTTTTGTTTCTGGCCTCCATTCATATCATTTGAATTTGCCAAAATCTCTTTGAATAAAATACCCTTTTTATGTGATATTATTCTATTTACCTGATGGTGGATTTGTCAGTAAAAAAAAAAAAAAGATAAAATAGAGTTGAGAGAGTCACACCTGAGCCAGCAAAAGAAGTATTTGTGATTCAGTCATTGATAGTGTTGGGGGAAACCTTGAAAGATCTGGGCCCAAAACTTAAAGTCTTTATTTCAACTTTTTAAATCTTCAACAATTTTCTTTTACTTTTTTTTTGGGGGGGTAGCTCATCTGGTATGGCTTAGAATCCTGTCTGAAATCAATAGGTAAGCTAGACAAGCCTCCATTGTCCCTTCTAAGCTGTCTTTCTGATTCCATGACCCTATGTTCTTCAGAAGTGTGAAGCCTGTTAAATTTCATATTACTTAATGTTATAAAGAAGACATCAGTCACTACAGTACCAGGCCAAGCAGAATAGACCCTGAATGTGGCATGGACAGGTGCCAATTAAGGATTAAAAGAGTAGTTATCTCCCTCCACATTCTGTAATACGCACTAGAAATAATTTCCCATAGGCTCTCTAGTCCTTACTAACTGATCAGATCTACAGGGGGCATCTGCTGAATTAAAAAAAAAAGCGAATCAGAAGAGCCTTAAGTGGTAGGGATTTCTTCCCATAGCCATGCTATAAAGCATGCTCATCAGTATACCAGTATACCCAGGACCTAGGAAATGTACAGATAAAGTGAACTGTCCATTAACGCTACTGATGAGGAAAGGAGAAGGGAACAGGTGTTTTGATAGTATTTGATAAAGGATAATCAAAAAGTCATTTATGTGGATCTTCAAGAGGCATTCAGAAACACATTCTTTCACGGTATTTATGTGATGCTTTAAAGCTTGCAAAGCACTTTACAAATATTTTCCTATTTTGTCCTCACAACAATGCTGGGAGGCAGGTGTTATTATTATTCCTGTTTTAGAGAGGAGAAAAATGAAACAGGCAGCAGTTAAGTGATTTGTCACTTAGGAGCTGTGTGACCCTGGGCAAGTCACTCAACCCTGTTTGTGTCAGTTTCGTCATCTGTAAAATGAGCTGGAGAAGGAAATGGGAAATCACTCCAGTACCTTTGCCAAGAAAACCCCAAATGGGCTTACAAAGAGCCAGACACAATTGAAACAACTGAACAACAACAACAACAAAATGTCAAGTGATTGAGACAAAGAGAGAAGGGGGAGGAGAGGAGGACAGAGGGAAAGTGGGGGGGAAGAGGGAAGGAGAGAGGGGGGAGAGGGGGGAAGAGAGAAAGAGAAAGAGGGGAAGGGAGAGAAGGAGAGAGAGAGAGAGAGAGAGAGAGAGAGAGAGAGAGAGAGAGAGAGAGAGAGAGAGAGAGAAGAGGGAGGGAGAGAGGGGGGAGAGAGAGAAGCCTGATAAGTATCTGAGTCCAGTTTTGAACTAAGGTCTTCCTAATTCCAGGCCAAGTGGTCTATCTACTGTGCCACCTGTCTTCACCCATGTAGTAAACATCTGACACACAGCACAGACTGTTGCAAAAAGTAGGAGATGAGTAAATATTTGTGGATAATAAAGATACTAGGAGGGGTATTTTGTTGGTCAATTGTTTCAGTCATGTCTGACTGTGATCCCATTTGGAGTTTTTTTGCAAAGATATTAGAGTGGTTTGCCATTTCCTTCTCCAGCTCATCTGATAGATGAAGAAACTGAGACAAACAGGATTAAGTGACTTGCCCAGGGTCACACAGCCAGTAAATGTCTGAGACCAGATTTGAACTCAGGAAGATGAGTGTTCCTGACTAGAGGCCCAGCACTCTAACCACTGCTCTACCTAGGTACACATATCTTCATAACTGTCATTCTTCATTTCTGACCACAAATGCCTGAATATGGACATGAGAGACTGTTCCCTCCCTCTCCACCCAGACCCCCAATAATCTCCATTTTCTTCTCCCTCAGTCCTCCAAGTGTCCTTGACTAACTACGCCTCCTGTGGAGTTTCTATTAATCTTTCAGAAATGTACAGCGTAGATTAGAAAACAAAATGCTGATTGTTTTCTACATTCGACAATGGGGGCAAAACTACACTTGCTGCTTAATTCACAGAGTTACTGTGTAGAAAGAGCTTTGCAAATTGGAAAGTGTTAGCTAGATCACAACCCGACCATGTGACCCTGGGCAACTCATTAAACCAGTCTGTGTCCCAGGGAGCTCAGTCTCAGAATGGAAGAGCAAGGGCTAATCTGCCCTTGTAAAGGAGGTTTCCTTATAGGGAATTCTCTTCACCAGCAAAATCATAGGTTGTGAAAGAACCGGAAGGTGCTACACAAACATGAATTATGGTATCAAAACCCACTTCCCATATCCCTTGTTCAATGACACTTTTACTAACTTCCATCCTCCCAACCAAAAATGACAATTTTCAGCTAGTAAATGTTTTTACCCTTATCATGTATTTATTATTTTATATTAGTTAATCATATAGGTGCATTTCTTTCTAGTATATAAGCAAGTAGGTGGTAAAACATAGGAAAGCATTGGGCCTGGAATCAAAAACTTGAGTTCAAAACGAGCCTTGAATGGCTGGCTAGTTGTCTTTGGAGCTCAAAGACCAAAATCATCGCTATATCAGGGTCAAGATGCAGTTTGTGTACAACTGTGACTGACTGTGAAGACCCATATGAGCTTGGAAGGCTCTAGCATGGGTGGGGTACAAAGTGCAGATGTTCATGTGATCATATGGAGTGAAGAGGTCTCTAAATTTGCCCATCTCGTGTTTCTATTGAGCTACTTCAGTTCTGCTTTGCTCATAGACCGTAGCACCCTTTGAGGCAGGCACTCCATGCTGGGTGGTCCCATGCCAGTGTTTCCCATGTCTTAGAATCAATTCCTAAGTCTTTCAGAGATAGGTTCAGAGTGCCTTTCTATTGAGTCTTCTGATCTCCATGTGAGAGCTTGCCTTGTATGAGTTCTTCGTAAAATAGTCTTTCAGGCAAATGTAAGTCTAGTGTTCAAACATGAGCAGCCCATCAGAGGTGCACTCTCTGCAGTAAGGTTTGAAAGCTTGTCAGTTTAGCTTGAAAAAAGACCTCAGTATCCAATACCTTATCTTGCCAGGTGACCTTCAGAATCTTCCTAAGACAATTCAAATGGAAGCAGTTCTGTTTCCTGGCACGGCACTAGTATACCACTCACAGGCATACAAATTATGAGATCACTGCAATGACTCTATAGCCCTTCAGTTTGGTAGGCAGTCTAATACCTCTGCTCTCCCACACTTTCCTTTGGAGCCTCCCAAACACTGAGCTAGCTTTGGCAATGTGTGTGTCAAACTCATCATTTATGTGTACATACCTAAAAAGTATACTGCCAAGGCAAGTGAACTTATCCACACTATTCAAAATTTCTCCATTTGCTATAAATGATGGTTCCACATATGGATGGTGTGGTGCTGGCTGGTGGAGAACCTCTGTTTTCTTGGTGCTGATTGTCAGGCCAAAATGAGTAGAAGCAACAGAGAATTGATCCATATTTTGTTGCTTCAGAGGCTGCATTGAGAGCACACTAACTGGCTATGTGAATCTGGGCAAGTCACTTAACCTCTGCCTCAGTTTCCCCAAGTATAAAATGAGAAGAATTAACTAATTGTACCTACCTCATAGAGTTATTCTGAGGATAAAATCAGATAATGTGTATAAAGCACTTAGCACAGAACCTGGCACATAGTAGACATTTTATAAATGCTTATTCTCTCATCCTTCCTTTGCTAGGCTGTGAATACCATGAGTATAGGGAGCATGTCTTATAGAGGCAATGTGGTATAATGGAAAGAGCTCCTTTGAAGATGAAGAATTTCTGTCTTGGTCAGCACATAACTATAAAATTATATTCAATTCTGAGTGTCTCATTTTGCTAAGGACTGAAAAAATAGAATAAGTTGGGGAGGGGTAGCAAGGATTTGGAGGTGCACATGCTGGGAGGGCTTGAATCCTAGTCCTATCTTGACCTAGATTCAATTACTATGCCTTCTGAGGCTGCAGTGGTGTAAGGGTTATGGGATTTAAAGATCTTCCATGCCCCATTGGACTTGCTGACATAGCAGGAAGGGAAGGGGCAAGAGGAAGCGGAAGAAAAGCTAAAGTTCTGGTGGGGACTGGCGGTTGTGGAAGCACCAGCAGCAGCGGTAGCAGCTAAGATAGAGGTGGAGGCACAAACCCCTTTTTGAGCCAGCCAGAATTTCTGCTAAGGACTCTTGTTGGGGACTGCCAGGGACTGGAACTGCGGGGGGCCGGAGCTGTTGTGAGCACGCTTCCTGGACGCTGAGCAGTTGCTGTGAGTGGGGAGAGAAGGACCTTTGCCTGAGGTAGCCTGTTCTGTTTTGAAGGCTTAAGAATGTGGTTGTTTACTATGTTAACTACTTGTGCCAATTTCATAACTACTCTGATGGCTTTGACTTTCTGGTTTTGGGACTCAGTTATTTGGTATTTTAATAAATGTTCTGGCTTTATCCCCCATATAGAGAGCCTGATACATTTTGTGATTAATAACCACATAAGCCTATTTATAATTGCCATAGGCATAGTAAATATTGCATTGTTAATACAAGTGGAAGTTAATACAAGTGGAAAACTAGATGACCTCAAAGGTCCCCTCCATTTATAAATCTTGGCTCCTAAACTGCTTATTCCTCTCTATGTCTAGCACACAGGTTTATATGTAGTAGATGCTTAACAAAAATTCAGAATGTACAATCCTTGTCAGGAGGACTTGTTTTATTCTTTGTTTTTGTATCCCCACAATTGATCAAAGTGTTTGGAACATAGTAGGCACTTTATAAATGCTTGCTGATTGATTGTCTGACTGTTCAATTGAACTGGTAGAACAAGACCCAGGTGGCAAGGAGATGAGGAGGTCGCTAAACACTGAGAAAATTTGAGAAAATAATTTACAGAAGGAAAATTTGCCAGTACCTATCAGTTTCTGAATGTAGTAGGCACTCTGAAAAATAGTATTTAACTGAATTAAACAAGTGCATGGGCAAAAGTACTTCTCCAGAGGTTTTCTTTTTTAAAGTATTTGAGTTAATCAGCTGAAATGAAGGAAAGAATATCTCTGGCCCAAATATTAGAAAATGCTTTCTGGCAGACAGAAGTCTTCTTTGTTATTTTGTGTATGAAACCAATTCCCCGAGTGAGGTGATAGACAATTGAAACCAGACAGTAAGAATAATTTCTTGCTGTCAAAGGGCAAAACAAGGGACCTAATGCTGCCAAGGGTTATAATTTCATTTTCTTTGTCATGCATAAACTGATATACTTCCCTCACAGTTCTTTAAATAGTTTGGGAGTTTGGAACCTTCTTCCCAGATTCAATACAAGTTTACAGAATGGTTTTGGGTAAAGGATATTTCATTCATCAGTTTCTCTATCAAAAGATTAATGATAATGTGATTGTTGGTAATAATTCACATCCATATAACTATTTTTACAAAGCACTTTGCACACATTGATTTCTTTTAATTCACACAACAATCCTTTGAGGTTGGTCTATTATAATTCCCATTTTACAGATGAGAAAACTGAGATAGTGAGGTAGGATCTAATCCCAGTTCTCTTTGACTCCAAGTCTACAAGGACATGTCATCTCTTAAACTCCTTTAGGGAAGATTTGGTTCTGCTTTTGTCTTCATATCTCCACAACTTAATGCAGGGCATTACACAAGTAAATACTGAATAAATGACTGTTGATCTGTTGGTTGGTTGATCAGTAAATTGCCACAAGGTGCTTTCTCTTATATATATATATATATGTATATATATATGTATATATGTATATATGTGTGTATATATATATATATATATATATATATATATATATATATATATATATATATATATATATATATACACATTGTGAGAGAGTATAAAGAGACTGAATTAGGCTTCTAGAGGCCCAACTTCAAAGTCAGATTCTACCACTTACTACTTTTTTCTTCATTTAGATTTATCGTTCTGTCCATTGAAGGGTCTGAACAAAATGATCTTTGAGGTCTCCATGAGTGGTACGTGGTTCTACACATTGCATTTATTTTGAGCAAAATTTCATTCATTTGGACCTCATTTCTCTCCCCCTAGTTTTGAATTCATGAGCATTCAGACATGGGTAGGCTCTTTTACTTTATACTCTTTTTTTTTTTTTTTTGGAGAGGGGAGGGCAGGGCAATTGGGGTTGAGTGACATGTCCAAGGTCACATGGCTAGTAAGTGTGTCAAGTGTATGAGGCTGGATTTGAACTCAGGTCCTCCTGACTCCAGGGCCAGTGCTCTATTCACTGCACCACCTAGCTGCCCCTCCTTTTTACTCTTTAAGGAGAAAAGAGATGGCTAGACAAATAAATTTTCATACTGTATACCAGTCATATAGGATCCCTATTAATTTTATTGAAGTAGAATTGTCAGGACCTTTATTTAGATAGAATAATGAATGCGAACTCAGAACATTTAGGTTGTAGGCCCAGCTCTTCCATTAATTAGTTGTTTGCCCTGAAGCAAATCCCCTCACTTCCCTGGACCTCAGTTTCTTTATAAGAAAAGGGGAAAAGACTAGGTCATAGCGTCAGAGACTTGATCTGAAAGAGACCTCAGAAATAATTTAGTCTAACCTCTGTTTTCAAGGGGAGAAAACTGAGTTCTGCATTAATTTAGTTGAGTAATTTGCTCAACTTTACCCAGCTAATAAACAGTAGAAGCAAGACTTGAACCCAGGAACTATGACTATTGAGACCATATTCTTTCCCCTGAACCCTTCCTGGGTGATGTGGAAGGGTCCTACATCTTTGACATTCATTGAGTTTATGATTCTGGAGAATCTTTGTAAGTTCCAATCATGTTTAGTAGTAGTCGTCGTCGTTGTCATCGTAGTAGTAGTAGTAGTATTACTTGAACATAATGCAATTTCATTTTAAAACTATCTGTAATTTAGGCATTTCAGTCATTCATTTTATGCCTCTCTCTCTCCCTTCCCATACCCACACCTCCAAAAGGAAAGAAAATGGTCTGAATTCCTACTAGAACTTGACTCTCTTACAGACCAGTTTCTAGGGGATACAGTAGAAAAAGGTCCTTTATAAAGTTGAAGATAATACTAATTGGCCTCAAAACCTGCTTAGGATCCTCAGAGTCTACAACTATGTGATTTCTATAATCAATTTAACTAACTTGCTATGAGGAAACTGCTTTCTGAAGTTTAATGCTGGCTATGGAAATGTCAACTATTAATACATCTTGAAGAAACCATGATGTGGTAAACAGAATACTGCCTCAGAATCTGGAAGACCTGGGTTTAAGACCTGATACATATTGCTTGTAAAACCCTGGCTAAAACATTTAATCTCTAAGTGCCAAAGACAACTATCTAAAACAAAGGTACCAACCTGCACTGGTGAAGAAAGTTCTTTATGTCAAAACAAAAACCCACTCAAAAAAAAAAAAGTTGATGCCCATAGCACTTAAAGTGTGAATAAACAAGGGAAAGCTGCAGTTCCTATCAGTCTCCCAGACCTCAGTGCTTAGCAGCCAGTTGCTGGGGCCTTGTTTTCATCCTGTGGGCCACGGCTCTAAGCTGACACATTTGTTTGCTTTCTCAGTAGATGAGTCCTTGAGCTTTCAACTGTTCAGGTAACAATGTCCAAAATAGAAAGAGGAAGGAATTGACCACACACACACACACACACACACACACACACACACACACACACACACACACACACACACACACACACACACACACACACACACACACACACACACCAGCTCCCATCAACCCCCACAACTTCCAAATAGAGACACACTCCTACCAGCTGCCCAATCCAGCAACCTTAGTTAACTCTCTCATCCGCTAATTGATTCCAGTGACTCAGATTGGCTATTTGAAAACTCCCTCCTCTCAGCTGAAGAAAGAAATGTGTGTGTGTGTGTGTGTGTGTGTGTGCGCGCGCGCACACACAGGGGATGTAGGAGGGGTAGTCAGATAAAAAGAAGAGGGAGCTGCAAAAAATGGGTGAGAGATGGAGTTCTTGGAGTGGAAAATGATCTCTGACTTGTCTTCTTCCAATATAACATTGTTCTATGTATGTTGGTACCATATTACTTAGATAATTAAAAATAAATTAAAAGTTACAGTTCGTAGAATGGCAAATATTTTAGCTGAGGATTGAAAATTGGAATTCCATCCCCACCCTACCCCCCCATGGCCATAATTTTGAAATTCTAACTATGCATTTAAAAAATACTATGATTTATTGTTTATGTTATTATTAAATGATATATTGGCCATGACACAGTTGGGTTTCCCCTTCCTGAGCCAACCCTGAGAGGGGGGAAAGTCCTTGTAATTCTATTATGGAAGGGTTTTTTGGAAAGTGATACCAATAACAAGTGAAGCCATAACAGACTAGCTGTCTTCTAGACAAACTGGTTTTCTTGAAGCTCAGATTTTTTGGAAATGACCCATAGACTTTGGTTCTTTCTTTGTTCCTCCTTGGAATTATCTGTGCATTTAGGTCTGCCTCCATCTGCTTACTTATTTGCCTGTGTTTCTGTTTCTTTTGTTTTTTAATCTCTCCATCTTTCTATCTATCCAAGGAGATTTCTGTCTATCTGGAATTCTCTCTCTATGTTTGTAACTCTCCATCTCTGCCTCTATGTGTTTTTGTATCTTTGTATCTATCTGTTTACTTATATATCTATATCATTGATTGGTCTATCATCTATCAATCAATCTATATCTATTTATATGTCTCTTTTATCTGTCATCTATCCATCAATTAATGAATCAATGGATAGCTGTCTGTGTCATCTATCTATCTATCTATCTATCTATCACCTCTTCATGTTTTCTGAAGTTTTTCCTTTGGAATCAATAGAACTTACAGCTTCATATTCACAATTGGGGGTGGGCGGTTGGGGGGGCACATAATACTCAGTAAAAAGAAGTGTGGGACAGTGGAAAAAGGATAAGAAAGAGTATAGCATCATATCCACATTTAGCCTCTTACTACCTATGTGATCGTAAACAAATCCTGAGCCTCATTTCTTCATTTGTAAAAGTAGAAAAATAGACAACCTCTAAAATATCTTTCCTCTGAGAAATCTAAGGTATCTTGCATTTTTTGAAATCCCTTGAATCCAGTTTTAGAAAGGTATCAGAATTCTCTACTCATTTCTAAAATTTAACTTGAAGTAAAAGTCATATGACTGACTTGTGGCATATTCAAGATTATTTATCACAATATTCCACCTCATGAAGGAATTGATTTTATTATATATGGATTCTAATCCTTTTTTCATTAAATAATATTATACCTTGGCTCAGCTAAATATCTCTGAGTCTCAGTGGCATCATCTATAAATGAGGTTGGACCAAGGGATGGATCCCTAAGGTTTCTTCTAGACGTGAAGTTTTGTTTTCTATAATTCCTGATACTCGTCCAAATACTATTTGAACAAATTCAGTGCTTAGGTCACCCTACTTGATAGGGAATCCCATTATATGGTTAGATAGCACTAATTCTTAGAAATTTCTCCTAAATATTAATCTATATTAGAGACACTGTCTTGAAACAAAGGCTCCAGTTATATTTGAGGGATTTCTTACTATGTTGGCTCATTGCATCCACCAAGATAATCTGGAAACTAGAATCTGAAATGACCAACACCTCCCCACCCTCTAATATGTAATCATTAGCTCTCCCTAAAAAATACAGGTTAACAAAGTCCAGAAGCAACAGATAGAAAGATAAATTTCATTTAAAATAACTCTGGTCAATATAATAATACTTGGGAGTCTACCTGCCAGGGGACTATAGGAACACAGCCATAAAATACTCTTCAAACAGATAAAAATGGACCTAAACAATTTGAGAAATATTCATTACCCACAGGTAAGCCAAATCAATATGATAAAATGATGATTCTACCTAAATCAATTTACTTATTCTGTGACATACCAATCAAACTATCAAAAATTATTTTATAGAGCTAGAAAAATAACAAAAATTCTGAAAGAACAAAAGATAAAAAATATCAAGGGAATCAATAAAAAAATGTGAAATGGTGTCTTGGCATACAAAATGTCAAACTGCATTACAAAGTGTTAATCATCAAAAAATCTGAAACTAGCTAAGAAAGAGTGTTTTGGATGAGTGTAATAGATTAGGTACATGGTTCTTGGTAGCAAATACTATAGTAATCTAGTGTTTCACAAACACAAAGATTCAAACTTTTGGGACAAGAACTCACTATTTTAAAAAAATAACTACTGGGAAAACTGGAAAGCAATTTGGCAAGAACTAGGAATATAGACCAACATCTTACACAGTACACAAGATAAGGTCAAAATGAGCATACAATTTAAACATAAAAGGTAAGTAAATTAGGGGAGCATGAAATAGTTTACCTTATCAGAACTTTCAATAAAGGAAGAATTTATGACAAAACAAGAGACAGAGAGCATTACAGGATGTAATGAAAATTTCAGTTACATTAAATAAAAAAGTTTTAGTACAAACAAGACCAATACAGCCAAGATTAGAAGGCTTCATTTCTCAAATATATAGAGAACTGAGTCAAATTTATAAGAATACAAGTCATTCCCCAATCAATAAATGGTCAAAGGATATGAACAGGCAGTTTTCAGATGAAGAAGTCAAAATTATCTATAGTCATGTAAAAATGCTCTAAATCACTATTGATCAGAGAAATGCAAATTAAAACAACTCTGATGTACCACCTCACTTCTATCAGATTGTCCATTATGATAGAACAGGTAAGGGGAAAAAAGTTCTGGAGCGGATATGGGGAAATTTGGACACTAATGCACTTTTGGTGGGGTGTGAACTGAGCAACCATTCTGGAAAGCAATTTTTAACTATTCCCAAAAGGCTATAAAATTGTGCATAACCTTTAACCCAGCAATATCACTACTAGGTCTTTATCCCAAAGATATTATTTTTTAAAAAAGGAAAAGGATTCATATGTACAAAAATATTTATATCGGCTCTTTTTATGGTGACAAAGAATTGGGAATTGGGGGTTGCCTATTAATTGGGAAATGACTGAACAAGTTGTGGTATATAAATGTGATTGAATACTCTGGCTATATTAGAAATGACAAGCAAAATGGTTTCAGAAAAACCTGAGAAGACATATGAACTGAAGCAAAATTAAGTGAACAGAACCAGAACATTGTACACAGTAACAGCAATATGGTAACAATGATAAACTATGAATGACTTAGCAATTCTCAGCAGTGCAATGATCCAAGACAATTCCAAAGGGCATGGTGAAAAATACTATCTACCTCCAAGAGAAAGAACTGATGAAGTCTGAATGCAGATTGAAGCATACTTTTTTAACTTTATTTTTATTGTTTTTTGTCTGTGTTTTCTTTCATAATGAGTAACATGAAAATATGTTTTGCCTGACTGCACACGTATAGCCTATATCAAATTCCTTGCCTTCTCAGTGAGGGGGGCATGGAGGAAAGTGGGGAGAGAATTTGGAACTCAATTTTTTTTAAAGAATGCTAAATTTTTTTACCTGTAATTGGAAAAAAATGTTTTTAAAAACATCCATATTTGCAAGACTCAAAAGATCAATCATGTTAAATAATAAAAATTTACAATGAGCAAATCCTGCCTAATGGTTTGTCTCACCTTTTTAGAGTACTGTCCTGGGTAGGCTTCCAGAAAAGAGATTATTCCTTCATATCAATGCTTCTTTCCATGATTCCTCTGCTGATCTTTTCACAGGCTTTTCTATAGTTCATGACTCAAGGCAGACTTAAGATAATATTGCCAATTATTGCTCCCCATTGGTTACTTTTTCAGGTTTGTATTACTATACGCACAGCCCACAATTCCTGTAGTTCTCCTCATTACCCCGTAGATTGTGATTATTCCTTTTCTCAGGGTACCCTCTTTCTTTTTCCAGCTCAGATGCCATGTTAGGGAACCCTGATCCAGAGACTTGGGAAAGCATTTTATCTTACTTTATTTGTTTCATAGTCTAACATGATTCCCTTTTGAGTTATTTAAATTATCCAGTGTTACTTCCCAAAATACTTGGAGCAGAGTGAAGCACCATAAACCCCCAAACACATTCCCTTTTGACATTACAACATACTATGGAGAGAAAAGATTTGTAGTCCCTGTTTACTTTTAACTATGTCATAATCTGAATTCCTTTAACCTCTTTCTTCCCTTTGGTTCTAGCTCTTCTGTTGGAAATAATACAGACTAAGTATAATCCCTCCTCCATATATATGATGGCCCTTATAGCTGAAGATCAAGTCTCCTTTTTGGGCTGTTCTCCCCCCATGCTAAGTACCCCCTTTCTCCTGTTCCTTCAACTAATTTTTATATGACATCATTTCTAAGACCTTCTCCAACCTATTCTCCCTCCCCTGGATACACTCTGATTGGCCAATGATCATGTCTATCAGTAGGATTAGATAGATCTGAATTTTATTTTCTATTTTCTGTTTTTCATATGTTAGGTGTCCTCCCAAAAAATTAAGTTGCTTTAGATTTCACACACGTTCACACATATCACTTGCATTGTACACTTTGAGTTTTTTTCTCAGGTTGGGACTGTGACCTCAATATGCCAGTCTCCATCTTTGCTATGCCATTTGCCAGTGTGCCCCTCCCTGACCCAGAGGCCTATCTGGTGGAATGTTCCACTGGATGGAATTGGATTTCGGGAATTGCTCAGTGGCTTAAGAATTATGTTGAAAACATCTCCACCCTCTAGAAATTCCTGAAGCTTAGGTTAGTTTTCTTTCTGTTGATGTGTGCCAGACATCGGTACTTGGTTAGAAAAATGCCATCAGTATGGGACTAGACTGTCCCCTAAAATATTGGACTACTTAATAATAATAATAATTATTATTATTATTGTTATTACTTACATAGTGCTTTCATATTTGCAAAGCACTTTACAAATATCACATTTAATATTCCTAACAACCCTGCAAAAGTCAGGGCTATTATTATCCTCACTTTAGAGATTAAGAAATTGGGATAGATAAAGGTCAAGTGACTTGTCTGGAGGTTCACATAGCTAGTAAGGATCTGATACTGTATTTGAATGCCCTTCTTCCCAGCTCCAAGTTCAACACTCTATCCATTGTACAACCTAGTTGCCTCTATAACTAGGAAGAGAACTGAGGCCAGATTAATCAGTCAACCATCCCACTTCCATTATTTGTCTTAACAGTCTGGTTATTTTCTTAAGTGTGCTGTGTGCCCCATTCCCAAGTCCTGTCCCCTGGAGTTCTCCCAATTACTGTCCTCAACTTTGTATTCATAGATATAATTTTGCCTTATAGTACACTCCATGCCCATGTTGGCCTGTATTTCCCTTCCATTCAGTTCATGGAACAACCCGCCCTTGCTGAAAACTCTTTATAAATCCTAAAACACTATAAAAATATAAATGTTTATTATTATAAAAAAATAAGAATCTACTTCCATACACGTGGATTTAATGTTCTATTAGAGTAACAATAGCCCGTTCTATAACATTTAGCCAGAGACATGACATGGGCTATATTTTAGTGGTACGTAGGCCATTGAAAGCTATTTTCTCCTACCTGACACTCCAACCATTAACCTCCTTTCTACCCCCTTGTCACTTGTGGAAAGTGCTACTGGTATGTTGGCTGCCAGCCACAAGAGTCAGTATGTGGTCACATATTCCTAGTTTGAAGAATTCAAGAAAAGCAGGTCCTTTAGCCAGCCTCCTGTGCCCACATCGACTCAAGAGTCAACATGCAATCAGGACACTGCAGCCTTCTAAATACAGACATTCCAAAGAAAAGACATCTAAGCCTTGGCATCATGATTTTTTAGAGGGTGGAGGAGGCAGATGGTTGCCAACCCCTCATTTGGCACTGAATTGTTCACATAGTTTCCCAAATGGAAAGTTGCCCTTGAGGGCAGAGAGCAGACTTTACAATTATTCCATACTAATAAGCACATAGTAGGAACTCAGGAAATTCCTTTTAATTAATCCATGGAGTAAAAAAATAAAAAACCCAGAATTTCTCTTCAAAATACAGTGTACCAGTATAAAAGAATTTTCTGTCCTTTTTATTTTAGCACAGAGATACAGAAAAAGCCCCATGGGATTTAGAACTTTAAATTATCTTAGAAGAGATTTTGAAGACCATCTAGCAAAAGTCTCTCTTCTTATAAGGGAAAAACCAGAGTTCTAAAGTTATCGAGCACCATGACCTGGATTCTTGGGTCATCACGTCACAGAATCTCAAGAGTAGGAACAAATCTGAGAAACCATCTAAGCCAATTTATACCTGAATTAAAATCTCTCTCTCTCTCTCTCTCTCTCTCTCTCTCTCTCTCTCTCTCTCTTTTTACAAGAAGCTAGACAAAACTTCCACCACCTTTTGATTGTGGATCTCTAGTGGGGAAGTACATACTACTTCCCAAAATAGTCCATTCTACTTTTTAATACGTCCAATTATTTAGAAGTTTAATGTTCTTCCCCCTACCCACTCACAGAAATTTAAATCCGTCTCTTTGGGGCTTTGTCTCTCGTCTTCTTTCTATCTTTATACTTTTCCCCAAAGTAATTTCATCTACTCTAAACTTCACCTGTAACCTCTGTAGAGGATATAATTATTTGAAATCTGCAAAATGCTTTACATTCCTTTTCTCATTTGAGCTGCATCACAACACTCTGAGATAGGGAATACAGATAGTATTATTCCTATTTTATGAATGAAAAAAACAAGATTCACAGAGGTTGACAATATAGCATGCTCAATGGCTAAAGTTTCACCAAGGATCTTGTCTTAGCAGACTTAGGACAAATGACTTCTTTGAAAATATGGCACACACCCCCAAAAAAGGTTTAAGAAAGTGATGACATCAGCCTTACATTGGTCAATCCTTGCTAACAAGGTGAACTTTAACCAACTGGCATTATAATGAGCTCAGATTTGTGGTAGAGAAAGGAGACAGAGAGAAATAGAGAGACAGACAGAAACACAGAGACAGAGACAGAGAGAGGTAGCATATGCAATGAGTGTCAGAGGCAGTATTTTAAACCAGGTTTTCCTTATCCTGAAGCAGTAAGTGTTCCAGTGGTTGTCTTTTGGACATGCTGAGTTCAGGATGCCAATGGAAATTCAGTTGGAGATGTCTAATAGGAAATTTGTGATATGAGGAATAGAATTCTGGCAAAAGATGAGAGTTACACATGAAGAAGTGGAAGTCCTCCACAGAGAGTTGCTGAGTTTACCAAATGAATGAATCAATGATAAATAATTTATTGTTTACTATGAGTATAGAGCAAAGAAGAGTTCAGTATACTACCTAGGGGGTATATCATGCTAATGAATTGGTGTGTCAATGATCCAGCTTAGGAAATAAGGTGGAACAGCCAGAAATGTAGGAGGACAGACAGGAAGAGCTATTTAGCACTCATGGAGAGATCTGTACACAGTATTGCTCAGTCCATGATGCCAATTGACATCTTCTTAAAAAAAAAAAAAAGGCAATCAACTAGTTGCCTCCATGATGACAAACAACCAGTGTTAACTTACTTTTTTCACTGAAGTGACTGAAGCTTCCAGTACCCAGAAGGCCTAGTTCAAGCCTTGAGTACTCTAAGACCCTTATGTTAACCAGAGTAGCTTCTGGAAAACCCAGCCATTTTTTTCCTTTGGAGTTTCCAACCAGATGGCACAAACATAAGACATAGTCTCATTGTCTCAAAACTTTTTGAAGTTCTCTATTGACAGTTTAGTCTTAGATGAATTTTTTTTAAAAGAAGGAGACTAGTTTTAGCTAATGCCAAAAAAATAACCCAAGTCCAAGGCAACAAAAGGGGCCTGTTGAATCCATAAATCATTCATTGCAGGCCACTCCCCCGCTGTTGGTAAATATTCCAAGGGGGGAAAACCTTGAAGAGAACATAAAGTGCTTTGGTTTTCTCCCTTTCTTTTGTTTCTCTGAAAAGGCTTTGTCTTCACCTGTTATATACAGCCATAAGCAGGTTCCTAACAACACGACTGAAAGGTCAAGGAAAGAAATTAACTGAGCCATTCCAAATAAGTAGGGAAGGTGCTGATAGATAGCAGCAAAGACAAGCCAGTTAAAAGTGGACCAAGACAAGAAGGGACCTCTTTGCTGGTTACAAAAGCATCTGGCCTGTGTCCACAGCTAGATCATATATCTGACAATATCCTCCCTTTTAATGCTTTGCAGATCCAAGGTATATTATCGTACCCCAAGCCTGAACCCTCTGGGGAAATCATGTCAAGGCAAAACCAAGGAAGTAAGCTCGTAAAAACTGACCCAGGGAAGCAGCTGGCTGAAATTTACCCCTGGGATGCAGTGAAGAGGAGAGTCCTGAAGATGGCGATGGGAGACTGTGAAACAAGGACCGTGGCTGCCTCTGTTTGCTTTAGGGATCAAGGTCTGGGCAAGAAGTTAGCTCAGCATATATCACATAGTGATGAGGAAAAAAACCCAGCAACAACAGGAAAGTGGGAGTCATTTGCATTTTGAGAAACTTATCTCTGTGGGCACAGGGTGGACCATGAGTTCTCACAAAATAATCTCTCTGGGTTTATCCTGCGTAGACAACAAATTCTTGATATTTACAAGAAACTTGCTAATTTTATAAAAGGTGTGTGTGCTTGTGTGTGTATGTGCTTGTGTGTGTGTGTGTGTGTGTGTGTGTGTGTGTGTGCGTACATGTGCACACATTCATCATTTGATCCTGCTGACTTGTTCTGTGGTAGTGTTTTGGAGGGGGGTGGCTTTGGAAATGAAATGCATAAATCACAATAACTGTTCTGACTTAACCCCCCCCCCAAAAAAAAAAAAACGATCAGGTTCCTATAAAAGCATTGGGAAAACAACTTAGGAGGCGGCGAGAATTATTAATCTGTGCTGAAATAGACATGGGACAATCAAACAACTTCCGCCTTGGGCACATGGAACCGTGTATTTTTTAAGAGGAAAGACCCCCAAAGGGCCTCTGAACTGGCTAAGTACTGAATCGTTATCTTGGGTCCCCTGGTAGCACTCACAAGCACATTTTAGTGGGCCTGCAATAGAAAAAAAGCCTTGTTGTATGCAGTTTTTTTTTTTTTTAACTTGCAAAATACAGCTGAGATTTTTTTTTTTTAATCCTGCCCCAGGTTGCATGGTACAAGAATGGAAGGTCTTACTCTCCTTTAAAACTGCTAAGGACACTTTTCTAATTCAACAAATATTTCCTGAACCCTTGAGATGTGCCTAGTAAGGAGCTATGTCTGTAGGGAAAACCAATTAAGTATGATCCCAGGCCTTTTTTCCAACAATCCAAAAAGGCAAAGAGATCAGAGTCTTGAGATGAATCTTTCAGGGAATCACATTACTGGGTTCAGGTACCTACTTCCTTTATGGACATAAATGTATTTATATTCTATCTAAATCTAGATGAGCTTATATTTTCTCCTGATCTAGCTTAGAAATCATTTTCAAAGATCACATTCTTGGAGAATAATTTAGAAAAGAAGATACTTGGAACAGTCATGACACAGTGAAAAAGTCCATTCTGAAGATGTCAGTGAGCTTTGCTTCTCTTCAGTTGCCTTCTTTCAAAGTACGATGCAGGAAACTGATGAATTTGGCTTATAATGGAGGTACTGAACAATGTTCCCTTTCTGTGCTGTCATATCTTTCATTGAGAATCTCCACAAAAGCTGATGGCACAGAGAAGAGGTCCATGAGGATGATAGCTAGCATTTAGATAGCACTTTAAGGCGTACAAAATACTTGATAAATATTATCTCATTTGATGTTATAAGAAGCACAAGTTAAATGCTATTACTATTTCCATTTTGCAGATGAGGAAACTGAGGTAGGAAGAAATTATTTGCCCAGGGTCACACATCTAATAAGTCTTTGGGGCTGGATTGAACTCATGCTTCCCAATTCGAGGTCCCACACTCTACCCATTGCACCACCTAGCTGCCTATGATATATGGGTTTCCAGGAGTGAGGAACCTACAGCCTCAAGGCTTTGGATTCAGTCACAGGGAGGCACTTGAGGACCTAGAGGGTCATATGTGGCCTTAAGGCCACAGGTTTCCCACCCCGGTTTAGACTGAATAGCAAATTGATCGAGGGATAGTTCCTGCATATTCCTACTGTTCCATAACCAAGAATTATTTTCTCCCATCTAGTTGGTTGAGTCACAGGATGAAAATGTGGCAATTTAACCTCATCTTTGCCTCCTGGCTTCTGTGACTTCCTTCAAGTATCAGCTAAAATCCAGCCTTCTAGAGGAGGCCTTTCCCTATTCTCCTTAATTCTAGAGTTTTCCCTATGTTTATATTTGTCTGTTTCATCCTTTATATATCTTATTTGCACACAGTTGTTTTTATGTTATTGCTCCCATGAGACTGTAAGGTTCTTGAAAGCAGGGACTGTCTTCTGTTTCTTTTTGTCTCCAGCACTTATTATAGTGCCTGGCAAATAGTAGGCACTTAATAAATGTTTGTTTACTATCTTTACCATACAGCTAACAAACCCACAGTAGATGTCTTAGCTAGTGACATTTTCCAATCAGAAAATGGCATCTATTGGGTTAAATTTCCAATGGGGGGGCACAGCCAGTGGAAATGGGGGGGCACCGCCAGTGGAAATGCCCAGAGCCCAGAGATAAAAGTATCTTGTTGGAGGAACAATGAAGAGGGCAATGTTGCTGGATACCAGAGTATATCGAGGGGTACAAGGTATAAGAAAGATGAAAAGACTGAGAGGACTGGGTTGGGTTATAAAGGGCTTTAGACACCAAAGAATTTTCTCAATGTTGGAGGTAATAGGGAACCATTGGGGTTATTGAGTAGGGTAGTGACTAGATCAAATATATACTTTAGGAAGATCATTTTGGCACCTGAATAGAGGAAGCACTGGCATGGAGAGAGATATAGCCCCATGATCAAGAGCACACGAATTATGAGTTTAAAATTTTGTTTAGATTTTTTTTTCTTTCATCAAAGGCTTCTTGTATTTTACAACAAAGCTATGTACAGTGAAAAATGTGTGCCTTGCTTGATGCGTATCTGAAAATACTAGGTATAAACTGATTGGGAAAGTGGGGAGAGCAATTAACAGCAACTTAAAACTACTTTAAAAGCTTGCTATTTAAAGGAATTATTTGGTAAAGCAAGAATTCTTGAATGAAGTAAATAATCCCTCCTATCACGTAAACCTAGATTTTCATACATAAGATCTGGTTAAGGTGAAGTTCTTTTGAATTCTCCTGCATATAGTTGTGAGTTGCAATAAATAAATGCTCATTGAATGAGTGAATGAATGAATGTATGAAGGAGTGAATAAGCGAATGAACAAATGAATGAATGAGCCTGGTGACAGGTTTCTCCTTTGCTCTCTAACATTTGCTTAAGGTGAATCAGAGAGTTTTTGTAAGAGAAAAACTTTAGTAACGCAGAAGTAGGAAATCACTTAAAACTTACAGAATTCATACAACTCCTCTTTTTGAAACACAGTCAAGGGTCACTCCTATAGTTAGTGTCCAGATGAAGAGAATGGTGATGGATTTAGTGGTGTAAAAAAGAGAATTATTTTCAAAAATTTCTTCCTTGAATCTTACTTATTCACACTGGAAACAAGAGGATTATTTTACTGTTGGACCATGGAAAAAAAAAGAAAAAGTGAAATAATAATTCTGGGGTGAGCAGAATGTTGGACCTCCCACAAAGCAGACCAAGCATTTTTCTTGAAGACAGATCATTAGGAACTTTCCAGAATTGGCAGACCATTGCAGTTTCTTTCCTTGTCCCTCCATTCTCCTTCTCTGTTCTCCCTCCTCTGATCTACAAAGGACTCTCTCCTAAATATATTTATGCTTTCTGGCTTCATGCCTTTGTTTGTCACCCAGCCCTCTATGTAGGAATGGCTTTTGTCTCCACCGTGCTCATCTAAATCGAATTCATCCTTTAACTTCCGTGCCCGTCCCCGTCCCCATCCCCATATACACTCAAAAGTCCCTCCTCTTCTGGGAAGCCTTCTATGATTACCCTAATTCAAGATAAAACAAAGCAAAACTTCTTACTTCCTGAAGAATTTTGTTGTTTTTCATATCATTTATTTGATGCTTATAAATTACTTTATATTGTTCACGTATTCATATTATTCCAATAATTGGAATAAGCTCTGGGGATACCTTATCGTAAGATATACCTGGATTAAAATCATTCTCTCACACATACTAGCCGTGTAACCACAGACAAGTCTATTAACCTCTCAGGATCCCAGGCAAATCTCCAAGATGAGGGTGTTTTGTTTGTTATGGACCCCATTTGCAGTCTAGTCAGACCAATGGAATCCTTCTCAGAATAATGTTTTAAGCATATAACTATATGATTACAAAGGAATCCAGTTGAATTATTAAAGTCTTATTAAATATATGATACAGTAAATATCAACTGGTTGGTCTAATAACTATAGTATATTGAAGTTGTAATAAGAGTAAATAATATTTCAATATATCTGTAACATCTATAATGAGATAGGAAAATATCTCTGATTCCTATTGGTGATAAGAGCACAGGGATTGCCAGTGTTACTGTGGTTTGTTGTCTACATTCATAATCAAAGGCAATGCTAAATTTCAGTTAGAAGTTAATGAAAATTCAAATTTGTTTCCCACCCAAATTCACAGCCTCCCTGAAATCTATCCACAGACATCCTGAGATTTTTATGTTCCCCAACTTAAGAATCCTTGCTCTAATACTGTAAAGTACAAAGAACTGGCTGATCTGTGTCTGGGAAGAAAGCTTCCAAAGAGAAAATTCCACAGGCTCTGGAAATCACAGACCTCACACTGATCAGAAAGGCTTTGAGTCTTAGCTCTACCACAAATTCTCTAACCTGGACCAAGTCACTACCCCTCTCAAATCTTCATTATTCTGAAGGTAAATAAAGTAGTTGGTCTAGATCACAGATTCCCAACCTTTTGGAGCACTACTTTTAATAAAATGAATTTTCTCAAACCCCCACAAAATGGTTGTGGCAGGGAAACGGTGACATTAGGTAACATTGCCAAACTTAGGAAGACCTGAGATCAAAGATGACCTCAAACACTCACTAACCATGTAACACTGCAAGTCACTTAACCTTTGTGTACCTCAGTACTCTTATCTGCAAAGTTAGAGTAATAATTACACATATTTCCCAGGGTTGTTGCAAAGGATCAAGTGAAATAACATATGTATAAAGTTTTGCAAACCTTAAAGCACTACAGAAATTCCTATTATTATTAGTTGCATCATTATTATTTGGGGACAACTAGGTAACAGAATGAATAGAGAATCATGGCCTGGAGTCAGGAAAACTCATCTTCCTGTGTTCAAATTTAACCTCAGACATTTACTCTCTGTGTGACCCTGGGCAAGTCACTTAACCTTGTTTGCCTCAATTTCCACATCTGTAAAATGAACTGGAGAAGGAAATGGTGAACTACTCTAGTATCTCTGCCATAAAAAGATCACAAAGTATCAGACACAAATGAAAAATTATTGAATTAAAATGATTACTCTTCATTTATTTTTTTAAAATGAATGATTAAAATTCTGTGAATTCTTTTTTTTTAAACAAATGCTTTATTGACTTCTGTTTTACATCATTCATTTCCGCCAGATTTTGAGTTACAATCATTTTCCCGCCATTATTCCCCTACCCAACCTCCCAGAATAGTAATCCCACAAGATATCGCTTCCTCCAATCTGCTCTCTCCCATACCTTCTCCCATACCCCCATCGACTTTTCCATTAGAGGAAGATGAATCTTTGTGTCCCAATGCCTGCACATCTTATCTCCCAATTATAGGCAAGAGTATTAATAATAGTATTTATATATATATATTTGAAACATTTAATGTTACGACCTTGAATTTCAGATCCATTTCCTTCCTCCCTTGTCACCCATTCCCTCTTGGGAGATAAGTAATTCAGTATATGTTGTACGTGTCTAGCTATGCAAAACATTATCCTAGTAGATATATTGTACAAGGCTGCTTATAATTCCCTCCCACTCATCCCACCCCCCACCTGGTCCATTCCCTACATGATCCTGTCCCTCTTCTATAGTGGGTACTTCCAACTTCCCCTCACCCCAAGGATGCCCTCCCATCCATCATCCCTCCTCCCATCCCCCTTCCCCCTATCCTGCTGCAGGTTGAGATATCCCATTTAGTTTGTATGTCATATTTTCTCCCTGAACCAAATTCAATGTAAATGTGGTTTTGCCTTTTTAGCCTTCCTTATTCTCTCCCTCTTTTGCAACCACTTCCCCTTGCTTCTTCTGCATGGGATAGTTTACACTACCCTGTCTCTCCCCATCTCCTTTTGCCACTTTCCTCTCTCACCTCATAATTTCATCCCTTGAGTATTCTCCCTTCCCAAGAAATTCAACCTATGCCCTCTATCCATATAACTGTAACCATATACACACACATTCACATAAGTATTCATATGACCACACCCCCTTCTTCCATTATTTTCATAGTGAGAAAGATATCATCAGTCACAGTTATTGCTTTTCCATATAGGAATGTAAATAGTTCAACTTTGATAAGTTCCTTTTGATTTCTTTTCCCTGATTACCTTCTCAGGCATCTCTTGCTTCTTGTGTCTGGATGTCAAATTTTCTATTCAATTCTGGTTTTTCCCTCAAGAATGCTTGAAAGTCCTCTATTCCACTGAATGACCATATTTTCCCCTGAAACAAAATACTCAGTTTTGCTGGGTAGGTGACCCTTGGGTTCATTCCCAGTTCTTTTGCCCTCTGGAATATCATATTCCATGCCCTTCGATCCCTCAGTGTAGAAGCTGCCAGGTCCTGGGCTATTCTGATTGTGTTTCCACAATATTGAAATTGTTTCTTCCTGGCTGCTTGGAGTATTTTCTCCTTGATCTGGGGATTCTGGAACCTGGCTATAATATTCCTGGGAGTTTCTTTTTGGGATCTTTTTCAGGAGGTGATTGGTGGATTCTTTCAGCCTCTATTTTGCCCTCTGGATCTAAAACATCAGGGCAGTTTTCCTTGAGAATTTCTTGAAGGGTGATTTCTAGGTTCTTTCTTTGATCATGGCTTTCAGGTAGTCCAATAATTTTTAAATTGTCTCTCCTGGATCTATTTTCCAGGTCAGTGGTTTTTCCCATGAGATATTTCACATTGCCTTCTAATCTTTCATTTGTTTGGATCTGGTTAACAGCATCTTGATTTCTTATAACGTCATTAGCTTCCATTTGCTCCAGTCTAACTCTGAAGGAATGAATCTCCTCAGTGAACTTCTGAGATTCTTTTTCCATCTGGCAAATTCGCCTTTTTAAGGCATTCTTCTCCTCATTGCCCTTTTGGGCCTCCTTTGCCATTTGAGTTAGTCTATTTTTTAAGGTATTGTTTTCCTCAGTCAGGCTGTTGACCCTCATTTCATACTTTTCCTGCATCCTTCTCATTTCTCTTTCCAATTTTTCCTCCACTTCTCTTATTTGATTTTAAAGTCCTTCTTAAGGTCCTCTATGGCCTGCAACCCACTCATGGTTTCCCCTGGGGCTTTTGGAGCAGGACTTCTGACCTCACAGTCCTTTTCCCGCTCTATGCCCCCAAAATAGGAGTCTAGGGTTGCATTTTTCTGTTTCCTTTGCCTTGGCATGTTGCCACTTAATTGCTTGACTTTTGGGCTTGTTGCCACACTATGGCTTTAAGGCCAGCTAGAGGAATTTTCATCCCGAACGTGTGGGGGCAACTTCCGTTTCTGGCAAGCTGTAAACCCACCCACGACTTCCACCCTAGATCACAATCCAGATCCAGGGAGGTTAAAGCAAGAGTGATTACCCCCCCAAGACTGATCGCTGGATCTCCCTACAAATTTGCAGGCTGGGAGTGGGAGCTGCCTCTGAAAACTACAAAATGGCGTTTGTCCTCAGCGGCTTCTAGCCCCCAGGGCAGGGAGCCGACACATTCCCTAATACCATAGTCCCAAAGTCCATAGGACACTAACCTCTTACTTTGTCCTAGGCAAGTCTATGTTGATAATTCTGGAGTCGCCACAGCTCCTGGTGTTCTGGGGTTCCTCCAGCTGGCTGCTGGCCTTGCTGCCCTGGGGCTAAAACCTCGGCTCATGCGGACCTGGGCTCAGCTCGGCTCGGCTCCTGCGCTCTGCGCGGGGCACGCTGCCAGGTCCCAGACCACTGCGCTGGTCCTTCCTGCAGGGCTGCTGGGCTGTCCTCAGCGGGAGTTTAGCTTCTCTGTGTTGTTCTGTGGGTGCTGGGGCTCCAGAAGTTGTTCAGAGTCCCCTTTTACATCATTTGGGGGGAATCTGGGGGCAGAGTGGCTTGGATGAGCTGTTTCTACTCTGCCATCTTGGCTCCGCCCCCAAAATTCTGTGAATTCTGATATGCTTTTAAATTAGTTTATTATTGTTAGTCATAACAGAATATGCTTTTGAAAAATGATAGGACATAACAAGGTCAGTCATATCATTAAATTAGTATACAAAAGGAAGGTTTGCCTACATGTGGATTTAAATTTCAGTTCCAGACTGTTTTTCAAAATTCTTCAGCCCATCCCCAAGGACCCAAGACTCACAGATTAAGAAATGGTTATCCAGTTGAATGAGAGGATCTGAAGATCACTGAGATGACTGCTGAACTCCTTCCCAACTACTAGATAACTTGCTACCTCTGCCATTTAGAGGATCTGTGAGCAAATTAAGTTCCTTGAAAAACAAGGACAGTTTTGTTGACTTCCATCCATTAGGCCCTTCAATCACTTAGTCAACATTAATTAAATGCCTCCTTTTTTGCTGGGTACTATACAAAGTGTTTGGAATACAAAAAGAGGGAAGAGATAGTCTTTACCATTGAGGAGCTTACAATCTAATGGGGGAGACAACATGCAAACAAATATATACAAATCAAGTGACACAGAGGATAAATAGGAAATAATTAACAGAGGGAAGGCACTAGAATTAAGAGCAATTGGGGAAGGTTTCCAGTAAAAGATAGGATTTTATTTGGGACTTAAGGGGTGAGTGACAGCTGGGAGGTGAACCCAAATCACACCTCTCTATACTCAGTTTTCTTTCCATTCTATGATACAACAAAATATTAATAGAATCCACAAGAAGCATAAATTCTTCCTAAAAAATCCCAAACAAGTAGTTCTTCCAAACTCTGATTCACCATGTCCAAGGACACAAAATTCCCTAATGAATGGGCAGCCCATTTTATTTTGAGACAGGTCTAATTTTTAGAAAGCTCATTTGTTCTCTCAAAAAAAGAAGTTATTTCCCATTGTGTGCAATACACTTTTGCTAAATATTGAGATAGATACATAATTTAGTACCCTTTATTTATTCATTTTAGGTGGCACAATAGAGTTCCAGGCCAAGAGTCAAGAAGACATCTTCCTGAGCTAAAATCTGGTCTAACACACTAGCTGTGTGACCTTGGATAAGTTACTTAATCCTGTTTACCTCAGTTTCCTTATATGTAAAATGAAATGGAGAAGGAAATGGCAAACCACTCCAGTATCTTCACCAACCATTCCAATATATTTTTTTTTTAAAGCAATTGGGGTTAAGTAACTTGCTCAAGGTTACACGGCTAGTCATTATTTATGTGTGGGTGCTCATTTTCTGAGGCCGGATCTGATCTCGGGTCATCCAAACTCTGAGGCCGGCGCTCTTACTCACTGCGCCACCTAGCCGCCCCTTTAGGGCAATTGGGGTTAAGTAACTTGCCCAAGGTTACACGACTAGGTTTTTGTTTGTGCGGATTAGGTGTCGGAGGCTGGCTCCGAACTCAGGTCCTTCTGATTCCAGGGCTGGTGCTCTATTCACTGCGCCACCTAGCCGCCCCAAACCTAGATTTTTTTTTTCTTTTTGGAGGGCAATTGGGGTTAAGTAACTTGCCCAAGGTCACACAGCTAGGTTTTTTCTGTTTGTGTGTGGTAAGTGTCTGAGGCCAAATCCAAACTCAGGTCCTTCTGACTCCAGGGCCAGCGCTCTACTCACTGCGCCACCTAGCTACCCCCATTCCAATATTTTTGCCAAGAAAACATCAAATGATGTCATGAAGAGTCAGACATGACTGAAAATGACTGAACAACAACAATTTTACTTATTTTCAATTCATCCAACAACATTGAGTAGCTACTAACATTCTAGCAAAATAAAATGAGAAGTCCCAAACATGTAACTGATAAATCAGATCACATGATGAGAGAAATTAGAAAGGTGAAAAACAAAGCCTTACTTGACATCCTAGAGGGTAGGTGTTTACTTATGGAGGTTTCCTTATAGAGGTGGCATTTAAGTTGGGTTTCAAAAGATGAACATGGATTCATCAAGAAAAAAAAGCATTCCTGGAACAGACAGGAGCATAAACAAAAATACCAAGGTGGGAGAGGAATCATATATTTGGTGGAAGAAAGTAAATAGTTCAGTTTGTTAAGAGCATAAAGTACATAAAGAGGAATGATCTGATCTAAGTCCTGGAAGCTAGAGTTGTCCCAGTTGTTAAAGAGCTTTAATTCTAGGCAAAGAAATTTGAATGTTATTGGATAGACAATAAAAACTCAGGATTTAAGAGCAAAAGAATAAAATGCCCAAATCAATGCATTCTTATTCATACACTGAAATCATGATCAACAAGCAGTTAGTAAGTAATTACTCTTTTCCTGGCACTTTACTAGGTATTGGGGATACAAATGCAAAGAATGAAATAATTCCTGTTCTCAAAGTGTTTTCATTTTAATGAAGAAATAAGTATATGAATAACATAATGAAAAATACAAAGTGAATAAGTAAAAATAGAAACGAGGTCCTTAAAACCAAGGTAGTTAGAAAGGAAATGCATAGAAAGGTCGTTAGAAAGGAAATGCAAAGGGTCAAGAAAATATCTTTGAAAAAGGCAGAGCTTGAACTATCTTGAAGAACAAAAGATATAAAAGAGTTTAGAAAGATCATTTTCTAGGCATAGGAGACAGCTACAAATAAGTAAGGAGATAGGAAATAGACTACTCTGTGTAAGGAATAGAGTGAACTCTAGTTTGGCTCTATCTCAGAGTATTTGAGGGGAAATAATGTACAATAAAGATAGAAATATTGGTTGGGTCCAGATTGTGAACAGCTTTAAAAGCTATACTGAAGAATTTAGATTTTATCCTAAAAGCAACAGAGATAATTGTAGTTTATCGAGTAGGGGAGTAACATGGTTAATTTTGTTCTGAAGGTCCCCAATTGCCCTCTAAAAAGCAAAAAAAAAAAAATTGTGCTGAAGCAAAATCACTTGGGCATCTGGATAGAGGATGGATTGGAATGGGAAGAGACTTGAAGCAGGAAGACCAATTAGGAGGCTGTTACAATAAACTAGGCAGAGTGATAAAGGCTTGAATTAAAGAGATGGCATGTGAGTAGAGAGAAGGTGTTGAACTCAAGGCATGTAGTTGAGAAGGGCAAGACTTGGCAATTGATTGGATTTGGGGGGGTAATGGTTAGGGAAAATATTGAGCTTAATGGATTGAGGAATATTGATGAAATTACTAATTGAAGAGACTGGAACGTAGCTGATGTCTTCATCAGAAAAGGGGAAGGTCCAGAAATGAGAAGTGAGAAAAAGAATGCCCCCTTTTCTATCATTTTATTTCCCTATCCATGCCAGAGATGACACTGGTATTAGTATGAGATAAGTTCAAGGTAGTATGACAGTAGTATTAAAGATGGAATGGAAGAGGAGAAAAATGGAAGCATTTTGGGACATCCCAACAGTCAGGAGTTGTTCTTCAGTCCTTTTCAGTTGTGCCTGACTATGACCCTATTTTGGGTCTTCTTGGCAGAGATACTGGAGTGGTTTGACATTTCCTTCTCCAGCTCATTTTACAGATGAGGAAACTGAGGCAAACAGAGTTAAGTGACTTTCCCTAGGTCACACAACTACTAAGTGTCTGAGGCTACATTTGAACTCAAGAAGCTGAGTCTTCCTAATTCCAGGTGGGGCCCTCTATCTGCTCACTGTACTACCTAGCTGCCACAGTCAGGTAACTGAGTAATAATGAGATTCCTGTATTGGCTTTTTGGCCATAGGGATGGAGAGAAGAGGATGATTAGTGACCATGTTATGGAAGTGGAATTGATAAGAATTCTTTATGTTGAACATAAATCTGCCAAACAGTTATGTCTTTGCCTCAGGCAGGGCCAAGGAGAATTAGCCTAATGCCTCCTACACCTGACTGCCCCTCAGATAACTAAGCATTTTCAGCAATTCTTCAGCTAGACTGGGTAAATCCTTGCATCCTTCTTCCAGAATTCATACAGAAATACTCTTTAGCCCTCTGGTACTATGCCAGAAAAATAGCCTCTCTGGCGGCTTTTGGGTACTTGCATTGTGGTGGCGACCAAGGATTGAATGGATTCAGTACCCTCTTTAGAAAGGAAACAAAATCATCAATGCACCTTCCCCCTTCTACCACACAAGTTTGGTTTGCATTTGGAGTCTTGGCTCGGTTTTCCTTCCATCTGGGTTAGCTCTCCTAGGTCTATCACACCTGAGTTCCTCCAGCTTGTTTTGGGGCCCCAGCCAAGTCTCTAGACTGCGCTGAATGTTAATCAAACCACCTGGAGAATGGGACAGTGAACTGTACCTCCCTGACTAGCAGCAGATGCTCATACTGTACTGAAATGTACATCCTCTTCAGAACCAACTGTAAACTTGGTACAGCATTGGTGTGGGGGAGGGGAAGGAATTATAGATCAATTATGCTGTTATAATAACATTATGTTCTTTAAATGGCAAGATCAGCCTAATAGAGGAAAGAGTTCCTGAGTCCTGCCCTCCTAATGGCCTTAGATGAGTCACTTACCCTCTTTAGCCCTAAATTGTACCAGTTCCAATCAGTGTCTGCAGGGACAGCATCTGTTAAGTGCATTGAATTCCTCAGGGAGAAGAGATGGAAGAAGATGAAATACCACACAATTTGTACAAACCACTTGTGGAAATTCTAAATTCAGTTTGCAAATTTACATCCTAGGCAACCTCTTTTTTTCCCTAAAACAGAAAGTTGATGTTGCTAAGTGACAAACTGCATTGTCTCGTACAGAACAACCTGGGGTCAAGTAAAATATGGACCTAGCAGAGTCGCTATAGGCTAGAGTTTGGGTGAAATTTGGTTGGGCGTAATAGCAAGCAGGTAGCATTGGCAGCAAAGGTAGGAGGCACGTAATAGATCATAGATAAGGTTAGAACTAGAAGGAACTTGGAAAGGGAGAAGGGCAGGAAACAAGTACTTGTTAAGTGCCTATTGTATGCCAGGTACTGTGCCAAGAACTGTACAAATATTATTTCCTTGGATCGTCACAACCCTGCAATGTTATTTCTATCTCTATTTTACAGATAATGACCCTGAGGCTAGCAGAGGTAAAGTGACTTGCCCTGGGTCACAGACTTAGCAAATGTCTGAGCTGGGATTCCAACTCAGGTTTTCCTGAGTGCTCTGTCCACTGTAACTACCTTAGACAGCATTTAATATAAGATTCTTCATTTGAGAAGCAATGAAACAGAGCTGAACAGGTCAAGTAAAAGAGGAGAAATTTTTTTAATTTTTTAAATGTCTAATTTGATGGTTATAGTTGCTCAGCATTTAAAATGTATGCACTTATTTAAAAAAAAATCCCTCATTATTCCCTCTTTGCTCTCACTGCCTCACACACACATACAGTGTTAACATGTCAGGCAATGAATTCCTTGAGGGCAGGGCCCATGCTTTTGCCTTTATTTGCATTTTCAGTGCTATGGTAAATGCTTAAGAAATATTTGTGGTTTGCAAACCTTAAAGCAGTATATAAATGCTAGCCATTTCATTATCATTGTGTCTTGACTACTTAAAGTAGGAATTCCCCAAGGGATTGTCCTCCACTCTCTTTTATCATTTTCTTTTTTTGGAAATGTTATTAATCCCAATGGTTTCAACTACTACCTCTACATAGATGACTGACTATAGAAAACCAGATTTCCACTGGTGATCTCTCTTCTGATCCTCAGGCTTACATCTACAGGAAATTTCTAAATTATTGTTCAACAGGAGCACAAGCTTCAAAATTTACTGTTTACTGTTTTTTTTTTTTTTTTACTTATAACAATCCCTCTTGGCTTCTCCCCTCAATATTGTACTCATACTTAACAGACTGAGGGCTTAGCAAAATGCTTTACAATGGTAAATATTTAATAAATATTTGTTGACTATTTGGCTACTTTACCTGCTTGTAAGCCCGATTCTATATCTACTTCAACTCTTTAAATGGGCAGAATAAAGAGGGGGAAGAAACTCAGGGCTCATTGCTTATTTAGGCAATTGCTTGTATAGAAGTTGAATTGTTTGATGGTCTCAAAATTGATTTGGAGCAGGTGAAATAACAACAACCCTCTTTTCCCCTCATTTCCCTCCCTTCTTTTATAAACCATTTCAATCACATTCTCTCCTTTACCCTTGAATCTCTTGACCCCTTAGACTTCTTTGGTTGCCATGAAGCTAACCATCAACCTCACTCTTAATCTTGAGTGACCAAAGGCTGCTGAAAGAAATTATGAAATTGCCTCATGGGTCTATTACAAATGCATTCTAAAAAGCTTCAGTTGGGTCCTCACTGACACAAAGTAATAATTTTTTATCATTTTGTAGGGATGATCAATCACGTTTGCTATTCTCAAGCCCTCAACTCCATCTGTTCTCCATCATGTTTAGCAGATGACCTAGCCTAATACTTTACTAAGAACACTGCAGCCATCTGAAATGAATTCCCTCAACCCTCCTCTGTTTCTCTAAATATCTCAATGTATTCATCCTCTTTTCCTTCTAATCTCAGTTCTTTCAAACATAACAAATGATCCTCTTATCACAAAATCACATGGCTCTTTTTGTATCCTCAGTTTCCTTCATTTCTCTTTATCATTTGAAATTGAAAGAATCCACCAATCACTTCCTGAAAGAGGAAAAGCATAATGAAAACTTCCAGGAATCCAAATTCCAGCACTCCCAGGTCAAGGAGGAAAAATAGGAAGCAGCCAAAAAGAAATAATTCAAATATCATAGAGTCTCTTCATCATTTGACATTGACTATGAAATCCTTCTTGATACTCTTTCCTCCCTTTGTTTCCCATTTTACTGAGTTATTATAGTTCTCTTATTTCTCAGACTACTCCTTCACTGTCTACTGGTTCTCTTGATCCTTTCTTCTGGAAATACAGAGCAATTCTGTACTTAAAGAATTAAGAAATGAATGCAAGGGGGCGGAGCCAAGATGGCGGAGTAGAAACAGCTCGTCCAAGCCTCTCTGCCCCCAGATTCTCCACAAACTATGTAAAAAAGGACTCTGAAAAACTTCTGGAGCCCCAGCACCCACAGAACGACACAGAGAAGCCAACCTCCCGCTGAGGACAGCCCAGCACCCTGCAGGAAGGACCAGCGCAGTGGTCTGGGAGCCGGCAGCGCGCAGAGCGCAGGAGCCGAGCAGAGCCCAGGTCCACGTGAGCCGAGGTTTTAGCCCCAGGGCGGCAGGGCCAGCAGCCAGCTGGAGGAACCCCAGAACACCAGGAACTGTGAAGATTCCAGAATTATCAACATAGACTTGCCTAGGACAAAGTAAGAGGTTAGTGTCCTATGGACTTTGGGACCTGTATTTGGGGAATGCGTCAGCTCCCTCCCCTGGGGCTAGAAGCCGCTGAGGAGACACGCCATTTTGTAGTTTTCAGAGGCATTTCCGGCTCCCAGCCTACAAATCGTGGGGAGATCCAGCGATCAGTCTTGGGGGTAATCGCTCTTGCTTTAACCTCCCTGGATCTGGATTGTGATCTAGGGTGGAAGTTGTGGGTGGGTTTACAGCTTGCCAGAAACGGAAGTTGCCCCCCACACGTTCGGGACGAAATTCCTCTATCTGGCCTTAAAGCCATAGTGTGGCAACAAGCCCAAAAGTCAAGCAATTAAGTGGCAACATGCCAAGGCAAAGGAAACAGAAAAATGCAACCCTAGACCCCTATTTTGGGGGCATAGAGCGGGAAAAGGACTGTGAGGTCAGAAGTCCTGCTCCAAAAGCCCCAGGGGAAAACATGAGTGGGTTGCAGGCCATAGAGGACCTTAAGAAGGACTTTAAAAATCAAATAAGAGAAGTGGAGGAAAAATTAGAAAGAGAAATGAGAAGGATGCAGGAAAAGTATGAAATGAGGGTCAACAGCCTGACTGAGGAAAACAATACCTTAAAAAATAGACTAACTCAAATGGCAAAGGAGGCCCAAAAGGGCAATGAGGAGAAGAATGCCTTAAAAAGTCGAATTTGCCAGATGGAAAAAGAATCTCAAAAGTTCACTGAGGAGATTCATTCCTTCAGAGTTAGACTGGAGCAAATGGAAGCTAATGACTTTATGAGAAATCAAGATGCTGTTAAGCAGATCCAAACAAATGAAAGATTAGAAGGCAATGTGAAATATCTCATGGGAAAAACCACTGACCTGGAAAATAGATCCAGGAGAGACAATTTAAAAATTATTGGACTACCTGAAAGCCATGATCAAAGAAAGAACCTAGAAATCACCCTTCAAGAAATTCTCAAGGAAAATTGCCCTGATGTTTTAGATCCAGAGGGCAAAATAGAGGTTGAAAGAATCCACAGATCACCTCCTGAAAAAGATCCCAAAAAGAAAACTCCCAGGAATATTATAGCCAGGTTCCAGAATCCCCAGATCAAGGAGAAAATACTACAAGCGGCCAGGAAGAAACCATTTCAATATTGTGGAAACACAATCAGAATAGCCCAGGACCTGGCAGCTTCTACACTGAGGGATCGAAGGGCATGGAATATGATATTCCAGAGGGCAAAAGAACTGGGACTGAACCCAAGGGTCACCTACCCAGCAAAACTGAGTATTTTGTTTCAGGGGAAAATATGGTCATTCAGTGGAATAGAGGACTTTCAAGCATTCTTGAGGAAAAAACCAGAGTTGAATAGAAAATTTGACATCCAGACGTAAGAAGTAAGAGATGCCTGAGAAGGTAATCAGGGAAAAGAAATCAAAAGGAACTTATCAAAGTTGAACTATTTACATTCCTATATGGAAAAGCAATATCTGTGACTGATGATATCTTTTTCACTATGAAAATAATGGAAGAAGGGGGTGTGGTCATATGAATACATAAGTGAATGTGTGTGTATATGGCTACAGTTATATATGGATAGAGGGCATAGGTTGATTTTGTTGGGAAGGGAGAGTACTCAAGGGATGAAATTATGAGGTGAGAGAGGAAAGTGGCAAGAGGAGATGGGGAGAGTCATGGTAGGGTAAACTATCTCATGTAGGGGAAGTGGGTGCAAAGGAGGGGGAGAATAAGGAAGGCTAAAAAGGCAAAACCACATTCACATTGAATTTGGTTCAGGAGAAAATGACATACATAGTAAATGGGATATCTCAACCTGCAGCAGGATAGGGGGAAGGGGGATGAGAGGAGGGATGATGGATGGGAGGGCATCCTTGGGGGGAGGGGAGTTTGGAAGTACCCACTATAGAAGAGGGACAGGATCATGTAGGGAATGGACCAGGTGGGGGTGGGATGAGTGGGAGGGAATTATAAGCAGCCTTGTACAATATATCTACTATGATAATGTTTTGCATAGCTAGACATGTACAATATATACTGAATTACTTATCTCCCCAGAGGGAATGGGTGACAAGGGAGGAAGGAAATGGATCTGAAATTCGAGGTCTTAACATTAAATGTTTCAAATATATATAAATACTATTATTAATACTCTTTTGCTTATAATTGGGAGATAAGATGTGAAGGCATTGGGACACAAAGATTCACCTTCCTCTAATGGAAAAGTCGATGGGGGTATGGGAGAAGGTATGGGAGAGAGCAGATTGGAGGAAGCTATATCTTGTGGGACTGCTATTCTGGGAGGTTGGGTAGGGGAATAATGGGGGGAAAATGATTGTAACTCAAAATCTGGCAGAAATGAATGATGTAAAACAGAAGTTAATAAAGTATTTGTTTAAAAAAAAAAAGAAATGAATGCAAAAGAATATAAGTGTCCTAGGTCCCAGGAAATGTACTAAATTCTATATATAATATATATAATATTATTACATATGATATGATATATGGTATGATGTGATATGACATGTACATGGTATGAGATGAAATATCATATGATAGATAATATAATCATTAATAATTAATATGATATGATCATTATTACTAATGATTATATTACAGCATAGTATATTATAGTTTGGCATGGTAAGGTATGATATAGTGTATTGTCTGGTATTGTATCATATTGTATTATATGACAGTGTATCATATCATATATCACATCACATTCTATCATATCATATATCATATCATATCATATCATATTGTATCATATCAAAATGAGACAGTTCTTACCCACAGGAAGCTTACATTATAAATGTAGGATTCATCTATGGGAAAGGGAGTTTTGATCTTGGGATTTACAGGGATAATGGATAGAGAGAATCATGGGAAAGTCGGTTGACATACCTTTTCCAAAAGCAATAACATTATTGAATTGATTATTCTTTCCAGAGCAAAAGATAGAAAGTGGAGGGGGTGTGAAGGGGGAACATCAAGAGGATATGTAGGGAAAATGGCAAGATGCCTGGGGTGGATAATTGTTTGGATGTGAGGCAAAGTCTGGGGCTGACTAGATAAGTTTTCACATACTCAACAATCAGAACAGCTCAACATTAGTCTGAGTTCCAAAACTGAGTGAAATAATTCACCCACGGAAGGAAGGAGCAGTAGATGATCTCTGGAGATCTGACTCTGAGATTTGGTGTTACTGGTGAGAAAAATGGGTATTTGTGCTTTCTTCTCTCTCTAGATTTTCTCTCCTGTAATCTCATCTACTTGGATGACAATAGTTATTTCAATGCAAATGATTGGAACAACACAAGAATCAGAGTCAGACTCTTTCCCTTCATGAATGAGTTGATTCAATCATTTTTGGAGCTCAGCTCTAGAACCGATATGTACTGATTTTTGAGGTACGTTCAAATTTAAATATCTAATTAGGTTATAGTCCTATATTCCTGCTTTCCCTTCCTTCTCCATTTCTACTGATACTCCTAATATTTCTATCGATGTTCCTAATTCCCAGGCACAAAATCTCTAAGCTCCCTTTGGTTTTCACTTCCCTCTTATTGCACCAATACAATCAATTGCCATGCCATACTAACCCTAAAAAACTGATGGTGGGTCCACAGATGTTGGGATACGGTGACTGGGGTACTATGGCAGACCCTTTTTTATCCAGGGTTACGCCCTTCTCTGGACTCAGGCTTGAGACTGAGTTGGATTTAGCCCCAGGGGACACTGCTTCTAATGAGAGATATTAGGCTCTCTTTTCTCACATTATTCATTTTATTGAACCCTAAACCCTGCATCCCCAGGGGTAATTTATTTAAAGCTTAAGTATAGGTTCAAGTCCAGGATTCCCTCCCTCCCCCTCAAAAGAAAAGATGAGAAAAGGCATTTCATGTACGGTATGAATCAAGTACACATTAAGTAATTTATTCTTGTACATTTAAGAAATGCTAAATATAAGATTCATAAGCACACATTAACAGAACAGGATTCAGCAACAACTTCAAACTACTATTACAGTCTGTAAGGAGGCTGATAATTAAACATAATCATAATATAAATCAGTCTGTAGGATTGGCATTTAGGCACTTTATTTTTCTTAGACTCAGCACCGTCTGAACAGCACATGTCTGCTGGAAAAATGACCAAGCTTAGGCCAATCCTCTTTTAGGTAGCAATTCTTTCCAACTCCGAAATGTCCTCTGTCCACAACCAGTTACAGCCCCGTGGGATCCAAGGTTGGCTGCCTGGCAACCAGATTTCTTGAACTCACAAAGTTACCTCCAAGACTAGATATTCCCCTCTCAAGACCTTAAGAACAGCAAAGAACAAATGTAAAAGAGTCAACCTAAACTCAGGTTCAGGCCTGACAAGATAGGCAGTATGTGTGTTTTAAATGCAGTGTGTTTGTGGCGCCATAAAGGTCAGGAGAGGAGGATAATGGCAAACTATTCTTCCTCCTCTCTTGGGAAGCAGCACAAAGCAATCTTGACTGATTTACAACCACAGAGGAAGAGAGATGCAAGAACCAGTTTTCTCCTTTTGCTATCTGCCAAATAGATCATCATTTCCTCTAACTCTGCAGGGAATAAGTGGACCCTTAGACACAAAGTCCAAAGGCCAGCCCCAAAGTCTCCTTATGGTCAATTGGAACCAAGAACAACAACTCTAAGCATGCTCCATTATATGACATCTGCCCTATAGGCCATTTCAACTTTTCTATACTATTTAAATCAATCAACAAATATTTATTAAGTGCCTACATGTACCAGGCACTGCACTAGATGCCAAGGATACAAAAAGAAGTAGAAGACAGTCCCTGTCCTTAAGAAGCTTAAAATTTAGTGGAGGAGACAACATAAAATATACACAAAGCAAGCTATATACAGGATAAATAGGAAATAATTAACAAAGGTAAGGTCCTGGAATTAAGCGGGGTTGTGGAAGACTTTCTGTAGAAGGTGGAATTCTATTTGGGTGTTATAAGAAGTCAGTAGTAAGAACAGAGGGGAGAGTGTTCCAGGCATGGGGGATAGTCCTAGAAAATTCCTAGAGCTAAGAGATGGAGTATCTTATTTGTGGAACAGCAGGAGGACAATCAGTGAATCAAAGAGTACATGTTGGGCTGGAAGGTGTAGGAAGACTGGATAGGTAGGAATCGTACAGGTTTATTTGATGAAAAGATTGTATTTGATCCCAGAGACAATAGGAAGCTATTGTAGTTTTATTGAATGGGGGTTTATGTGTGTGTGCAGGACATGAGCAGACCTCTTCTTTAAGAAAACTGCTTTAGTGACTGAATGGAGGATGGAATGGGATGGGGAGGGATTTGAGGCAGGCAGACCCACTAGCAGGTTATTGCAGTGATCCTGGTTTGAGATAAGAGTCTGCACAAGTGGTGGCTCTGTCCAAGGACAGACGGGGACATATTGGAGAGAGATTGCAGAGCTGAAATTAACAGGGTTTGGCAACAGATTGGGTATGGTAGATGAGATATAGTGAGGAACCCAGGGTGACTCCTAGACTGCAAGCTTGAGGGGCTGGGAGGATCATGTTGTTATCTATGATAAGAGGGAAGACAGGAGAGATAGAATGTTTAAAGAAGAAAGATAATGAGTTCTGTCTTGGTCATATTGGCTTGAAGATGTTTACTGAACATCCACTTTGAGATGTCTAAAATGCATTTGGAAATTGGAGATTGGTGGTCAGCAGAGGGATTGTGGAAGGAAAGATTTGGAAATCATCACTATAGAAATGGTATTAAATCCATGGGAATTGATAAGATCACCAAATTGAAGCAGTAGGGAGAGAAAAAAGAAGAAAACTCAGGACAAAACCCTGAAGGACACCTATAGAGAGAGGGCATGATCTGAAGGAGCTTCCAACACAGGAGAAAGTACAGAGGTCAGATAAGGAGAAGGAAAACCAGGAGAAAGCGGGGTCCCAAAAACCTAGAAAGAAGGGAGCATCAAAGAGGAGAGAATAACCAACAGTGTCAAATGCTGCAGAGAGGTCAAAGATAATGAAAATTGAGAAAAGGCCTTGGGGTTTTGGCAACTAGAAGGTCATTCGAAACTTTGGAGAGAGCAGTTTTGGTGGAATGATAAGGTCAGAAGCCAGATGATAAGGGGTTAAGAAGAAAGTGAGGGGGGCGGAGCCAAGATGGCGGAGGAGAAACAGCATTTCCAATGTGCTCTGCCCCACACAAATTTCAAACAATGTGAAAGGGGACTCTGAACAACTTCTGGAGCCACAGCACCCACAGAACAGCACAGAGAAGTTAACCTCCTGCTGAGGACAGCCCAGCAGCCTTGCAGGAAGCGGCTGGCACAGCACTCTGGGAGCCGGCAGCACGCAGCATGCCAGGAACCGACAGCGCAGCCTGCAGAGCCAAGCCCAGGTCCGCGGTTTTAGCCCCAGGGTGGCCGGGCCTCCAGCCGGCTGGAGGGACCCCAGAACACCAGCAATTGTGGTGATTCCAGAATTATCAGCACAGATATGCCTAGGACAAAGTGAGAGGTTAGTGCCCTGTGGACTTTGGGACCAGTATTTGGGGAACGCGCGGCTTCCTCCCCTGGGGGCGAAAAGCTGCTGAAGAAACAGCTGCACAGAAGCCATTTTGCAGTGTCAGCAGTGGCTCTAGCTCCTGGTCTGCGAACTTAGGGAGATCCAGCAATCAGTCTGGGGGTTAATCGCTTTTCCTTTAAACTGCCTGGATCTGGATTGTGGTCTGGGGAGGAAGTTTGGGGTGGGTATCCAACTTGCCAGAGTGGGTGGAGGCTTTACAGAGGCCACCTAACTGGAGGAAGTTGTGAAGACCCCACATTTGGGACAGAAGCTCCCCTGTCTGGTGGCAGAGTCCCACTGTGGCAACAAGCCCCCAAATCAAGTAATTAAGTGGCAACATGCCTAGGCAAATGAAACAAAATTAACAGAAAAGTTCAACATTGGACTCCTATTTTAGGGGCAAAGAAGCTCAAAGAATGGAGGAGGACTGTGAGGTCAGAACTCCTGCACCAAAAGCCCCAAATGAAAATACAAGCTGGCTACAGGCCATAGAGGACCTTAAGAAGCATATAAGAGAAGTGGGGGAAAATTTGGGAAGAGAAATGAAAAAGATGCAAGAAAAGTATGAAATGACAGTCAACAGCCTGACTGAGGAAAATAACACCTTAAAAAATAGACTAACTCAAATGGCAAAAGAGGCCCAGAAAGGCAATGAGGAGAAGAATGCCTTAAAAAGTCGAATTTGCCAGATGGAAAAAGAATCTTAAAAGCTCACTGAGAAGATTCATTCCTTCAGAGTTAGACTGGAGCAAATGGAAGCTAGTGACTTTATGAGAAATCAAGATACTATTAAACAGATCCAAACAAATGAAAGAATAGAAGGCAATGTGAAATATCTCATGGGAAAAACCACTGACCTGGAAAATAGATCCAGGAGAGACAATTTAAAAATTATTGGACTACCTGAAAGCCATGATCAAAGAAAGAACCTAGAAATCACCCTTCAAGAAATTCTCAAGGAAAATTGCCCTGATGTTTTAGATCCAGAGGGCAAAATAGAGGTTGAAAGAATCCACCGATCACCTCCTGAAAAGGATCCCAAAAAGAAAACTCCCAGGAATATTATAGCCAGGTTCCAGAATCCCCAGATCAAGGAGAAAATACTACAAGCAGCCAGGAAGAAACAATTTCAATATTGTGGAAACACAATCAGAATAGCCCAGGACCTGGCAGCTTCTACACTGAGGGATCGAAGGGCATGGAATATGATATTCCAGAGGGCAAAAGAACTGGGAATGAACCCAAGGGTCACCTACCCAGCAAAACTGAGTATTTTGTTTCAGGGGAAAACATGGTCATTCAGTGGAATAGAGGACTTTCAAGCATTCTTGAGGAAAAAACCAGAGTTGAATCAAAAATTTGATGTTCAGACACAAGAAGCAAGAGATGCTTGAGAAGGTAATCAAGGAAAAGAAATCAAAAAGAACTTATCAAAGTTGGACTATTTACATTCCTACATGGAAAAACAATAGCTGTGTCTGATGAAACCTTTCTCATTATGAAAATAATTGAAGAAGGGTACATGGCATATATTCACAGGTATAGATGTTCACAGGTATAGATGTTCACAGGTATAGATATCACATGGACAGAGGGCACAGGTTGAATTTGATGGGAAGGGATGATTCTTTTTTTTTTTTTTTTGGAGGGCAATTGGGGTTGGGTGACTTGCCCGGGGTCACTTGGCTGGGTTTTTGTTTGTGTGTTTGGGTGTCTGGGGCCGGATCCCAGCTCGTGTCCTTCTGGCTCCGGGGCCGGTGCTCTGCTCACTGTGCCACCTAGCCGCCCCAAGGAAGGGATGGTTCTTAAGGGGTGAAGTCAAGAGGTGAGAGAGGAAAGTGGCAAGAGGAGATGGAGAGAGACAGGGTAGGGTAAACTATCTCATGTAGAAGAGGCAAGGGGAAGTAGTTGCAGAGGAGGGGAAGAACAGGAAGGCAAAAAGGCAAAAGCATATTCTCATTGAAGTTGGCTCAAAGAGAGAATCACATACATCTAAATGGAATATCTTACCCTCACTCACTCTCCTGAGTAGGGGAAAGGGGGATGAGAGGGGGAATGATGGAGGGGAGGGCATTCTGGGGGGAGGGGAGGTTGGAAGTACCCACTATCAAAGAGGGACAGGATCAAAGTAGGGAATGGACCAGGTGGGAGGTGAGACTGGTGGGAGGGAAATATAAGCAGTCTTTTACAATATATCTACTATGGTAATGTTTTGCATAGCTATACATGTACAACACATACTGAATTGCTTATCTTCTCAGAGGGAGTGGGTGACAAGGGAGGAAGGGAATGGATCTGAAAATCAAAGTTTTAAAATTAAATGTTTCATAAGATGTCCAGGCATTGGGGCCCAGAGATTCACCTTGCCCTATGGCAAAGTCGAAGGGGGTATGGGAGAAGATATGGGAGAGAGCAGATTGGATGAGGGGATATCTAGTGGGACTGCTATTCTGGGGTGGTGGGTAGGGAAAAAATGGGGGAAAATGTAACTCATAATCTGGTGGAAATGAATGATGTAAACCAGAAGTTAATAAAGCATTTGTTAAAAAAAAAGAAGAAGAAGAAGAAGAAAGTGAGAGGAGAGAATTGGCTTCTATTTTAGACCATATTTTCAAAAAGTTTAGCTCCAAATGACAGGAGAAATATAGAACAATAGTGGGGATAGAAGAATCAAGTAAGAGTTTTTGTTGTTTTGTTTTGTTTTATTTTTCAGGAGAGGGGAGACATGGGCATTTTTGTAGGCCATTGGAATTAATCCAAAAAGAAGGAGAAAAATGAAAAAAATAAAAGAGTGGGGATGACAGAGGGGGCGATCTGGTAGAGGAAATGGGATGGAGTAGGATCACTTGAATAAATTAGAGGGATTAGTCTTGGTAAGGGTATGACCACTTCATCATGTGAGACAGGAGGAGAAAGTGGCAAAAGGACTTTGAGTGATAGGAGATGAAGAAGAGAGAAGAGAGAGTTAGTTCATAGCAAATGGACTCAATTTTTCTATAAAAATATGAAGCAAAATTTCCAGTTAAAAGAGTGGGAGAAAGGGAGTCATGGGATATTTAAGAAAGGATGAAAAGGTTTATAAGAACCAGTATAGAGGGGGCGGCTAGGTGGCACCGGCCCTGGAGTCAGAAGGACCTGAGTTCAGAGCCGGCCTCCGACACTTAATCCACACAAACAAAAACCTAGCCGTGTAACCTTGGGCAAGTTACTTAACCCCAATTGCCCTAAAGGGGCGGCTAGGTGGCGCAGTGAGTAAGAGTGCCGGCCTCGGAGTTGGGATGACCCGAGATCAGATCCGGTCTCAGAAAATGAGCACCCACGCATAAATAATGACTAGCCATGTAACCTTGAGCAAGTTACTTAACCCCAATTGCTTTAAAAAAAAAAAAAGAACCACTATAGAGTGGGGTAGTGAGTTGATAAAGAAGATAAAGAGAATTCTAAAGCAGTGAAAGCCCAGTTGAAGTTATATAGTATACATTTGTAGAGCACCCAGTCAGTTGTGTGATTTTCTCTCTCTTCATTTAGCAGCATGTGTGTAGGAGTGAAGAAAATGAATGGTGGGAGTGATCCAAGGCTGAGACTTGCTCAAGCAAGTGATATATAGAGGTTACGGGTTTAGAAGAGGACGACTGCTCTAACACCATCTCTTGTTTATGTCCCTTAATTTCCATTTCCAATGGAATGACCATACTTTCAGCAGTAAGCTGTTATAATGACGTCCTTGCTGATCTTCTAGCCTCCAGCTTGTCCCCTCTTCTGCTTACCCTGCTTGGCACTAACAAAGAAAGGTTCCTAATTTGTTGCTGTTTTCAAAAATCTGCATTGTAAACTAAAGGAAGTATATATTGTTAATCCTAGCATTCAGGGAATTATATAGTCTAAAGAGCTCCAAACCTGCTTTCTAGTCTTATCTCTCACTACAGTCTTACATCTAATCTGGTTTCCAAATAAACTGGTCTGCTCTCCAACTCTTCCTCCTCCCTCACATTCCTATGATTGCTTCTTTGTTCACACTTTACCAGGACTGGAATGGGCTACCCTTCATCTCTATTTGTGGAAGCACCTTCCTTCCTTCCAAGCCCAACTTAGAGCTGCCACCTCCCCCAGGAACCTTCCTTGAATCCTTTCCCCATGCTTTCCCACCTCTCAAAATGAAAATGAGCTGTTCTTCATCAGATTTCTCATAGCACTTTTCCTTGACTTCTCCTTTACATTCCTCTCATTCCTGGTATCAGAGTTACTCTTGTGGATGTTTTCTACCACCCACTATTAGAGAGTAAAATTGAAAGCAGGGCCTGTATCATATTCCTCCTTCCCTCTTCAGTGCCTAACATGATGCCTTGTACAGCTAACAATAGTTGAATGGAATTGAAACTCACCATTGAGACCTACTGAGGGTGGGGATTTGCCCCAGTGTACTTATACCCAGTACTGAGCACCAATTGACTCATAGGAGACTTTAGAGTGTCAGAGTCAGAAGGGACTTTAGAGATCATTTACTTTAACCTCCACATTTTATTGAGGAAGAGATCAAAGCTCATTCAGTGAGGAGGATGCCTCAACATACAGTTAGCACTTAAAATGGTCATTGCCCAGCTTGGTAATCTGGTCTTCTCTAAGTCTGCCATGAGAGTTGTTTGTTCTCCTCCTAGCTAGATCATGAGATGAGGGGGCATATTTTATACTTTCCTTCTCTCTCCTTCATTGCCTAATGTCATTCTGGATGCATATAGAGTTGCAATAAATCTTGGTGGGTTGATAGTTTGAACAGATCATAGTGGTTATCTATAAGGCTCAGCTCCCCAAGGAAGGGTTCATTTCCCTTTGCCTGTGTAATTATCCCTCTGAAAGTAATGGGATTCAGGAATCGGTACTCCCAGCTCCACACTCAAGGCACAGGCCCTCATTGACTCTTCGAACATTGACTTGGGTTTGCTATTTTATCTGCAAGGGTCAGAGATGCAGCTGTTGTCTGTTTGCAGGTTCTGGTCTGGGTCATAGGGAGGGGGAGAATGCAACTTGTGTTTGTCTCATCCAACAGCATCCTGTGCCTTTTGTACCACTGGTTACCTAATGTGGCTCCATTTCCTATGTAGCCATCCCCAGGAACTTAACTCCCTAGCACCATACAGTGTCTTTTGGGATGCCTGCAAAACATTCTGTGTGTTGACCTCAGTATCTCCGGGCCCATAAATAACAACAAAAGAAAATACCCAAAAAGGGCCTCGAGCAGCATACTGGGAACTGACATGATGAATCATGGAGCAGAGAACAGAGGACAACAGGGGTGAAGAGCAGGGAGGAGGCTGAAGCCAAAGAACAATTAACAGAAGGAAAAAGCAAATATATCCCCTCAAAGATGAGTTTCCTAGATGTCATAATGCTACCATAAGAAAGAGAAATGATGAGGTTGGCTGGTGGGGAGGAGTACTTATGGAGGTGACAGGTAGGGACTTTATTATAAGTGAAAGGCCCAGAGTGAAGCAAACAGCTTTTGCGTGGAGGTTTCTCCCCAGAATTAAAACCAACAGTCATATCCAAGTAGTGTTTTTAGAGATATGAAAACACCTTAAAGTCATTTTCTTATCTCATATTGACAGTAGCTCTACCAGGGAGAGAGTACAAGTACCATGTAAAGGTAGCATGGTGCAATAAGTAAAGAGACTTGAAACCCAGAAAGGTTGAGTTCAAATCCTTTTATTGACATTGCATATGTGAGCCTAAGCAAATCAATTCACCAATCTGAGCTTTACTTTCCTTATCTGAAAAATGAGGGTGCTATGAAGATCAAATAAAATAGCATTGGGAAAGCACTCTGTAAACTTTAACATAAACTTGAACATTTAACATGTAAATGTGAGTTGTTACTATGATGCCATCTAAATCCACAAGGCTGGAGTCATTCTCAATTCTTCATTCTCTCACACTTCCATTCAGTCGCCAAGCCCTGTTGCTTCTTTCCCCATGATACCAGTCACATTAATCTCCATTTCTCCACTCAAACAGCCATCACTTTAGTTCTAGCCCTGATCATTTCTCACTTTTACTATTCCAAAAGCTTCCTAAATGTTTTCCCTGCTTCTAGCCTCTTTCCTCTCTAATCCATTCTCCACAAAGCTGCTGAATTCATATTCCTAAAGCAAACATGACCATGTGGCTTCTCTACCTAAAAATCAACAATGGTTCTCTATTGCCTCCTTGATAAAATACAAAATCCCCAGTCTGACATGAAAATCTCTCATAATATGGCATCTACCTTCCTTCACTCTCCATTTCAGTCAAACTGTCCTCTCAGTTGCCCTACATATGTGGCATTCTACCTCCTCCCTCTGTGTGACCTGGTACTTGTCTCATATTCTGGATTGGATTAGAAATTGGAATAGATAAAGTATTGTTGAAGCATTGAGTAAATGCCAAGCATTGCACTAAGAGCAGATTACACAAATACAAACAAAAAGAAAGATAGTTCCTAACCTAAAGAGGCTTCCATTCATATGGGAGAAGATAAATCTAAAAAAGAACTGAAAAGCCTGGGGAGGTATATATGTTGGGTCAAGGTATAAAAATTCAGAGATGCAGGAGTAGTGAGTTTCTTTTTTTTTATTTATTTATTTTATTCTGAACTTAAGAAATAGAACAAGCATTTCTATAACATAGTAGAACAGAAAAAAAGATAACTGTACATGAAACTGCAGATCTTTTATGTACAATTTGCTATTGCTTTTAAATATGTAATAAAGTTAGGTAACTTTCTTTTTTTTCCTTTTTTACCTTTTTTTTTCCTTCCTCACTAACCCCTTCCTAGAGATGACCATCATTAGACACAACTATGTTTATATATGTAAAACAATTCTATACATACTTCTCTTATTTCTCTGGTGGCAGATAGTGTTTTCCTTCATATGTCCTTTGTAGTTAATTTGGTATTTATAATAGTCAGAATTACTTAGTAGCCATTCCCATCTCAGTGGGCTTGGGCCTTGTGGGTTCTGCAGCGACTAGGATGGCAGCCTTGATTAAGGGGGAGGCCAACTATCAGGCCTTAAGTACACAGGTAAATATTGACCTCTCCCACATAGAGTAGTCCATCTCAGCCCTGGAAAGACAGGTGGACTCTCTGGTAGAGGTGGTTCTTCAGAACTGCAGAGGCCTTGACCTTCTTAAACAGGGTGACCTATGTGCAGTCCTTGGTGAGGCTTGTTGCTTCTGTGCGAACAACTCTGGAGTGGTGAGGGAGAGTCTGAAGTTGGTAAGCCAGAATATTGCTAATGGACAGAGGGAGCTGGAAAATTCTGAGGATGGGTATCAGTCCCTGTTCCCCTGAAACATCCCCCTAACTCACTAAATTGATAGCAGCTTTGGTATTAGTATTGGTATTAGCCTCTCCTCCTTCTGATCATGGCCCTAATTGTAGGACCCTATCTCATTAATTATTTTCTACAATTTTGTCAAATCCAGTGTTAACTCCATTAATGTTAATTATCAGGGGGACCACCCCCCACCATCCTTTTGGAACAGAATTGGGTAATCTAGATGTGACCCCTAGATATGAACCCAGCTATATCAAAGGTTTGACATACCTAACAAGAAAGAGTAGGGAATGTTGGACATATCCACTCTGCCCTTCCCCCATTGATTTGTCACGTTGCCCTTCCTGAATGTCAGACACAAAACAGGCAGCCCAACCTTTCCTTCATTGATTTGTAAAGCAGAGAACTCCACCTTGCTTAATCTGTAAACAGGCAGAACCCCCCACCCCTTGCTTTCCCTTGATTAATCTGTGGATGGGAGTCCCAGCCTAAGCTTTCTGGATGGGCAGGAAATTCAAATGTATACTGACCAATCACTAATTGTAGTTTCAAGTGTACACTGACCAATCATTGGAGTTTCAGCTTACATCACTGTAATCCCAGCTTACTGGCTATGGAACCTCTATAAAACCTGCACACTGTCTGTGCAAAAGCACTGTCTGATTTGGGTGACCATGTACCCTGACAGTCCCTTGGTGTCCCATGGTAATAAAATCCACTTTTTAAATTAAAAAAAAAAAAGAATTACTTAGTAGCTCAAAGTTGTATTTTGTTGTTACTGTATACAATGCTCTCTTGATTCAGGAGAACTAAGTTTGGAAGTGGGTATGGCTGACCTGATCACTTCCCAACAGGAACGCACCAATCAAAAGGAAAGGGGGCAGAGAGAGTTAGGGAACAGGAACAGAGAAATTTCCATGGTGAGAAGCAACCGAGTCATAGGTAGAAAAATCTTCAGTCAGGAATGGATTACACTCTCTCTCCATCTCTAATCTCACCCTCACTTCTACCTGCTAAAATTTGTAACTTTCTTCTCAGGTACCACCTCTGACATGAAATATTTCCTAGAAGTGCCAAGTCATTAGCACTCTGACTCTATGGAATCATACAATTATATTACATCTTAGCTCTATCGATGGAAAGGACTTTGGGGGCCACCAAGAACAATGCCCCTGTAGATGAGTACACTGAGGTCTGCCTAGGTTACTTACTTACCTATGACCACACAGGTAGTAAACATCAGAAGCAAGATCTGAACCCAGGCCATCTGACTGTAGAGCTGAGTATTCCTTTCATTGTGTCATTCTGGCTCCAGAATGGCTTTGTTATGACCTTGCATATGCTTTATCTGTATTAAAACTCTAGCTCCCAGGACAACATAAGTTCCTTGGGGGAAGTGACTATCATTTATCCATCTTTGTTCCCCAACTACACCATTCCTAAATTCAGCATCTGGCAGTGTCTTGCACATAAATTGTGTTAAGTTCATATTTACTGAATTGAATTAAATTGGATCCCTTTCCTACTCGTGAAGAGACAGACTTATTTGGATTAAGTAACTTTGATAAGTGGTGAGGGAGGAAATGAACTTAGATCTTCTGACTCTAAATTCATTGTTTTTCTAATGCATTACTTTAAAAAAATTCTGTTACCTTTTGTTTTTATATCACCAACATTTATATCATCTCATGGGAGCCATCTCCTATAAGAAAAGAGGGGGGAAACAGTTCAACGAAACTAATGAACATGGAAAAACTCTGATATCAAATGCATTATTTCATGCACAGAGTCCCCCATCTATGCAAAGATGTGGGGGAGGTACTTTCTCATATCTCTTTCTTGAGGCCAAGCTTCATCATTATAATTTTGCAGTATTCAGTTTCGATTCCAATGCACAACTTTTGAAAATAACCCATGAGCAATACTAAAGGTCTAACATCTACTTGACTTTTCTCTCTTGAGGTTTGGGGGAGGCGGGCCTTGTTGGGGAAGGTTGTAGCCATCAAACATAGATGTTAGATTGAGTTTCTGCCACAAATGAAAATAGCTATCACTAATAACAGGCAGTTACAAGGCTTGATCAGAAATCACTTCTGAGCCATTGCCAAATCACATATCCAGCCATTGTTCATTTGCTTGAAGGAAAAGGAAGGTTCATATCCCTGATGCTGTAAGGGTAGGAAGATCCCAACATACAATCTCCTTCCACAAATCTAGCTTGGTCACCCATTAACAATTTGTAGTCTGGACCAGGGAAAGTTAAATGATATGATCCCCTAGGTAGTATGTGTTAAAGAAAGAATTAAAAGTCAGTTCTTCTGGACCCCAAGGGCAGTCCTCAATCCACTATGCAATGCTTCCTCCAGCAGCTAAAATTAACATATCAAAAAATGGGGCATGTTCAAGTCATCTTTGCACCTGGTAGTAAACAGAAACCTCAAGGCTGCAGGATTTCTGGCACCAAACTCTCTCTCAAAATCTTGATTCTTTTAAAGTAGAATATTATTTATTCCTATATACATGTTTGTGAGATTTTTGAAGCCAGAGCCAAATGTAAAATCTCACACAAGTTTGAAAGTCAGAATTATATCTTTTTCAAAAGTTGATATCTGAGAGTTGTCAAAAGGATGCTTTCACCCCTCCTGACATTTCAATAGCAACACATTCATAGAAGGAATAAATGATTTCCTTGTAATTTGGAAGCACAGGCTGCCTTAAACAGAATAGGCACCTAAATGCCAGTTGAATTATATATAAACCCACTCTGACTGAACATGTTGTGTTATTGGGTTGTTTCAGTTGTGTCCGACTCTTCGTGATCCCATTCGGGTTTTCTTGGCAAAGATACTGGAAGGGTTTACCACTTCCTCCTCCAGTTCATTTTACAAATGAGGAAACTGAGGAAAACAAAGTTAAGTGACTTGCCCAGAGTCATACACTTGTATGCATCTGAAGCCAGATTTGAACTCAGAAAGATGAGTGTTTAGTGTAGTGTCCTATCCACTGAACCACCTAGTTTCCCCCGATGATAAACAGATTCCACTTTTTAGACAATTCTTCAAGAAAATCAGAAGTATGTCTATACCACTGAAGAATAAAAAAAGATTCATTAGGGATATAATTATAAGAGCTGACACATAAGGGTGTGAAGGTTTGAAAACTACATTTGGGCATACATCATCATATTTGATCCTAATGATAACCCTGTGACATAGTTATGATTATCTCCATTTTGTTGATAATAAAACTGAGGCTGACCTTTGATGATATAGCTAGTAAGGGTCTGAGGCAGTTATCTGAGTCCAGTTATCTCCTGATACTGAATCCATATAGGATCCTGGGCACTCTGAGTTGGGGATGGAAGGCAGTAGTATTGGAGAACCTAGTTTCCCTCTTGAGAAGACAGGCAACTCTGGGGCAATGTTCAGGGTAAACTTCAGACAAATGTTGCAGGTCACCACCCTCCATGGTCTCTGCCTTGGTGTCTGGCTGCCGCCTTGGTGCTAAATACAGAAAATCAATTCCCCTTTCCCTTTTAATATCCTTTTCCCACTGATTCAGGTGCTTTCTTGGGGAACCTGCATTTATTCCAGCTGAGCTAAAATACCAGAGTATATGATACAGGGCTTAGAAGAGGTAGCATCACCAATGAGGGAAAACCCGTTTAATCTAAAGTAAAGATTAAGGGAAGAAAAGGGAGTACTCTAACAGTCCATTAGTAGAAAAGGAGGAAGCATACTATGCCAGCCATCTATCTGGGATGTTGCAAGTTCAAGGTGATCAGATATCCTAAATTAGACAAGACAACCCTGACTGTTGATTTCATGTACCATCTGACAATATGTCTCCCCAACTATCCTTTGATCAAATATTGATTCATTCTCTAGGGCTACATTTTCTTCTGCTTAAAGTCTTCCTACTTCTCTGTGGCAAATCTTACATTAAAAAAAAAACCATCAACTTTGAATTATATTTTTAAAATATCTTTCTTTTTTAGAAGACAGTAAATGGAAGCTGTGCAAAAGAGAAGTTTCTGAGTCCAAGAGAAATATTGGATGAAAATGAAGTTAGATTTAGCTAACAGCTCTGATTTTTTCTTTAAAAATTGTTTTGTGGTAGGAGTGGTATGCTTAATTGAGAGCACAGTGGAAAATCACCTCTTACTGATTGGAGAAAATGAGAGTTTTAGGTTTCCGGTATAGAGTTTCATTTGCAAGAAATGGGGGAATGGGAGGGAATCGTGTAGAATTTAGAGTTTATCAAGATATGATATGGCTAAGACCAACTGAAGCCCCTGGTCAAAGTCACAAAGAGCTTTTGAGTCAGATTTTAAAATATTAAGCACTTAATATACTAAGTAATGAGGGAGATAAAGTTTGGATAAAACAGTCTCTGCCCTAATGTAGTTTGTAGTATAGCAAGGGATAGGAAATCAACACAGATGCATAATATCACCTGGCAAGTACAGCAGAAAATTGAATAGCAAAGTACTATGTGAGGTCTGAAGAGGAAAGGCATTTTTGGATAGGAAAAAGATCAAGAAAGGCTTCATGGGAAGTTGCCATTTAAGTTTGCTTTTAAAAGGTGGGTAAGAATTCACTGGACCAAAATCATACCGGTAATCATTCTTATCCGCCCGAAGATTGACAAAGCCCTTTCTGAACAACAATTTTGTGAGGGAGTTTATACAAGAATCATTTTCACCTATTTGATAGTTTAACCAACTTAAGGTCAAAAAGATGAAGTAAATTACCCATAATCACTCGGCTGGTTAGCATTGGAGCTGAAGCACAGGTATGGAGATGAGAATATGTATATAGCCCTTTATTGAAAATGTGAATAGTCCAGGCTAGTTGATAGGAAGTATTGACCCAGCCCTACCTAAAACCCAACCCATAAGCTTGGCCATTATAGTTATTCCTTCCACATTGTGACTTTCCATCATGTTATTTTTTTTTAATAAATTGTGAATCAGCACAAGAAATTAAATGGGAATTTGTGGGTGAGTTTTGTTGAAGACACGGATGGCACACAAAGGCCAAAAGATGACACAGAATAAGTTTAAAAATTCAGAAATGCATAAAACTATATGTATAATATTGTGTATTATAGCTTATGACCAAATACTAACCCAAATTTTACAATACACACCTCGTAAAGGAAAAAGAAAAAAACTTAGACTTCTCTGGAATGAAGGGCCAAAATTTTTACATGAATTTTCCAGACTGCAGAGGCATCGTGTCCCTAACCCCCCAGATGTGGAAGGAATAACTGTACTGTTCAATGCCATAAAAAGACTGACTTAATGGTCCTTTTTGTCCATGCTTGGTTTAAGTGAGTGTTAAAGGTCTCTCCCAGATTTGCTTCTAGAAAGCGTAATAGTATAATGGAAGTATAATAGGATAATGGAAAGAGAACTTGGCTTTATGTGGTTCTACTCATCTAATAGGAATTTACTGATCAATATGATAAACACTGGAGATAGGAAGAAAATCAAAACTGCATTCTGTGTCTTTAAGAAGTTCACAGTCTGGGGGTGGCTAGGTGGCGCAGTGAGTAGAGCTTCGGCTCTGGAGTCAGAAGGACCTGAGTTCGGATCGGGCCTCAGACACTTAACGCATACAAACAAAAACCTAGCCATGTGACCTTGGGCAAGTAACTTACCCCCAATTGCACTCCAAAAAGCAAAAAAAAGTTCACAGTCTAATGAGGTAGACAATATGCAAACAACCACATACATACAAGATAAATACAATGTAAATGGAAGTCAATCTAAGAGGGACAGCACTATCAAGGAATAGGAAATGCTGGTCCAATATGGATTATGAGCTTTTACTCTTTTCTTGAGGGGGGGAAAGCAGAGCAGTTGGGGTTAAGTGACTTGTCCAAGGTCACACAGCTAGTAAGTGTTAAGTGTCTGAGGCTGGATTTGAGTCAGATCCTCCTGACCCGTGCTCTATTCACTGTGCCACCTAGCTGCCCAAATGATCTTACTCTTAAAAGAAGGTGTAGCAGCAACCACACTGGCATGTCCAGGATAGCTGATAGCACAGGTTCTTAGATCTGCTTTACTAGGAAAGATAGGTTTTTTTTTTAAGGGGTCAACAATCCTTTTTAATTACATTCACCCATTTGGGGGGGAAAGTAAACACCCTGAACTTGAGAGAAAATACAAACAGAGAAAATACAAGCAGTGAAATAAAGACCAGCAGACAGGGTTCTGACTGCCTAAATAAAAGCAATATTTTTTTTTGCTTTTTTTTTTTTTTTTTTGGAGGGAGGAAGGCAAGGTAATTGGGGTTGAGTGACTTGCCCAAGGTCACACGGCTAGTAAGTGTTAAGTGTCTGAGGCTGGATTTGAACTTAGGTGCTCCTGACTCAAGGGCCTATGCTCTATTCACTGTGCCACCTAGCTGCCCGAAAATAATATTGCTATACATTTTATGTACATCCTTGGATAGAGAGAGCCTTTGCATGTGAGCAGTCAGGGAGCTCTGAACATATGGCCACTCAGAAGCACAGAGAATCACAAGATCCTTCACATAAGCAAGCCCCCAAAGCAAAGTACCAGCTCAGAGTATATATACACTTCGAAGAGCCAGAAGGCATCATCTGACTCAGTGCCTAATTAGAAATTAGTAAAAGGAGTGAAAGCCTTTCTACAATCCAGCCTTCCCTTAAGCAAGTTTCCCATAATGGGCTCCACATGAACTCCAATGGGCAGGGAAGATCTTAAATCTGAAGACACTCAGTGAGGAAAGAAGAAATCAGCCATGAAGAACAGCCAGTGAAAAGGTACCGAGGCAGAGACTGGAGGATGATGTTGCTCTTGTTGATCCTTCCCTCTCAAAGAGGACCAATGGCATCAGGGGGGTGATGACTTGCCTTGTGAGTGAATTGCATGCGAGTGGAGCAGAGTTGTCTGCCTCATTCTCTCCTCCAGAGCCAATGCAGTCCAGTGGCAGGAGTAGTACCATATGTGATATGTGAAAAACAGCATACTAGAAAGGGAAGACCAGAAGGGGCTGAGCTGTGAAGGACTTTATAAACTAAACAGAGGGTTTTATATTTGATACTGTAGCTGAGAGGGAGCCTCCTAAAACTTAGTGACTCCCTGTGTCATTCCCCATAGCACCTTTAGATTTTCTTCTCTGAGTTACCTCAGCCTCTCTCTAATACAGTACATGTATTAGACTTTTACTTCACAAAGAAGACAGGACACAATCTACATTAGTTTTCATTTTCCATTACTCAAAACTTGGTTTTATCACACTATCTCTCCTTCTCTCTGGTCAATTAAAAACATTATATATATATATATATATATCCCTACCCCACTCTAAAGCTTGACCTCAAATCTTCCTGATTTTTCCAGGACCTTACTCATCCCCTTATCTTTAATTCTTAAGTATTTCAAAAGTATTCTCTAATTTGTTAGTATGAGTACTCCTTCTATCAGGGCAGATTGCAACCCCTATATAACTTGATATATAGTTTCCTCAACTTAAAGATCCCCTGGCCTTTAGCAGTGTGACCCTGAGCAAGTCACTTAACCTCACTCTGCCTCAATTCTCAACTACTGTTGACAACCTAGTAATAAACTAACTGGGCAGCTAGATGGTGTAGTGGATAGAGTTCTGGGCTTGGTGTCAGGAAGACCTGGATTCAAATCTGGCCTCAGACACTTGCCATGTGGCTCTGGCCAAGTCACTTAACCCTCTTTGCCTCAGTTTCCTCATCTCTAAAAATGAGCTGGAGAAGGAAATGAAAAACCACTGCAGTAATCTCTGTCAAGAAAACCAAAAAAGGGGTCACAAAGAGTCAGACAAGACTGAAGAATGACTAAACAACAATAATAAGCTAAACAGAATTTAGTTAGATTGGTCTTCAAATAGAGAACATACGGTCATGAGATTTGTATTCAAAGCTCTTCTGACTATGTAGGAAATGTCAGACCATGGTCTCTTCTATGATAACATTTGAGAACCTGGGGTAATATTCTTCCTACACAGTCAAGGAGCCCCTCTATCACACATTACAAATTCTTCCTTCTACACTAACTCTTCCTTCCCACCTTCCTATGAGTATTATTTCAGTCCTCCAAATTTAAAGAAAAGAGAGCATTCCCTAGATAATTCTAGTACACTCAGGTTCAGCCATAGCTTTCTCCAACTATTCACTGCTATACTTTTTGAAAATTGTCCAGGCCTGATGCCTTTACTTCTCCACTAACCTTTCTCTCTCCTCAGTTTTTGCAATCAAGCTCCAACCCTCCTTCATGACCCCATTTGGGGCTCTCTTGGCAAGGATACAGGAATGGTTTACCATTGTCTTCTCCAGCTCATTTTACAGATGAGGAAACTGAGCTAAACAGGGAAAGTGACTTTCCCAGGGTCACCCAGCTAGTAAGTATCTGAGGCTAAATTTGAACTCAGGAAGATAAGTCTTCATGACTGCAGGCCTGGCCCTCTATCCACTGTGTTACTTAGCTGCCCTACCTTTTAGAATTTATTATTTTAAGGAAAGAAATAATACATTATTAAATGTCTATTACATGATAGAAACTTGCTATAAATATTATCTTATTTGATTCTTGCAACAACCCTGGAAGGGGCTATTATTTTCTTTTTGAAGTAATTGGAATTAAGTGACTGATGTAGGGTAACACAGCTAATAAATATCTGAGGTGAGATTTGAACTGAGGTCTTCCTGATTCCAGGGCTGGGGCCCTATCCACTGTGTCATCCAGCTGCCCCTAGGAAGGGACTATTTTACAGTTGAGAACTGAGACAGATTGGGGTTAAGTGACTTGCTCAGGGTCACACTGCTAAAAATGTCTGAGCATGAATTTGAACAGAGGTCCTTTTTAATGTAGGCCCACTTCTCTATATGCTGAGTCCCTAGCTGCCTCAAAGTAACCAATAAATTCCTAATCATCACATCCATAATTTTTAGTACTCATGCATTTTGATCTTCCTGTAGCATTTGACATTATTACTACCCTTTGCCATCCAAACCATAACCCACCCCTCAATATTAGATAGTCTTTTCTAAGTGGAACAGAAAATAAGTACTGGACTTTGGATCAGGAAGAACTGAGTTCAAATTTTATCTTAGGCATTGACTAACTGCATGACCCTGAGCAAGTCACTTAACCTCTCTCATCCTCAGTTTCCTCATCTGTAATATGGGAATAGTAATTGTGCCTACCTCACAGGGTTATCGTGGGGATCAAATGCAAACCATAAAGCAGCATATAAATGCTAGTCATTTCATTATCATTACCTCTTATTGATCCCTTAAAGTGGCCATTCCCTAAAGGATTGTCCTCAGTTCTCTTTTTCATTTTCTCCTTGAGAGATGTCATTAATCCCAATGACTAGCTCTAAAGAGGCAGTTTCAACTCCTACCTCTAAAGAAATGACTATAAAAATTTATCTCCAATGGTGACCTCTGTTCTGAACTTCAGATTTATATCTATAGGAAATCTCCAAATTATTGTCCAACAGGAGCTCAAGCTCCCAAATCCAAAACCCATCTAGAACACTCCCTCCTGATTCCTCCACTCAACTTTTTATTGACACTTACAGATTGAGTGCTCAAAGGGCAACTGCTGGGGTGGCTAGGTGGCACAGTGAGTACAGCACCAGCCCTGGAGTCAGGAGGACCTGAGTTCAAATCTGGCCTCAGACACTTAACACTTAGTAGACCTGTGACCTTGGGCAACTCACTTAACCCCAATTGCCCTCTAAAAATAAAAAAGGGCAACTGCTACTTTGGACTCTAGGGGTAACCCTATGGGTCTGTATGCCTACTACTGTAGTTCACAATCCCCAACCAGTATGCTTTCAATTAATTAGTAGCCAGTGGACTCAGTTACACATTAGTAAAGATGTTTACTCAAAAAGCATAGCAAGAATAGTAAATTCAAAATCTGTTCTCCTCTGAATCAGTCAATAAGCATTTATTAATCCTCTTTATGTCAGATATTGTGCTAAGCACTGATGATAAAAAGAATGGCAAATGATGGTGTTTGCCTTCAAGGAGTTCAACAACATGATTGGGTTCAACAACATGGAAGATATTATGTACAAACATGGAAGATATTATGTACAAACCAGATAAATTAGAGATAATCCATAAAGGACAGGCAATAGTATCAAGGGGGATCAGGAAATCCTTCTTGTACAATGTGGGACTTCATTTAGAACTTGAAAAAGCTAGAGAAACCAGGAGGAATAGATGAGGAAAGAAAGAATTCCAGGCAAGGGGGACAGCTGGTAAAAATAATTGATATCAAGGATTGGAGTATTTTTCGTGAAGAATCACAAGAAGGTCACTGCACTGGATCATAGAGTAAGGGAGGGTGAGTAAGGTATAAGAAGGGAGCATGTTTACAGAGGGCTTTTAATGCCAAACAAAAGATTTTATATTAAACCTTGAAGGTGATAAGAAGCCACTGGAGTTTATTGACTTAGGAAGGACACGGTAAGATCTTCAAATCAGAAGGCTAATTTGACATCTGGGTGAAGCATAGACAAGAGCAAAGAAAAACCTGAATTGGAGAAACCACTGAAAAGCCTATTTCAACACTCCAGGTGTGAGGGTATGAAGGGCTTAAACCAAGTCAGTGATCAGAGGAGACATATACAAGAGATATGAATGTAAAACTAACAAAACCTGGGAACAGGTTGGATTTGGGAATGTGAGAGGAATTAAGGACTCAAGGAGGATACCTAGGTTGTTGCCTGAGCTTGGATGATAGGAGGAGGGTGAAACCCTTGATATCAAGGAAATTCAGAAGAGGAAAAAGTGTAGGGTAAAGATAATGAGGCCAGTTTGGGATATATTGAATTTAAGATATTTATGAGATATTAAATTGGGAATTTCTAATGGGAGATTGGAGGTGAGAGTCTGGAGGTTGAAGTTAGAAGAAAGGTGAGGGCTGGAGAAGTAGATTTGAGAATCCTTGACATAGAAATGATAATTGAATCTATGGGTACTAATGAGATCAACACTTGAAACAATATAGGAGTGAACCCAGGACAGAGCCCTAGGAGACATCTACCATTCATGGGTGTGACCTGGATAAAGATCCAAAAAAGAGGAAAGTATGAAGGAGTGATCCAATAGGTAGGAAGATAGCAGAAGAGAGGAGTATCACAGAAACCCAGAGAGAATAAACTGTGAAGAAGAGGGTATTTGACAATGTCGAAAGCTACAGAGAAGTCAAGAAGGAGGAGATTTCAGGAAAGAAGGGGGAGGAAAGGCCATTTCATTTGTCTATTAAGAGATCACTGGTAACTTTGGAGATATGGAGATGGGGCAGGCTAAGTTGAGGAGCAAATAAGAGGCTGGCCAGTAGGAGTTTGACTAAAGATAGCCAAGACTTCAGAATCACTGGGATGGGGAGAGGATGACCAGATAAGAGTTTCTTAATAATTGATGAATGAGTTCAGATAGATTATCCACATTCTTTGGAGTCTGACCTCAAGATAGAGTTCTCTCTGGGCCTTAAGCAGCCCTTATAAGGGAAAGGGGGGTGGTACTGAAGGAACAGTGTTTTTCTTCCCCAAATAGGAAACCTAGTGTTATAGAATGTTTACATGACATCCTACAATCTTTTCAACACCAAGGATCATGGAACAAGCATAATTTGTGCATTTGAATCAGAGTCCTAGATATGCTATCTGAGGAAATTAGAATGACATCAAGGGAAATAAAATAAAAATGGGAGTTAAACTAAATGAAGCATAAAGAAGAGGTGCATGCAGGAAGTAACAAATTTCTTGGAGTCTTGATGGATTGATTCTGAAAGAAAGGTAATCAGAGACTAAGGGGGAAAAGTTTCAATATTATCATTATCAAAAATAAAAGTATTAGTAATTATTAAAACATGTACCTATTTCCCAAACTCTATGGAATGTTCATGAAAATAATCTACAGAAGTATTGATAAAGTTATGAGAAGACAATAGGCCAGTTTGGATAAATAACATTCTATCACTGCTCATGTGCTTACAGTTATACAGTTTACTAAAAGGGACAGAGAATAAAAAATTCCAGTAGAATTGATTTCTGACTATTAAGAAATGATTTAGCAGAATAAAATGCCATATTAAGGCTCAAATTCCAGGAAATCATACAAGATTCTTTGAAAGATTTAACAAGAGAGATAACTTCATTCAATGACCTGCTGATTCTTTATATCAAATGAGGCGTACAATAGGGAGACATATGGTTGTAAAGGAAGTTTGTCACTGTCATGGTGGATGGTCATCAAAGGCTCCAAATGGAAGAGGGATTCCCTATGGATGGGGCGGTCCTCCAGATGTTCCTATTAGTGGATGACATCACGCTGATTGCATCAAGTCTTGGAACATTGCAGAGACTCCTAAATGAGATCTCTAATCATTGTAAAGAGTATACATTAGCCACACAGGAAAAATCAAGTGGATGAAGAATGTCTATTGTTCACACCATGATACGCAGCTGGATGGACACACCATAGAGTTGATCCATCTGCACAAAGATCTTGGATGATGAGCTTGGCCCAGATCTGAAGAAGAGGAGAGTTGATTGGGTTGCTTTGGGGAAATCTTATGATGCTTTTAATATCCCAACATTTCTCCCTGAAACAAGCATCCACCTTTCAGCAACATTATTCATCTGGTGATGTTATATCATAGTGAGTCATGGAATACCATGTCTCTGAAGACGTAAAATTAAGGTTTACACAAGGTATTAGGCACTGTGGTAGGTGTATCGCCACCCCAGGGAGAGGAGTGTAAGAAATGTAATCACAGAAATGTAGGACTGGAAAATTAAGTTGTCAGTTATGTATCAAGAGCAAAAATATGTGCTTATAGACAGCTCACTACTCATACTCTACTATCAAGAGAACTAGAGGAACTTTCCCCACTCCTACCCCAAGCATATCGGGAGGACATCCTGTGGAGGATTTATGGGAGGACTTGGACAAGAGTTACACAATAAAAAGGGAGGGAGAAGGGTAGAAAGTAAACATTGCATAGGGAAACTAGATACTAGCTTGTGGATAAAGTGCCCCACTTAGAGTCAGAAAGAGCTGAGTTCAAATCTGGCCTCAGATACTTATTAGCTGTGTGACCCTGGGCCAGTCATTTTAACCATTTGCCTCAGCCTTCTCATTTCTAAAATGAGCTGGAGAAAGAAATGGCAGACCACTACAGAATCTTTGTCAGCAAAATCCCCAAATGAGGTCCTGAGGAATCAGACATGACTGAAACAAGTGAACAACAGAAATAGAACAATATATGACAGGCACTGTGCCAAGTGCTTTTTCATAAATATGATCTCATTTAATCCTATCAACCTTGAAAGTAAGGTACTATTAGTACGTTCATTTTACAGTTGAGGAAACTGAGGCAAAGAGAGATTTAAGTTGCTTGCCCAGGGCCATGCAGCTAGTGTCTGAGGTTGGATTTGGACTCAATCTCCTGCCACCAGGCTCAGCATTCTATCCCCTGTGCCACCTGCCACACGGAAGGCTACCAATCTGTTTTACTAGAAGGGATATTGATAATTCCAAGGTAATAATTCATTGACCTATCAAAGAAATGTTTCTATATATTTCTAGAGTAGAGTTTAAGCTCCATGAGGGCAGATAGTATGTCTATCCTAAATCTTGTATCTCCAGCAGTACCTAGCAATGCTCTGGACACAGTACTTAACAAATATTTGTTGTTTGTTGAATGAATAGTTGGAAATCCAAAGAAGGTTCAAATATGTCTTTGCTGTTTAATGGCTATGTGATTTTAGGCACTTCCTTAGCTATGTGAACTTAACCTCATTTAACTTATTTACTTTACTGGCCAGGGTCATCAGCTAGATTAAATGAGGTAATCCATATAAAAGTGCCATGGTGTGCATGTAGATGAAAGCTACTGAGGACCATCACTGGCTGATAGAAGGTAAAGGATTAATACCACTGGTCTAGGACCAAAAGGGGGCAGAATGAGATCTATGTCCTTTGCTAGTAAAGACAAAAGAGAAATAGAAAAAGAGTGTTGAAACAAAATTATCTTAAAAAGAATAGATACTAAGTCATTAATTGGTTCAAAATAGGCTAAGCTCAATCATCAATAACATATAGGAAGAGAAATTGGATAAGCCAATAATCAGACACATTTTGTACCTAATGTCTAGCATTTGTATAACAGTCTAAGCTTTGAATAGTGTTTTACATTTAGTATCTCATTCAATCCTTAGAACACCAAATAGATGATGTTATTATTCCCCATTTTACAAATGAGCAAACTGAGATTGAGAGGTTCGATGATGGGTCCAGTGTCATTGGGCTAATAAGTATCTGAGGCAGGATTTGAACTCAGATCTTTCAAACTCCAAGTCAAACTCGATCTCCACTGTGCCACCTGGTCGACATGAAACTCAGGCCTGCACAAGGTAAGAAAAGAGAGTCATGACGTATGCAGCATTTATTTATCAGTACATCATTGATCATGATGTGCCAGTCTTATTCCTCTCATCCCTTAAAGGGACCAGCTTGCTGGGAATCAAGACCTGAACAATACTGCTTTGTAAACTCCAAAGTGATATACAATAGCGGGGTACTATTAATATTTAGCTAAAAACCAAATTCAAAGTTCAATTCAGAATGTTCCCCATGCCTTTTAAAAGTCACTGAGCAGCACAGTGAGATTGATCCTGCAATGAAATTAGAGGCCTTGGCTCAAATTCTGACTCTGGCAGTAAAATTATAATTAGTAAAATTATCATTAATGTTAATTAATTATAATATATTATAAATTATATATAAATTAATTGTAATTATAATAAATTATAAATATAATATAAATTAAAATATAATTAATAAAATGATAATGGTTGAGACTTTTAACCTCTCTGAGTCTTATCTCCCCCTTCTGTATAATGGAGATAATAATCTTTACAATAGCTTCATCAGAGTTTTTGAGAAGTATGTGCTTTAAAGGAATAGCTAAGGTAGTGGTACAGCAGATAGAGTACAGGGCCTGGAGTCCCGGAGACATTAATTCAAATCTGGTCTCACATCTTTCTCAGCAAGTCATTTAACCCTGTTTGCCTCAATTTCCCCTTTTGTCAAGTGATGTGAAGAAATAAATGGCAAACCACTCTAGCATGTTTGCCAAAAATATCCCAAGTGGGATCACAAAGAGTATTAGTTTATTTACCACTTGATTAACTCCAGTCTCACTTTAGAAAAGACACTGCCTTGAAGTCTGCTCTCCTCTCTATTTTTTTAACATTAATTTTGATGAAAATGAAGCAGTCATGTTTATCAAATTGGTGACTTAATTAGCCAAAATTAGCATTTCCTATGCTCAGCACAGTGCTTGGCAAATAGTAGGTGCTTAATAAATGCTTATTTACTAACTGGCTGATAAGGAGTCACAGCCATTCCCACTGAACTCCTAGCTCAACTTATCTTTCTCACCAACCCTGTGGTCTTTTCAGTTCCCCTTTATGTGTTGTCTTCCCCCATTAGAATATCAGCGGAGAAGTTTTTGTCTTGTTTGCTTATATTTGTAACCCTAGCACTTAACACAGTGCTAGGCACATACTAAAAACCATTAAAGCTATAAAAACATAATAAAAACTTAAAACCTTCTTTCTTTCAATCTATCTTTCTGTTAGTTATTTTCTTAAAACAAAACTTGAAATGTGAAGAGTGATTTGGACCTAAGTGAATACAAACTCAGACAGAATTATATGAACCTGGTTTCCTAGTGAAGTATAACAGAGATATATTCTTGGTACATAGCTCTTACAGGTTTTTACGCTGATTTTGATAGAATCATACCTTTCATGCTTATTAAATTTTCAGAAGAATTAGGAGAGATAAATGAACATATCAGTATCTAAAAAGCTCCTGATTGGTTAAAATTTTGGATGAGTCAAACAAGATAACATTTGATTGAAATGAATATGAAGTCCATCACTGTTTTTAAAGACTCAAATATTAAAAAAAGGAATAATATGGTTAGAGAATAGCAGTTTATGAGAAAAATATATAGGAATATTATAGTGAACTATAAGGTTCATATGAATCTATGGCATAACATGGCAGTCAGAAAAGCTAATGATTTCCTAACTGTATTAGCCATAATGTCCTGAGTAAGGGAAGTGACCGTCCTGCCCAGGGAAGTGGTCAGGCCTGGCCAGGACCCATCTGGAATGTTGTGTTTCATGGATAACACCCCCTTTAATACGGACATTGACAAAGTGGAGCCTGCCCAAAGGAGAATGGCCAGGCCTTAGAGTAATTGGTGGAAGGAATTGGAGATGAGAAAGAGAAGAAAAGGTGCAAGGACAATATGATAACTCACTTCAAGTATGTGATAGATGTGTGTGAATGAAGGGTTAGACATGTTCTGCTTGGTCTCAGAGGCCAGAGCTAGGAGCAATGAGGAGTGGTAGGCAGATTTAGGCTCCAGGTTAGGAGACATGTGGTAAACACTAATTAAAGATACTAAAGATGTCAAAAAGTCAAATTCACTGAGGAGGTATAGGCCAGGGGGCAATAGTGACTTAAATTCAAAAATATTTCTTAAGCACCTGTCATTGCCAAGGGGGTAATATGTTTGTAAATGTTTAACCACCAATTTGAGGCAGCTAGATGGTACAGGGGATAGAGATCTGAGCCTGGAATCAGGAAGACCTGAATTCAGATTCTGCCACAGATACTTACTAGCTACGTGACCCTCAGCAAGTCACTTAACCTCTGTCTGCCTCAGTTTCTTCAACTATAAAATGAGGATGTTAACAGTATGTAAATTAAAGGATTGCTATGAGAATCAAATGAAACAATACTTATAAAGCACTTAGCACAGAGCATGGCACATAACAGGTGTTTTATAAATGCTTATTCTCTTCCCGGTTCTCTTGAAAACATGACAGACTTTCAAGTTTAATCAGTATTTTCAATATTTTCTCTATCTCTTTCTTTAGTCTAGATAATCAATGAAACAATAAATCAGTTCTAGTTTATTGTATTTGCTGATTTCTGAGTTGTAAATGTTCACACTGAAAATTTAACAGTTGGCTGGCTCTTGAAAGCTGGTTAGAGCTGGCTCCAGTACAGTACTAGACCAAGCACTATGATCAGCAGTAGGGCTGCAAACATATATGATAATGTTCCCTGACTTGAAAAAATTTATGATCAATCAAGAGAATACAACATTTTCACAGGAAAATAAATAACAGAATTTGAAGAGGAAAGAGTCACTTACAATGGAGGAACCAGGAGAGATCTTGGCACTGAAGTGCCACCTTAGCACAGTCTTAAAGGATTATAGGGATTCTGAGAGCCAGAGAAGAACAGGGAGTTCATTCCAAACATAGATGACAATTTATCCAACTGCACAGGCTCAGAGAACACTGGATAGTCTTGGAGGCATGCAGGCATACACACACACACACACACACACACACACACACACACACACACACACACATGCTTTGCATATATTTGTTTACATGTTGTTTCCGCCATTATATTCTAAGCTTCTTGAGGGCAGAGTTAGTATTTTGTCTCTTTTTGTATTCCTATTGCTTAGCACAGTGCCTGGCCCCAGTAGATACTTCATAAATATTTATTGAATTGAAAAAAAAATGACCAGAATATCAAGGGAAATAATTAAAAGAAATGTAAGGGAAGGGAAGCTAGCTGTACCAGATCTAAAACTATTATAAAGCAGCAATCATCAAAACTACATGGTACTGGCTAAGAAAAGGAGCAATGGATCAGTGGAATAGACAGAGCAGTCAATGACTATGGTAATCTGCTGTTTGAGAAACCCAAAGACTCCTACTTCTGAGATAAGAAATCATTATTTAACAAAAACTGTTGGAAAGGCTGGAAAATATTATGGCAGAAACTAGGCATAGACCAACATCTTACACAATATACTGAGATAAGGTCAAAATGGATACATGATTTAGATATAAAAGATGAGACTATAAGCAAATTAGGAGAGCAAGGAATAGTTTACATATCAGATTAATGGAGAATGGAAGAATTTATGACCAAACAAGAGAGAAAGAGAACATTATGAAATGCAAAATGGATAATTTTGAATACATTAAATTAAAAAGGTTTTGTACAAAGTAATGCAGCCAAGGTTAGAAGGGTAGCAGAAAGCTGGGAAACAATTTTTATATTCAGTGTCTCTCTGATAAAGGCCACATTTCTAAAATATAGAGAGAATTAAGTCAAATGTATAAGGATATAAGTCATTACCCCAAATTGAAAAATGGTCAAAGGATATGGTCAGTTTTCAGATAGATGAAGAAATTAAAGCTATCTATATTTATATGAAAAAAAAACCCTCTAAATCCCTATTGATTAGAGAAATGAAGATCAAAACAACTCTAAGGTACCACATCACACCTATCAGATTGGCTAACAGGACAAAACAAGAAAATAATAAATGTTGGAGAAGATGTGGGAAAACTGGAACACTAATGCATCGTTGGTAGAGTTGTTAACTGATCTAACCATTCTGGAGGGCAATTTGTAACTATGCCCAAAGGGTTATAAAACTTTGCATATCCTTTGATCCAGCAATACCACTTCTAGGTCTATATCCCAAAGAGATCATAAAAATGGAAAAAAGACTCACATGTACAAAAATTTTTATAGCAGCTCTTTTTGTGGTGGCCAAGAACTGGAAACTGAGAGGATGCCCATCAATTGGGGAATGGCTGAATAAGTTGTGGTATATGAATGTAATAGAATACTATTATTCCGTAAGAAATGGTGAGCAGGTAGACTTCAGAAAACCCTGGAAAGGCTTACTTGAACTGATGCTGAGTTAAGTGAACAAAACCAGGAGAACATTATACAAAATAAAAGCAACATTGTATGATGACCAACTTTGATAGACAACTGTACTCAGAAATACAGGGATCTAAGACAATTCCAAAAGATTCATGATGGAAAATGCTATCCACATCCATAGAAAGAACTATGGAGTCTGAATGCAGATTGAAACTTACTGTTCTCTTTCTCTTTCTCTCTGTCTCTCTGTCTCTCTGTCTCTCTGTCTCTCTGTCTCTCTGTCTCTCTGTCTCTCTCTCTCTCTCTCCCTCTCTTTCCCCCTCTCTCTTTTTCTGTCTCTCCCATTTCTTCTTTCTTATGTTCCCCCCTTGAGTTCTAATTCTTTTTTACAACATGACTAATGTGGAAATGTGTTTAATATGATTGTACATGTATGGTCCATATCAGATTACACGACATCTTTGGGAGGGAGAAGAAAATTTAGAATTCAAAATCGTATAGAAGTGTATGTTGCAGGGCAGCTAGGTGGCGAAATGAATAAGAGCGCCGGCCCCGGAGTCAGGAGGACCCCGTCTCGTTTCTGGCCTCAGAAAATTACCACCCACACATAGAAATGACTGGCCGTATAACCTTAAGCAAGTTACTTAACCTCAATTGCTTTTTAAAAAAAAAGAAGTATATGTTGAAAGTAAAAAACCAAATAATCTAAAAAGAAAAAAAAAGAATTGAATTATATATTTTGTGCTAATTTATGCTGACCTTCTAGATCCATGCTCTTCTCCTAGCAGATTATAAATTCCAGGAAGGCAAAGACTTTCAGTTTTTGTCTTTGTATCTCCATGACTCAGCATAATGCCTGGCACATAATTTGTACTTAATGAATGCTTGTTGCCTGAAATTGCATTGGATTAATTTGAAGTGAAGTAAATTGGTTAGAATGTAGAATGCAGAAAGTAGAGTAATACAAAACAAGACTAGAAAAGTAGATTGAACCTAGATTGTGGAGGATCTAAAATGAAGAGTTTAAGGTATTTGTGTTTCATCCTAGAGATAATAGGGAACCACTGAAGGTTTTAGAGGATGGGATTAACAGGTGAGAATTGGATTTAGCAGAATGTTGCTTGCCATCACTGCAGATCTTCAGACAGAACCTTGATGACCATAACTTGTCATGAATATTTTAAAGGAGAGACCTTTTCAGGTATATGTTAGATTAAATGATCTCTAAGCTCCCTTGCAACTTTCAGATCCTCTCTCTCCAATTTGAGACTCCCCTGATATTGTGAGATGAGAAGAGGTAAGCATTTCTCCAATTCTGTCTGTATTTTAATCTTTTTTGCTAAATGATGAGTGAGTGGTGACAGCTCTGACTGGCCTCTCTGTCCATCCCCTCTTTGTTATCCATACTTCTTGCCTTTCTGCACCTCTTCAAAAGAGCTAATGGGGGCTAGCATTTGCTAGGTGGCACAGTGAATAATAGAGCACTGCCCTGGAGTCAGGAGGACCTGAGTTCAAATCCAGCCTCAGACACTTGACACACTTACTAGCTGTGTGACTTTGGGCAAGTCACTAAACCCCAATTGCCCACCAAAAAGAAAAAAAAAAGAGCTAATGGGTTATGAGATTTGGCCCAAGCAAGCAGCATCAGCAGATAATCTAATTTCTATTGTTTTCTCCCATCTCAAGTCCTATATTATAAAGTCCTTTCTGAAAAAAAAATAGATTTGTGAATGAACAGAAACCTGTCATAGAGCATTTACAACATCTGCTGGGAGTCCCCTTTCTTGAGACCAGCTGTTGAGAATGTGTGCGTGTGTGCACATGCCACTAATAAGCCACTGCCCCTCTTCCCTGGGTTGTTCTTATACAGAAAGGCCCATGCCCAGATGCTCTGAATTAAAGGAAGTCTGTTTTATATTGTTTTATATATGGTAGTCTGTCATTGTAGGAACTGAAGCCAAGTGAAGCATGAAGATGGGACTTAGCCTATGACTTCTCTGCACTATGGTGCAATTTTCTAACTTGTTTTAGTGGCCTGATTGTCGACTAAAGGAATGGGAGCCACAACTTCCGGGTTTGGACCTCAGCTCTGCCTTTGACCTGATACATGATCATGATGCAAATGGATTGACTCCACTTACAAGCATTTTAATTTATAGTTTCCTTATCTGAAGGGAATGGGGCAATCTTCCATTACTAATGATGCTCAAACTTTCACCTCTATAGAGAATGAGAGCTCATATAATTGGACAATCCTTTCCAGTCTCAGTATCTTTCATGCTTTTGCTATATATCCTGCGTGTTCTAGTCCATATAAATAACTGAACAAACACTTTTTTGTTTATAAACCCATTTTATCAACCGTATAATGTAGGTCTTAAAGATAATTCTGTCTCCATTACACAGATGAGAAAACCAATTACTCCAGGAAAGTTAATGTGATTTGCCCTAAGATGTACAGGCAAAACTCGTTCTCAGGACTTATTGTAAAGTTAGTGCTATTGTCCCCACATCACCCACTGCCTCTCTGGAGGTGACTAGGAGTTGTATTTGTCCTCTACATTTGATCAAGAATCTACCAATAAAAAATATCAAAAATAATAGCTAGGGGGCAGCTAGGTGGCGCAGTGAATAGAGCGCCGGCCCTGGAATCAGAAGGCCCTGAGTTCGGAGCCAGCCTCCGACACTTAATCCATACAAACAAAAAAACCTAGCCGTGTAACCTTGGGCAAGTTACTTAACCCCAATTGCCCTAAAGGGGCGGCTAGGTGGCGCAGTGAGTAAGAGCGCCGGCCTCGGAGTTGGGATGACCCGAGATCAGATCCGGCCTCAGAAAATGAGCACCCACGCATAAATAATGACTAGCCGTGTAACCTTGAGCAAGTTACTTAACCCCAATTGCTTTAAAAAAAAAAATAATAAAAAAAAATAATAGCTAGGATTTATATAGCCTATTAATGTTTGCAAAGTGGATTACATATATTATCTCATTTGATTCTCACAGACATCCTATCCTGGTGCCATCATATTCAGCATTTCACAGATGAAGAAATTGAGGCAGACAGAGATTAAATGACTTGCCCAGTACTGCACGCTTAATATATGCCTGAGTCTGGATTTGAATTTAGGTCTTCATGACTCTAGATCCAGCACTCTGTTCCCTGAGCCCTTCAGCTGCTTTTTTGTTGTTTGGTCATTCAATCATGTCTAACTCCTTGTGACCCCATAGACCATATCATGCCAGGCCTTTCTATCCTCCACTATTTCCTGAAGGCTGTCCAAGCTCATATGACACTCTTGCTTCCATGACACTCTCTATCTGTCTCATTCTCTGCTATCCCCTTCTTTTACCTTCAATTGTTCCTAATATCAGGGTCTTTTCCAAAGTATTTAAGCTTTAGTTTTAGTATTTGTCCTTCCAATGAAGGTTCTGAATTAATTTCTTTAAAGATCAACTGATTTGACCTCCTTGATGTTCAAGATACTCTCAAAAGTCTTCTCCAGCACCACAATTCCAAAAAGTCAATTCTGTGGTGCTCAGCTTTACTTATAGTGCAACTCTCAAGCCATACATTACCTCTCAAAAAAACAGAGCTTTGACTATATGGACCTTTCTCAGCAAGGTGATGTCTCTGCTTTTTAATATACTATCCATATTTGCCACATTGTTCCTTCCAAGGAGCAAGTATCTTTTAATTTCATAGCTGCAGTCTCTGTCTAAGGTGATCTTTGAGCCCAAGAATATGAAATCTGTCATTGTCTCCATTTCTTCTTCCTCTATTTGCCAGGAAGTGAAGCGACCAGTTGCCAAGATTTTCATTCTTGTTTGTTTGTTTCTTTGTTTCTGGGGAGGGGGATTGATGTTAAACTTCAAGCCAGCTTTTACACTCTCCATTTTTACTCTCATTAAAAGGCTTCTTAATTTTTCTTTACTTTCTGCCATTAGAGTGATATTGTCTATATATCTGATATTGTTGATATTTCTCCCTGCAACCTTAATTACGGCTTTTGATTCATCCAAACTAGCATTTCTCCTGAGATACTCTGCATGTAAGCTAAATAAAGAAGGTAACAATATACAGCCTTGTTGTACTCCTTTCCCAATCTTAAACCAATACCGGTTCCTCAGGAGACAAGTAAGATGATCTGGTACTTCTGTCCCTTGGAGGACTTGCCACATTTGGTTGTGATCCACAGAAAGCAGAAGTAAGTGCTTACTGTGTGCTAGGTACTATTAATATTGCTTCTGCCTGAATTTCCCAGTGCCACATCCTATCCCTCCCAATTATCCTCACCTCCTTCAAATAATACCCAGACACTGAGTTAGCAACATAAAAACATGGATTTGAAGCAAATATATTTAGTTATTTCTGAAAACAAAAGAAATATCTGAAGAGAAACAACAGCAATAAAAGATAATAGAAACAGAGAGTTTAATAAATAGTTATCTAATCTATTGCCTCATTTGAAGGCAGAATGGCATGTGATCACTGGAATTGTGGTCAGAAAATCTTTCCAATCTCAGCTCTGCATCTTGCTAGCTGTGTAATGGTGATCAAGTCACTTTAGACCTCTAAGTTTCAGTTTTCTCTAAAAAATAGGGAGAGTATTACTTACTGTTCTCTACTTCCAGGAATTTGGGGGAGAAATGCATACTGTAAACATTAAAGTACTCTATAAAATGTGAGATCTTTTCATAATCTCTGGGGTACTTTTTCATACCAGTTTAAAATTCAGGTTAGCTATATACAGCTATTTTTTCTTAAAAAAAAAAAGCATATGTCCCAAGGCCATATGCAAAAATGTTATAGAGATGTGGCCCCCCAAAATGTAAATAACCCAGGTGACAGGATTCCAGCTTGGGCCTAGGCATCCTTGAGAGTGAGTGGAAGGATTCTAACAGAGAAAAAACAGCTGTTGTGTTTGAGGCTGCTGAGGCATGTATAAGTTCCTCCAAAGAATGATTTCTTTTTCTTTGTACCTTAAACTCTCTGTGACTGGGTTTTTGATACCTGCTGCTAGTCCTTCCTGACACTACTAATCTGACTAACTGCATCTCCTCAAATTGCCTTCTACTGCCCAGGTCCTACTGGAGTAGACACCCAAGATTTTTAATTATTTTTGAATCTTTTGTCAATGAAATTTCTGTTCTTTCTCCCAGGACTGGCATTCTTTTTCACTCCTACCTTGAGACCCACATCCTTGCCTTCCTATTCTTAGACTCAACAAACTCTGTCTTATTCAACCCCTCTCCCCATCCTATTCATATTTGGTCCAATCTTGCAAATCTGCCTAGATTTCTCCCTTTTACTCTATTTCAGAGTCATAGGAGTCTGTTCTGAAAAGAACTCATAATTTATACTGCTTTTGTATGTTTTGTGCTTCACACTCATAGAGGACCAAAATGGCACCACATTGTCAGAGTCAAAGTACAGTGTGTTCAACTGTGGTTGATCGGACCAATAAGAGCTCAAAAGGCTCTGTCACAAGTTGGGCACAAATAATCTGTTTGAACATCTGGGATGGAGATGTCTTTAAATTTGCACATCTCTTGGGGCAGCTAGGTGACGCAGTGAATAGAGCGCCGGCCCTGGAATCAGAAGGACCTGAGTTCGGCGCCGGCCTCCGACACTTAAGCCATACAAACAACAAAAAAAAACCTAGCCGTGTAACCTTGGGCAAGTTACTTAACCCCAATTGCCCTAAAGGGGCTACTAGGTGGCGCAGTAAGAGCGTCGGCCTCGGAGTTGGGATGACCCGAGATCAGATCCGGCCTCAGAAAATGAGCACCCATGCATAAATAATGACTAGCCATGTAACCTTGAGCAAGTTACTTAACCCCAATTGCTTTAAAAAAAAATAAATTTGCACATCTCATGATTTTTTTTGAGCTACCAAAAATTTGCTTTGCTCATAGAGCAAAGAACCTTTTTCAATTTAGGCACATCATGTTGAATGGTCCTGTCCCAGAGTCTCCTATGTCTTACAAGCAATACCAAAGTCTCTCTCAGAGAGACCTTGAGAGTGTCCTTGCACTCTTTCTTCAGACTTCTGTGTGAGCACTTGCTTTGTGTGAGTTCTCCATAAAATGGTCTTTTAGACAAACTTACATTTGTCATTCAAACAACATGGCCAGCCCATTGTAGTTGTGCCCTTTGCAGTAGAGTTTGAATGCTTAGCATTTTATCCTCTTACCTCGGCAGTTTCCGGGGATGTTTACAGAGATAATGGGGTTGACACACGAATCTTCAGAACTAGCTCAACCTTTAGGAGGCTCCAAAAGAAGGTGAGGTAGAAGAAAGTTAGTAGTCTGCCTACCAAACTACAGAGCTGGTGTGTTGACTAAATTGTTGTATGCCTGTAAAACCTGGACAGTCTACCAGCACCATGTCAGGAAATTGAATTTCTCCCATTTGATTTGTCTTAGGAAGATCCTGAAGATCACCTGGACATAGAATTCCTCTCTCCACCCAAGCTAATGGTTTTGAACTAGGCAGCCAAGAGACGGGGTTACTTAAGTATCTATAAATTCTCCCTCCCACAAACCCATAAATCACTCTTGCTCATCTCTTATATTATTTAGATTTTTGTACTCTGGCTGTCATATATTCTGTAAGTAGCTCAAAGAGAGTATTGGCATTCTGGGAACAGTGGTTCCAAACCTTTCAGGATTTCAACCATTAATCAGAGCATTTACTAAGCACATACTATGCCCCAGGCACTGTGCTAAATTCCAGGAATGCAATTCTAAAAGAAAGTGTCTTGCCCTCAGGGAACTTACAGACTAATGGAGAAGACAGACCACAGGGAATGTGGCAACATGGATTTACTTAGTGGGGGAGGGTGGGGTATGAATGCAACATTGTCCTGAACCTATAGAGAACCTGGATCATGGAAATTTCCCTGGATTGTTTTGTAGAGGTTATCACAGCCTAGATATATGTGTCTTTGGACTGGACTGCAGGGTTCATTACTCAGTAGTCTGGCTAATGCCTGAGTCAGAAGAAGGAACTCAAGTTGAGAAAATAATAGCCACACACATATTTCCTTTCATAATATCTCTATGCCCTGAGCCTTTAGGATTCTTGATTTATGAGCAGAACTTACAAAACACCAATAATACACAACTACACAGCTGAACATTTTTCACTTGGTTGAAGGGCAAGTAAAAATGGTTAAATGATAATCATCTCCAAGTTCTTAAAGGCCATAAAATTCAAAGCATAAAACTAAGGTGGAATAGAGAAGTGTAAATAATAGTATGAAATTCAGAAGAGAGGAACTTGGGGAATAATAAGGGGAAAGACTTCCTTATTCGTGAGATCGACTGGATGGGAGAGAAGTCTCAAAGGAAAACAGTGGGAACCTCCAAGTTTGAGATACTTTGAAATCAGACTGGAATGAATCCTGGAAGCCTGTTCTGTGGGGATCATGTATTGTTTATAAGAAGGCCCAAAATGAACTAACGAATCTTTTCCACCCTAACACCAATTTGTTGAATCAGCAGTGGAAACTGGGCCCCCTGCTCTAGTAACAAATCTGCTTTGAAAGGAAACAGCAATAGACCAACAACTTATCAACCAGTAACATATGGCAGATATTTCTGGCATCTTACTTCCTCACAAGTAAAAGTTTTGAGCTCCTGTTTCCTTCCTTCCTTGCTTGCTTCCTTCCTTCTACCCTTGTTTCCTTCCTTCCTACTTCCTTTCTTACTCTCTTCCTCCCTTCTTTCCTTTCTTCTTCCTTTCTCCCTCCCTCTCTTCCTCCCTTCTGTCCTCTCTTCCCCTTTTTCTTCCTTCCTTCTCTGTTAGGGTAGTAACTACAGAGATGAGTTAACAGATCCATTTTCTGTCTCTACACAAATCTTTCTCTGCACACTGGAGTGGGAAAGTTATCTTGGACACTCAAAGCCTATACTAGGAGAAAGCAAGTGTCAACTATTCTGCTGAGATGCAAGGCCTTCAAAAATGAACACTGCCACTGCCATCAAATGGACAGTCTAGCTAAATGTGCAGAGGCTCATCACCTCTATTTAGTGATGTTGAATGATCACTAAATGATAAATTTCTTGGCCATAGAAACTCATGAATAATGAGAAAAAAATAACAGTACTATGTAGCCATCTTCTAAAACTATATGGCCACAGTTAGAGCAAAGGGGAGAGTCCACCTCTTTTTAGAATCATGTATTTGCCAAATATCTGTTTGTCCTTCTCTGGTGTGAAAGTCATCAAAGGTAATACTTACCCCTCCCAAAGCATCTCCCCATTGTCCTTTGGATCACCTGTTTATAGATTATATGATTTTGTTTCAAGCCACCAAATATTAGCGTTCTCAGTGAGATCCCAAAACCACTCTAAGGAGATTGGCTAAACAATCCAAATGAAACATACAAGATAATAAAGAATGTCAAGATACATTCAGAGAAAGAATTGGTGAAGTAAGCATCGAATAATTGTGTGTGTGTGTGTGTGTGTGTGTGTGTGTGTGTGTGTGATCTCTGGGGTGGAGTAAGGGAAGGGAAGAAAAAATGAAAAACAAAGATTATGATATGTAGTTGGATAAGCCTTACAAGATTATGAAATGCATTTATTTGGGGAGTTTGATGCCATGTGGATATGAGTCATGGAATACTAGAGTTTCCAAAGGATTAAAGTGGGTTTGTTGGAAAGCAGTGGAGAGGCAAGTAGTGAACATGAGCAGGCTGCAACACAATAGCACTGAAGAATTGTACAGGAGAAGCACTATGAATATCAACAGAAAGATGTCTGACTAAAAATATGGATCCATCACAATGTGAGAGCAAGGGGTAACAGGCATTCCATTGGCATCTATGTATCATGGGATCCAAAAGAAGGTTTCCTGAACTTTGGACAGATTCTACAGAAATTTCTTGGAGGACATAACTCAGAGTCACTTACAGATTAGTATGAATTCCTTATGATACAGATTATTGGAAGAATTACCCCAATCAGTGAGATCATACATCAAAATGAGTCAGGTGGGTGGCTTGCTCAGTTGTTCCATGAGAAGATGGATGATAGATGATAGATAGATAGATATTTTGAATGAGTGCCTTGATATTAAAATTCATCCTTTTAATACCATTTTTTTCTGAAGGATGTTGTGTGGTTACCAATTGTGGAATATCACTATCTCTGAAGAATCAAATCAAAGTTTTATTTATGGAGGCTTAAAAAATAACAATTATCCCAAATCCAAAGTGGGCCAAGGACTGATATCTGTCTGTCTGTCTGTCTGTCTGTCTCAAAAACCTCATTATTGTTTTTGTTGTTAGTTTTACACTGTGGTAATTTTATATGGAGTCCTTTCCCAGTACATCTTCCCTTTGTAATAAAGAAAAAATAAATAGTTGAGCAAAACCAACCAACACAAGATCATGTCTGACAATAGATGCAACATTTTACATGGGACTATCATCACTTGATAGACTTCTAACTTACTTAAACTTTCATAGAATAGAACCATTGTCTGAAGAGACAACATGATTTGCTGAATTGGTGTGGGAGTCCAAGTTCTGCCTTTGATGCCTACTGTCTGTGTGTCAGAAGGAGTAGGGAAGAGAAGGGAATGCACTTTTATGTGGCATCTATGTGCCAGGTAGTGTACCAAGGGCTTTTATAAATATTATCTCATTTGATCTTCACAAGAACTCTAGGAGGTAGATGCTGTTATCACTCTCCATTTTATACTTGAGGAAACTGAGATGATCAAAGTTTAAGTGACTTTCCTAGAATCACACAGGTAGTAGTTGTTATCTGAGGCTGATTTTGAATTCAAGTTATCCTGGGCACAACACTCTATCCACTGGGCAACCACCTGACTTAGGACAAAAGCTAGACCCAACCAAAGAATGATTTGGTAGAAATTGCTTTTGTTTAAGTATCAAAAATCTGGACATGAGTTCTATCTCCTCCACTTAATAGCTATGCCATGCCAGTGCCATGGATTAGTTACTCAAATTCTCAGTGCTATAGGCAACTCCCTAAGAATATGAGCTATAAATAAGTTTACTATCTTCTTCATTGGAGGAAGTTTCCAAACCAAGGCATTCCTAATGAAAATCACAGTTAGGCTTGCGCGCGCGCGCGTGCGTGCGTGCACACACACACATGCATGCACACGCACATACATTCAAAAGATCAAGTGTCTAATAAGAATCTTGAGAAATGCTTGAGAATTGTTTGGTCTGAATTGCTAGAAGCTGAACATTCAATAGGATCCTAGGAACTTAGATTTAGACCTAGAAAGGATATTAACGACACCTTCTCTACCCCTTCATTTTAAAGATGAGAAAAATGAGGTCAAGAGAGATGAAGAAACTTCATCTCAGTGTTACACAGAGAACTTACACAGGGCAAGCGTTCACAAGGTGGTCAGAAAAAGTAATACAAGGACACTCTCAAGGTCTCTCTTAAGAACTTTGGAACTCATTGTGTGACATGGGAGACACTGGTACAGGACCACCCAGCATGGCATGCCCACATCAGAGAAGGCTCTGTGCTCTATAAGAAAAGCAGAACTGAAGCAGCTTAAAAGAAAAGCGAGATGTGCAAATTTACAGAATCTATCCAAATATTCACATGGACTTTTTGTGCCCGACCTGTTGTGGGGCCTTCAGAGTTCATATTGGTCTAATCAGCTGCAGTCAGTCACACTGTACCTTGACTCTAACACAGTTATGTCATTATTTGTCCTCTTGAAGAATAGACAACAACAAATGCAATATGTGACCAATCTAGGATCTGGACCCAGATTCTTCCTTTGAATATCAATCTTATGCTATTTCTGGGACACTGAACTGCTCTGGATCATGATACTCAAATATAAAATCAAAATGCTGCATAGACCTTTGATCAAATTATGTAGGCTATTATCACCATATTTTATGCAATAAATCACTCTGTTGACAACACAGGCAGTACTTATACTACTAGAGGAAGTAGAGTCGAAATCCTTCTGAGTTATCTGTAGAGGGCAAATAATAGGGATCCAACACTTTCACTGAATAGAAGAGAATTTCTTATACCTTGAAGCATTTGTCTACACTGGCAAAAATGATCCTTGTGTCAACAAGTACACAGTTCTGCAGGGTCATTCCTTTCTGCCCCCCAGATCTCTCAAAGACGAAGCATATTTCTACCTCTCTACCTGATGAACAATAATCAATATCTAAACTGGGGAGCAAACAGGGACAAAGTTGATCTGATATAACAGTTACACAGGAAACAGCTAGAGGAAATGAGACATTGGTACAATCCAAGCTTAGCTACAGGAAGGAGTACCCAGACATAGTCATTGTTTTCAAAAGATGAAAGTGTCCAAGTTTGCTCTAGAAGAAAAGGAAAAAATAAAGAAAATATATCCCTACCCCCACATTTCTGCCCCCACCATCTTGGGTGGTTAGAGAAACATATGCAATGGGCTTTTTTTTAACTGTGAATCTATCTTATAACCATTGTTCCCAGAAGGAATGCTGTGCTATGAGTTTTGCATCTTTGTTTACATGCCTACCCTGGCTCTCACAATATAGAAGCAAGCAAATGTTTAGTGGCCAGTTTAAAAGTTTATATTGGAAAGCACTTCATCAACAAAGTGTATACATTCAGCCACCCAAAAATGCAACTTAAATATTTCCCAGGAATTGTAATTTCTAAAGTCTTTCGGAGAAAAGGGGGGGGGGGCGGGAATCATCTTGTCTTAGCCTAGTTTCTCAATGCTGCCATTGACTCAGTCTCTTGTCCATATAAAAGACGACCCATCTCCTCCTTTCTGTAAAAACTTTCACTTGCTCAAGTTTGTATCAGCATGCAGAAAGAGTGACAATATTTTAAAACTTGAGACCAAGTCCAGATTCAGCCTGAGCATGAGGTGGTGGAAATTTTATTTAACTAGGTATCAGAATTCTTGAACTAGAGTCCCATCTCTACCATTTACTAGCTATGTGACCTTAGACAAGTCACTTAACTTCTAATTTCAATATTTTAATCTATAAAATGAAAGGTTTCAACTGCTATCATTTATAAGGTGACATTTGGGATTAAAAGTTTATATTTTTAAATGGTAAAAATCCTTTTATCTGAATAAAATTTATATTAAAATAATACTTTGATTATTTACTTAGTTTATTATTAAAAATGATAACTTGATTTTTATCTTTTCCCTTAATAATAATTCTTTCACTGGTAACACATTAGCACAACTCTCCCAGAACACTGGCCACAATATGTATTTAGCTGCTTATTCTCACATATGAAGGATTTAGAAAAGAGACTCTTCTCCTTGATCTTATTTTTTATATCCAACTATTTAATATCATCATCAGTGCCATTAACATCATATTCCTTGAGAAAAATACATTTTTCTGGTCTAAGAGCTAAGATCACATTTTTTAAGGCTGCTTTTAGAAGATGGCCTTTATGAAAGCATTGCTTAACATCTGGAAGACTTGCCTTTTGGTGGAAAGAGTGTGGTGTTATTAATTGAGGATCAGGAGTGAGCTCTGTCTCTGTGTTCTGCACATTTTATTAATTACCAAGTGGTTAATAGCAACCCTCTGCCCTCTATTTATAGCAAAATGGAATATATCACATGACATTGGTTATACATCTGGTTAAACTGGCAAGCACATTTTCAGTCACCTTCTGTCTTTGAGCTTCTAATATCTTACAGACTTCAGAAGGATCACTCTAGATAATAGTTTAGAGGGTATTTTTAGAACTCTAGTTCTGGATGGGACCTAGTGGGCTGTGAGTCATTCCCATAGGTTCCTTGGGTAACTCCAATCTGTGGGAGTTTGGTATTGTATAATTATTCCCTTCTTAGTTTCTATAAAACAATAAATAATAACACAATCAAAAAGGTAAGAGAAAGAATCTTAAGCACCTTAGTGATCCAATCTGTGGGCATTACCAACACATATCAGGCTTCCACTTATTTGCTCACACATTTCTGTACATACACGAGTGTATGCACACACGCTGACCTTCTGTGGAAGATTCTGTTTTTCATTAGTGCAGAAGTGGTACCATAAGAGATTGGCCAGACTATACTTTTGTTCTTTTAACAGCAAAGAGATGGGGAAAGTGGAGGGCTGAATCCTAGGGAGACTAGCTTTACTTGAATAGTGACTTTAAAGTCCATCACATCTGAGATCAATGCTTTGTAGTCTAGGAAAGGTGTTCAAACCAAAGCCAACTGGTAAAAACAGAACAGCTTTGCTAAGCTCAATTCCCTACTCCTCTGACTAGGACATCAGTATTTTGGGCAGTCTGGACTGGGTTGAGCAAGGAGATAGAAGAAGAAAGTTCGTCTTCAATCCCAAAACCATTGCACAAACTTCTCTGTGCCTCCCTTTTCCCAAATTATTTGTATTTCTTTATGTGTATATGTTGCTCACCCCCAGTAGATCATAAAATCCTTGGGGGTAGAGGCAGTTTTATTTTTGTCTTTGTAGCTCAGGAGACTAGCATCATATGGCATGTAATGAATTATGTGTTGAATGGAACTATTGTTGGCAACCACTTAATATTAGTGTTCATTCATCAGTCCCAATGGTTCCCTAGAAAGTTTTGTGCAGGGATGCCTGAAGCAATGATAAAACCCACTTCTAATGATTACAGATTTAGAGTTTGAGGGGACTACTGAGGCTATTCAATCCAATACTTTCATTTTATAGATGAAGATACAAAGACCAAAAAAGGAAAAGTGAATTACACAAAGTCAGATAGTAAGAATCAGAGGTGAGATTCAAATACAGTTGCTTTGAATACAGGGTCTCTGTGTGTCCAATGAATTTTATAATTGACACCCCATGCCTGGAATATTCTTCCTCCTTACCTCCACCCTTTGGAATCCCTAGTTTTCTTCAAGGTTCAATTCAGGTACCACTTTCCTTAGGAAGCCTTCCCTGATCTCTTCCTGTATCCCTAATTCTAAGTAGTTAGTTCCTCTCCTATTAGAAATTACTTTGGATTTACTTTATATTTATTCACCTGTCTACCTGTTGGATTCTCTAGAAACATGGAAGTTATTTAAGGGAAGTACTGTTTCCCTTTTGTTTTTATATCTGCAATATCTAGAACTGCACCTTGCACATAGTAGGCACTTAACAACTATTTGTCAAATTCAATTGAATTTAATTAAATTCAAGTCCTTAAAACATTTCAACCTCAATCATTTGGTTATTATTATTGGATAGGGTATTGGATATTGATATTGGCTATGAATTATTCAGATAAGCATCCACTAGACTGTGTGTGGATTGATAAGCTTTGTTTCTAAAGCTACCTTTTCCTCATTGCATGCAATTACTATCAAAAAAGAGAAGGAAAAAAATCAACATTAATTAGAAGGGATGAAGCAAGAAAGGATTTAGGGCCCTCCAGATGTTTCCAGCTGAAGCACCAGCTGGTAGTGAATTGTTTATATGGAGTGGAGTCTCCTATATCAGGAGGAAGAAAGAATTCATTTTTATTGCAATTTTTTAAAATTGTACTTTCCTAATTAATTAATTTGATATAAACTTCTTATTAAGCTAAGAGTTGTAGTGTCCAAGTAGATGACCATGATCAATTATTGCTGGGATTGACGTTTCCTGGAGATATTTCATAAACCTAAAATATTGTCTATTCTACTGTAGCACCATCAGAGATCCCTAAATTATTCTTGTTGTTGCTTCTATCACCAATACAGATGAAAAGGACAACTTGTTTTCATAGAGTTCTCCCTTGATGAGTAATTGTTTGAACCAAGGAACGGGATAAAAGGCATACAGAATCAAACAGATTAGTGTACTCCAGCCAAGTGGTTTGTCCCTGGCAATGGCACCACAGAATATTTTGTGATAAAGCACAGTTGTCCTCTGTGTCATCAGCATCATAAACTTAAGGATGAGTCCCAAAAGTTTTGGGCTGCCTACACTTGAGAGACTCCAATCTGGCCCACATTTTAGCAATGTGGGAAATAACTTTTAAAATGGGAACAGTATTGAAAGCTGAGGGATGAGGTCTCCCATTGCCTGCTGAAGGCATTATCATGTAGACAGTTCCCTCTGACTGTCTGCTTTCTGATTAACTCACTGAAAAGAAACTCAGAGTTAATGTCCAGGTTTGATTTACCCATTCTGTGTTTCTTACTCAATATAATAACGCTTTGTGGCGTGGACATGCTGCAGAGCTTTGGCTCTGTATCACTCTGTAATCAACCATGAATCCACAATCAATCAACATTTGTTAAGCGTTTACTATGTGCCAGGCAATGTGCCAAGCACACAAAATCATTGGTTTAGATCTTGAAGAGGCCTCATGGCTATCAAGTGTCCCAAGTAGAATGAAAGAAATTAAGTGACTAGGTCAGAATCACACAGCTACTAAGTGTCAGGGCAGAATTTGGAGCACAGTCACTATCACCAACCAAAACAACAATGATAGTAATAATAGCTAGCATTTAAATAGCACTTGAAGGTTTTCCAAGCTCTTTTTATGCAGTTTCATTTGACCTTCACAACAAATCTAAAAGTGCTATTATAATTCCCATTTCATACATGATGAAACTGAGTCTGGGAGAGGTTAAGTAACTTGTACAGGGTCACACACTTAGTATATGAATTAGGATTTGAATTCAAGTCTTCTTGAGTCCAAGTTCAACACTATCAAGTGTGCCATCTAGTTGTGTAAAACTAAGGTCTTCCCCCCTAAACCCTGCATTCAAACTATCCCCTGAGACATCTTGATACCCAGAAAATTTTCTCTTTAGGACTAAATAGTGGAGTTTGGTCTTGTTAATGTAGTGAGCACTATGGGAAATTCTTGGCATTTAGCTGCTGCTGTGGATATGTTAGACACACATTGACTCCAAGAAAATAGAATTAGCCAAGGTGAGTAATGACGTTTTATTCATAGCAATGAAATTTACAAAGATTCAAGGTATTCCTGAAACCCAGTAACTTTTATTTTTTAGTGTCTTTGTTTCATGAATCTCATTTATTTTTCTAGGAAGGTAGGGTCACAGAGCCAGACTTGGCACCCCCACCAGTGAGACAAAGCTATATTTTAACTTTAAGGCAGGGCTGGATTCACAGACTTGAAAAACAGCCAATGCTCCCACTTCCAGCAGGAGATGACAAGAGGCTTTATCTCCTCCACAGATGCTGTTCATCTATAGCGTGCAGTTTATTGCACTGTCTGTGGTCGGCAATGGGGTTTCTAATGCATCTCGCATTTGCCAAAGCTGTTCCTGAACCCTAGCACGTGAAGAGCTGAGATTAATCTCCACCACATTGTCTACTCATTAAATTATTAACGACAACCTTCTGTGGTTGGTATTTGACAGGAGATATAGTTTCACATGTGGTCGGCACATATTTTGGATAGCAGACCTACAGTTGGTTGGCTAATGGATCAGCAATGTCAAATTTTCTCTCTGACTGAAACTGGAGTGAAATATGTCTCAAGGACTCCTCCCAAACCTTGGATAAGTCAGTCCCTGACTAAACAGCTTGGTTAAGAAATAAAGAGAGGTGGTAAATAATGACAAGATCCCAAACCAAAGTCACAAAGACCATTGTGTCCTGTGAAAGTAAAGGCTGCTGCCTGGTGTAAAATTAATTAATAATCCAAAGAAACAAAACAAAGCACATTTCAAACAAACAAACAAAAAACAGAGGCTTGGACATGGGAAAGTCAGTCTGCATGCTGACATACTAAAAACACTGGATTTGAAGGCTAAGGATCTGAGTTCAAATCCAAACTCTGCGACTTACTGTTTAGGGAACCTAGGACAAGTCATTTCATCAATTCACCTCAGTTTCCTCATCAGTAAAAAGAGGGGGTTGGAGATGAATTTTAAGGTCTTCTTCATCTCTAAACCTATGATCCTATGATCCTGAATCCTGTCCTTCTCTGCTAGTTATTTTATTCTACAATCTTTTCCTCTACTGTCCTCTCTCAACCTCTTTTTCATTTCCTTCCCCTTGGTCTTCTGACTAGACCCACTGATGAGATACACAAGGTGTTTTCAAATGCCCCAGATACATCAGAATGTCCCAACTGATAATGTAGAGGAGTTTGTTCTTTTAAGTCATCCCCAACACCTGGTGTTTCTTCCCATCCCTGCTCCCACACTGACAGCAATGTGAGCCTTCTATCTCCTAAAGTTAGTCTTCAAATTGGATCAACTTAGTTATCTTCTAAGCCCTTGGAACTCACCATTCCCCACTGACCATGACAAGACTTTCAAAGTTAACATGCGTTCCTTCTTGCTCTGGATTCAATTCTGAGGATGACTCACAGAGGGCAGATGTTGTCTAATAATATCAATCACAAAAGCTGATAGATTTAAGTTGGTCACGTATAAAAGACAGTCAGTCCACACTGGAGAGGGTCAGTGATTGAGACCGTATCCCCATCCCATTCCTCACCTTTAATTTTCTGTTTATATCTCTTTTGTTAACTTCCAGTGGATTTTACTGTTGGCTTGAAGTAGTAGCAATGATTGTTGTTTAATGTGAAACCTCAAACAAACAAGCAAATCTTTTCTATCTTAAATTAGCAAGACTACGTACATGTGCCCTCCCCTGCACACACACCAATGACGGTGATTCTGGAGTAAGAATCAAGGAACTCTTGTTCTCTTATTCTTGAGTTTTATTCCCAGTTCTCCTACCATCTAGCTGTGTAACAGAAAGCAAGTCACTTGGCCTTCCTGACTCCCAGATTCATCATCTACAGAATGAGGGCCTTGGGCTAGATGTTCTATAAGATTCCTTCCAACTCTAATATTCTGTAATTATTATTGCAGAATCCATCAACCAAGGTAATTAAAATAATTTTCCTTTCACAAATAAATAGGGGATCACATTCCCAGGCAAGAAAATGTGTAGAATAACAAGTACATTTCAATTAATGAGAACCAAGAGAGGCGTTGGCATGGATGCTGCTGACTTAAACTCCCTTAATTAAGATAATTAGGAAATTAGGATGTAACATAGTATCACTATCCATAGTATCCAAAGATCATTCTCAATAGAGTTTTCCAGAATCATTTAATGTCTGGTTAATGCTAAATTTGGTACTCTGCCTCTGCAGCTCTCCCACACACATCAGACGAGGCCAATAAGCCAGGGGAGGGTTGTGCTGAACTAAATTGGACTGGAGTTCTGACGCTCACCTGGAATGTATTTGGACTCTGCCTCCACTGTCTGGTTTGAAGAAGGGAAGGGAAACTGCAAAGTGCTGGCAAACGCACGTGTCTCAAACACCATAGCAACTTATTTGTGTTTTATTGTATGTGTGTGTATGTGTGAAAGAGAGGGAGAAAGAGTCTTGGCATTCAGAATCAAGATCTCTACTGCCATTAGCCAAGTGTTAATAATAAATACATGAACAAGAATTCTCTTTTTTTTGGGGGGGGGGTCTTATAATGTGAGGAATCACATATATAAAAGAACCTTAAACTTTTAGCTATCTATAATCTCTCCAGATTACATTCTTATGTGGTAGATTCGTTTAGAAATAAGATTCGTAGCTTCTCCCAGGTTAGAGTATCAGTCACAAGAGCCAATCTACAGAACCCCAGAAAGTACATTGGCCAAGTATCTTGGTAAGACACACCATATTGACTACCTACCTCCAATTCTCTCCTGCAGTGAATCCATCCTGTATACTATGGGCTGATTATTTTTGTTAGCTCAAAGGAGGTTTTGTTAAAAAAAATCATTTATAGCTCTCTATTGCCTAAAGTAGGATTCCCCAAATAATTTGTCCATAGAAAGCTAGTGTTCTATACGAGACTAGGTGTCCCATAAAGAATTTGGAGCTACTATGAATATTTTCCCTCTAAAGTATTAAATCCAGAAGTATGTACCAAGATGCTATTATGCATGACTTTCAGTATAAAAATAGGTTAAACTTACTATATTTTGTGCCAACATTTCTTAACACTACTCCCTTCATCTCAAAAGAATTCTGGACTCGCAGGTTGTGTCAACATATTTCAAGTGCAAAAGTGATCTTTAGCCAACTAAGTTTGAGAACCACTGACCTACCAAAGTCCAACATCTTTAGCCTGGAATCCAAAGCCCTCAACCATCTGAAGGCTTCTAATCTATGCTTTCCAGCCTTACTTCTAACCACTCAATTTCACTTAGCAAAGCAGCCAGAGAACATAGATCTAATCCAAACATTTCCTTCTTTTCTAATGCTATTCCCCATACTTAAAATTGACCGTTCCTTCTACCTCTATCTACAAAAACCCTTACTAGTTTTTAAAGTTTATCCCAAACAGTGCCTCCTAAATAAGGTCTTCCGTGGTTTAAACTACCCAAATGGTAATGAATTCTTGTTTCATTGAAGTTTGGACTCCTCTTATGAACTTATTATATTCTAAATTGTGTGCCATGTATATTTATATAGATCTTAACACCAATTCAATCCAACATGCATTTTTGTGCAGTTACTATTTGCAAGAGTCTATGCTAGGTTCTGGGAATATTAAAAAAAAAAAAAAAGAATCACCAAGGAGGTTACAATCTACTCAGCTGATACAACATGTAAAGATACATGCAAACATACAACTTAAGGAGGGAAAGACTACTAACTCCTAAGGGAAATTACTTCTACTAGATTGGAAGCTTCTTGCAGGCAGTTTTATTTTTAGCCTTTTATTTTCACCTGAGCCAAGTACAGTACAACATTTTCTTTTATTAAATGGACCTGTGATTTTGTTGTTATATCGAACTCTAGGTGAGCCAATTCCCTCTCTCCATGTAGATCAGTAATTTCTCTGCAACTTAGAGCTTTAGAGAGCTGCCGAATGTACACTGTGATTTAATGACTAGAACCAAATTATGCAGCCAGAATTTGTCAGAGGTGAGAATTGAACTTGTGTCTTCCTGATTCTTTGTGATTTTTTTTTTTGCTTTTTTTATTTGGAGGGGGAGGGCAGGGCAATTGTGGTTAAGTGACTTGCCCAAGGTCACACGGCTAGTAATTGTTATGTGTCTGAGGTCACATTTGAACTCAGGTCCTCCTGACTCTAGGACCAGTGCTCTACTCATTGTGCCACCTAGCCACCCCAGTCTTATTGATTCTTAGTTTAACTTTGTATACCCTGTCCTATATTTCTTCTACACTTCACATAGGGGGGGTTTCATAAATTGTTACTGATGTTATCAATAATATTGTTTTCCAAGTATCAGCCTTTATGGAAGCAATATGATCACAAGAAGAGGATCCCAGATCTCCCATATGTTATGACAATACAAACCACAATTTCCCCATTAGACAATAACTGAGAGCAACAAGTTCTCATTGCTGATTATAATAAGACCTACTCCTCCACTCCGCTGTAATCACAAACAAATGTGCCACTTCCATATTCATGAACTCCGGAATTTCCTTTTCTGATCAAGATCTATTGCCTTTCCTTCTCTTCCTCTACATTAAAACCCTGAATCCTCTTCTTCAATGACATCATGACCTCTAATCCCTGAAACCTTCAGGTCTTTCTCAAGCTAGTACTCCTTTAGTAGTTACACTCCTCCTCTGTATCTTAACACTTTGGTGAAGGAGTACAACTCTACCAGTCTATATTTTCCTGAGTCCTTTGATGCCTTATTGTACTGATAATACTTCCCTATTAATTTTTCTCTTTACCCCAGATCACTCCCACCATACACTGTCTATACTCCTATATATTCCTTGTTATGGCTGAACCAAGGTAGAGAAAATAATAAATCAGTGCTGACTGGGCCCACCACAAATTTACATTACACAAATTCAACTGGGTCTTTACTGCTGTTCGGCAATCCTACTATGCACCTTCCTAACCAACTCACTATCATACTTTGCAGAGTAACTCTTCCAAACCCTTTCATCTTTTCTCAAACCTCTTTACCTTCCCACTCTTTCAACTGAGATCCTTGCTTCATATCTGACTTGTAAAAATTGAAGCTATTTGTTCCCTCTTCTCCCCTCCCCCTCAACTATATCACATTGATGCTTTCTGCCACAATGTTCACCTTCACCCTTGCCTCACATGATGAGGGTACACATCTCCTTGCCAAGACAAACCCCTTACATGCAAGAGCATCCCATTCCAGCAGATTGTCCCTCTACCATCCCTACTTTCTCATTCATTTTCAATCTCTCCCTCTTTACTGACACTTTCCCTACTGTCTACAGACATTCCCATGTCTCCTCTATCCTCAAAAAATCTTCACTCCGTCCATGCATCCCCATTAGCTATCATATCATACTTTTTTCTCTTTTGTGGTAAATGGCCTTGAGGAGATATTCTACAACAGTTGTCTCCATTTCCTTTCCTCTTACTCTCTTCTTAACTCTTCATGGCCTGGCTGGTAACCCCATCATTCAATCAAAACTGTTCTCCCAAGTTATTAACCATCTCTTTTTTATTTTGCTTTGTTTTGTTTTTATCTTTTTTGGAGGGGGGAAGGCAGGGCAATTGGGGTAAAGTGACTTGCCCAAGGTCACACAGCTAGTAAATTTCAAGTGTCTGAGGCCAAATTTGAACTCATGTCCTCCTGACTCCAGGTCTTGTGCTCTATTCACTGTGCCACCCCTAAAAATCTGTTAATCGCCTAATCTAATGGCCTTTTCTCAATCCTCATCTGCCTTGACCTATATGCAGCCTTTGAAATTGTCTTGATACTTTCTTCTAAGTCTTCATGATATTACTCTCTCAAGGGGCCCTTCTTTCCCATCTGACCATTTCACCTCAGTCTACTTTTCTGGATCTTCATCTAGTCATGGCCTGCCCTTTTTTTCTCCCTCTATATTATTTCACTCATCAGCTCATTTCAGATGAGTGTTATCAGATTCAATTATCATCTCTATGCTTATGATGCTGAAATCTACTTATATCTAGCTTCATTTCTGCTGATCTCCAGTAGAGCATCTCCAACTGACTCGGGCATCTCAAAACAAATGTTGTGTAGACATCTTAATTTCAATGCATCCAAAACCGAAGTCATTATCTTTCTCCTCCAAACTCTCCTCTCTTCCTAACTTCCCTATTACTGTTTAGGGCACCACCACCTTTACAGTCATGTAGGCTTTCAAGCTAAATGTCATCATCAGCTCCTGTCTTTCACATGCTCCCACATTCAATATCTAGTTAATTTTACCTGTGTAACATCTCTCATATATGCCCCCTTTCTATCCTCTGACACTGCTACCACCCTAATGCAGGCCCTCATTACCTCATGTGCTTAGACTATTGTGATAACCTGCTAGTGGGTCTGTCTGCCACAAGTCTTTCTCCACTCTGGTCTCTCTACTCAGTGATCTTCCTAAATCATAAATTTCATCATGTCACAAAAACAATCTTAATAACCTCCCACGACTCTCTATTGCTTCTAGGATCAAATATAAAATCCCCTGCTTTTCTTTCAATGCCCTTCATAACCTGCTCCCCCCACCAACCTTCCCAGACTTCTTACATGCCCCCATATACATAATCTGTAATCCAGTGACAGTGGCCTCATTGTTGGTCATGAAATGAGACATTCCACATCCTGACTCTGGGCATTTTCACTGAATGTCCCCTGTTCTTAGAGTGCTCTTTGTCCTCATCTCTACTTCCTGGCTTCCTTCAAATCCCAGCAAAAAATCCTTATAGCTTGTTGGTAGGTAGTGATTTGTATGTCATCTCTCCCCATTAGACTTTGAGCTCCTAAGAGCAGAGAATGCATTGTTTTTATCATTGATTTGTTTGCTCATTTATTTATTTATTTATTGCTTTTCTTTGTATCTCCAGAATTTAGCACAGAGTCTGTCACATAGTAAATACTTAATAAATCATTATTGAGTGACTGATTGATAGACTGGGCAGTACAGGTGAGACTGTTCTTACATCCTGGAAGAAATTAGGCAGTTAGAAATCATTTCTAGTGGTTTTGGGGTTGGGTTATGTAAGAGAGAGAGCCTCAGGGGAAATTGCCAGGCCTTCCACTTTCCCTGAGAGTGGTAGGTTTTGGTGGAAAGCAGGAGGTACAGGATTATTGAACAGTTCGATCTGATTATATCTCTCCTTTCTGAAGTCTGTTCTACTTCATTTCATTCATTTGCTTATATGTAACCCATAGTACATCTTGCTGTCCAATACACAGTGTAGCAACTTGTTGGGGAATTAACACATTGAGGGGAAACTCAGATCATGTTGTACTTGGGGTGGCAGGTGTTTTGAATGGGTCATAGAGCACTTGGGGCTTTCACCATAGTCACTGGAGACAACCTCATGCTCCAATGGTGTAGCCAAGGAGACATTAGACCTCACACTGGTAATAGGTTGAGATATATCGTCGTGCTCAGAGGAAACTCTTTGGCTGAAATATTTTTCACTGGTTATGCTATTTTATAGATCAGGTTGCTCTTTGTTTACAAATAACATAATTTAAGTCCCAGAAAAAATCTGACAAGCCCCTGATATTAGTTCAAAACTAGTTATAAAGCATTTTAAATTTAAAAGATTTGAAAAAAATATTCCTTCCTAGAGCTTTGTCCCATGTCATACAGGACCAGTCAAGCTGTTAGCGGTGACCAGGTGGTGACAGAGGTGACCTTTATCCATGTTGTGGATAAAGAAGCTAGATAAGGATGACATGACCTTAATATGACCTATTTCTATTTCCTCCTTCCATGGACTAGAGCTAATTTTATATGTGTCATCAATAGCTGAATTCCTTTGCTTAAGCATGAATTATTTCATACACACAACACAGTGTTTGGCTCGTTCCATTTAGATTACTATAATATATAATGTAATTGTCATTGTCCTGCTCTCATGGTCATCGTCATAATTGTTATCATTACAAAAATGGAGGAAGGGGGCTAGACGAGAGAATTATGAACAAGGGTTTAGCAGAAAAACATTCCAAGTCCCTTTTTGCCATTTAGTTCTCTTTGACCCTTGGCAGCTCACTTTGTCTTTTCTATGCTTTAATTTTTTCATCTGCAAAATGGGGATGAAAATATTTAGCCCCTACACAAACTGTTAAAATGAGGAAGATAAAGCAGTGTAGTATTGTTTACTCAAAAAAAAAAGCCATTTGGGAGCTTTTCTTAAAACCAGCCATGATAAGTAGCTAAACATTTCCAAAAAGATTTCAAAGCACTTTATCAAAGTGCACTGAGACATCATGTTTCCCTGATCCATTTTGCTGCCCACTTGGAAACTTGTCTAGTTTGGGGAAGACTCCACATTCTTATTGAGTTGCTCTTGTTTTGGCAAAGACCAAACCTAGCCTCTTGATTTGTAAGCCGATGTGCATTTTCAAGGAAATTTAATCCGTATGTTTTTGATTCGTTGACACAATAATGCAAGCAAATGGTGTTTCGTAAGCGCTACTTGATTTCCAGGAAACTGTTTGAGCCTTCTTTTCTTGAAGTTGTGTTTCTTAGAACAAGGGGATTTCCTTTAGTTGGCTGGTGAGAAGAAAGGGTTCTGTCAGAACTGGTAGGACACCTCTTCCTTGAAGCTTCCAAGTTCAAAGACATCTTTACTTTCTCAAATATCTCATACGACTTTGCCTGTTTCTCACTTTTTCATCTCCCTCACTCTCCATTGTATGTTTGTTATTTGTCTATGTGTTTTTCTTTTCCTATAACCTCCATCAGACTACAAGCCCCTTGAGAATAAGGTCTATGTCATATAGATTTTTTATATCTCCTACCTTGAACAGAGAAGGTATTAAAAAATGTCTGTTCAATGAATGGTTGAATTATTCATACTTAATCCTTTCATGGAGTCCTAAATAAGTCCTAGATGGCTGAGTTGGCATCATTTATGAGGTAGTCATTGGAATGGAGAACTATTACCAACCTAGTCAACATCTACCCAGGAGGAGGAGTCAATATGCATCCTTTTTTTTCTCCTACTTCTCTGCAGGGGGGCATAGATTAGAAGAACAAATTAAAAGGAACTGTTTTTACTCTTCACTGTACTCTCAAGGGAATGAGTGGCTGGCCTAAGGGTACGATCCAAATTCTTGTAAGCTAGATGAGTCATTAACACACTTTCTGAATTAGTGTCATTTATCTACATGCCTAATATGGGAAATCAATCCAGCTTGTATTCTCAAGGAACCAGGGAACTAGCAAGAGTTCTGCTACATTGACTATTGGCCAGGTTAATTCTTAGCCTTTGTGCTAGAAGGGTTAGTGCATGTGTGGAGACAAATTAGTGATCAATCACTCCTCCCCAGTTAATGCAGGAAGCATCTCTTCCATAAGAGCCACTAATAATAAAAACTCATATTTACATAATATTTAACATGCTATCAGATGTTTTCTGCAAGGTATGTAGTATAAATATGATTACTCTCATTTTATAGAGGAGGAAACAGGTTAAATGAAGCTAAGTGATTTGCCTAGATAGTGTTGGAGCTAGAATTCAACCCTAATTCTTTTGATTCTGAGTCTAGATGCCTTTCTGCTTCATCACACATACAATCAGAACTCTTTAACAAGGAGAGCCAAGATGGCTTAGCAGAACTTGAAGGCAGGAGAGACTTGTGTTTGAATCCTATCTCTGGCACTAAATGATGATGATGATGGTGATGATGATGATGGTGATGATGATAATTACCATTTCTATATTACTTTACACTTTGTAACATGTTTTTACAAGTATTATCTCATTTGATCTTCATAACCCAGGCAGGTAGGTACTATTATTATATACATTTTACAGATGAGAAAACTAAAACAAATAGAAGTTAAGTGATTTGATCAGTACGTGATTTTTGTGTCATTTTTCCTTTTGTATCTCAGGACTAAATATTTGGATCAGTGTAAAAAGCACTGAATTTGGAGTCATAAAACCTGAGTTAAAATCCTGACTCTACTATTTAGTAACTGTGCGACCTTGGGAAAATCACTTATCTGCTTTATGTGTCCTCTTCTATGAAATGAGGGAGTTAGGCAAGATGATTCCTAGAGTCCTTCCAGCCCTAGATCTATGATCCTATGTCCTACAGTCTGAGGGTTGTGTCATGACTCATTATGGTTTTAGCAGATCTTTGCATAAAGAATTGGATCTGAGGTTTACTAAGAAATATACAGAGGTTAGAATACCAATATTTCAACTTATTATACTGCCCTGGAAGACAAGCTCTCAGAAACCTTGTTGTACCTGCATTCAATCTGATTTTAGATACCAATGTCAACTCTAATTTGCTTGGGAACTCAAATTTTACCCCCTGAAGCATCCAGGACAATTAAAGGACACAAGTCCCCAGGTGTAATCCAGGTCTCAAACTTCAGTACCAAATCCAGCAGCCCTGGGTTTGGGTTCAGGCTCTATGATTTACTCAATATCACTCAACTTCTCTAGAGATAAGTCCTCTCCTGTGTAAAATCAAAGTGTTTGGCTAGATGAACTCTAAGGTCCTTGTCAACTCCAAATTCCATGGGGTGTCCCTTCTATGGTTTTGACACATTCTCTTTCACTTCCCCCATACCAGTTTTCACATAAGTCCATTATCCTCTGAAGAGTTCACTTCGAAAGTAAAACCACACTTACAAAGGAAGAAAAAATTCCACCCACTATTGCTGGAAAGCTGAGACCTTTTCTGTTTTTGGACTGTTTTTCTTTGGATAAGGCTGGTTCAGATTTGAGCCACATGTGGTATTGAAGCATAACATGTCAGTCCTAATGCAGCAAAGTTCCCAAAGGGCCCTCAAATCAGAGGAGGTGGCTTGTCTACTGAGAGACTCTGAAAGATAGGAGTGCACTAAGGCAAAATATAGCAGGCACTTTCCCCCCCATAATTTCTGTCAACTCTCCCTTAGCCACCTGTTCTTAGCCTGGTATGGCATAGTAGGAAGACAATTTCAAGTCAGGAAAGACCTGTGTTTGAATCCTGCCTCTGACGTTTACCACCTAGGTGATTGTGGGCAAAGCACTTATCCTCCAAAACAAGTATACAGCAGCTTATAGTTCCTATTTCAAAAGGTCATTGTGTAAATCAAATACTATAATGACTACAAAATACTTTTTTATAGAGTCCTTTTTCTCTGTTTAAACAGCCCTAATGATTGTTGAAAGGAGATACAGGTTGAGGAACTTCTTCTATCAATGTATATTGGCATCTCCTCTGTTAGTTAGAGACTTGGATGATTGCCCAGGGATGGGGAGGTTCATGTGAATTGCTCAGAGGCATACAGCCCCTATGTCAGAATTAGTATTTGAACTAAGGTCTTTCTAATTTCAGTTTCAGCTTTTTACCCATGATATCATACTGCCTCTCTTATAGAGAGCTTAAACTACTACAGAGAGCGCAGAAAAATGCTCTAATGAAGCTACATCAAGTGGACAAGGTGGTTGAGTCAGAGGACTCTTCCAGTCTGAGAAAATGACAACCAGAAACTGTCAACATTCAATACAGAATGACAGGGTATTTCATCATGTTGAAATTAAAATTATTTTTAATTAAAAATTTATTATTTAAAATTCACAAAACTAAATTAGTATAAAATATAGCTGAGTAATTAAACTTTCAAATTATGTCTTTGTAAGTTTTTCATATTTATATTTATGAAGTTATTAAAATTTAAAAACCACATTAAGACATTTGGGGTACCCTTTATGATGTCAGTTATTATTATTCTTACTCTAGAACTCCTTAATTGTTCGGTGACCAATGTTCAATTCAGTGTGACATTCAGAGGATTCTAGAAGGTTGATTAGTTTTATATTATGTTTAGGGTCAGATCTGGCTTGTTGCACCCTGAAATGTTATTTTGATTCTTCCTATGATAAACATAACACTTTTTTTTCACCTAAATTCTTTGCAGTTATTGCAAACACACCTCAACTGGCCATTTTTCAATCTTCCCCCTCCCAATTTGGCTTCTAAACCCTCCTAAAATTTGCCCTGTGGAATCAGGAAAAAAAAAGCTTTGTTCATCTTTCTATCTGTCCCCCAACAGTTACAACATCTAGCAAAGTTCTGGGCACATAGAAGTTTCACAATAGATATTGTTGGTCAGTTGTTTCAGTCAGGCCCAACTCTTCTCACGACCCTATTTGGGGTCTACTATTTAGACCTGGAGTGGTTCCCCATTTTCTTCTTTACCTCATTTAAATATGAGGCAACTGAGGCAAACAGGGTTAAGGGACTTGGTCAGGTCACACATCTACTAAGTGTCTGAGGCCTCATTTGAGCTCAGGCTTTCCTGGCTCCAGGCCTGGTACTCTCTCCACTGAGCCACATTGCTGCCACAATAAATATTACCTTAATTAAATTGAAATGAAATTGAAGACCCAAAGGTCTTCCCAAATCAAGAGATGAAGGGCATAATGAATAGGGGAAAATGTTTGAATAAAGAGTAACAGTTGCTTAAAGTTATAAGAAATCTCAAACATCTCTTCTATCCCATAACTGTTAGTAGAATTCCCTCTACATCTCTAATAATTAGCCATCTGATGTATTTCTGGAAAATGCCAATAATGGGGGACCCACTCTCTCCTAAAGCTCTCCACTCCACTTTAGAGCATCTCAATAACTCCCACTTATATGTCACTTTAAATTTTACCACCAAGCTCACAGAGTTGCGAGGAAAATACTTTTTAGACCTTAAAGTATTATAATTTCTTTTTTACAGATGAGAACATTGAAACTTTGGGAGGTTAAACAAAATACCTATTCAGGCAGAGACTAAGTATTTGATACTGGATTTAAACCCTGGTCTCCTGATTCTGAATACAGTTTTCTTCCTCCTTCAATACCTGTCTCTAATTTAAAAGTTTGCCTTTACATTGAGCCAACATGTATCTGCCTGCAATTTTCATCCATTGCTCCTATTTCTGCCCTTTGAAGCCAAAAAAAAAAAAAAAACAACCCAAATTTGTCTATTCCCCCTTCCATATGACAAGACTTCAAATACTTGCTCGCAGCTCTTGTGTCCCATTTACATCTTCTGTTCTCTAGATAAAACATGCTCAGATCTTTGTTTCTCTTCCTAATATCTTGTTATTGAGTATTTCAGCCCTGTCCAAATCTCTGTGATTCAATTTGGGGTTTTTTGGGCAAAGATACTGAAGTGTTTTGTCATTTCCTTCTCCAGTTCATTTTACAAATGAGGAAACTGAAGCAAACAAAGTTAAGTGATTTGTCCAGGTCACACAGCTAGGAAGTATGTGAGGCAGGATTTGAACTCAGGTCCTCCTGACTGCAGGCTTGGCACTCTCTCCACTGTACCACCTAGCTTCCCATCTTCCCAATACTGATGCCCTCTTCTGGACCTTCTTTAACTTGGCTATGATTCTTTTAAAATTTGGCACTCAGGAACTGAATACAAGGTTCTTTGCTACCTAAAAGAGACAACATATAATGTAGCTAACTTTTCCCCCTGGATATAATTCCTCTTTTAAAGCAAACTTTTTTAGCTTCCATGATATACTGTTAATTTAAATTAATCCTACAATTTTCTAACACTTCCAGATCTTTCCTTTTTTCTCCCACACAAAATGTTATATACCCATGCTTTCTCCTTTCCATACTTCTAAAGTTGATTTTCTGAATGCAGATGAATCACCATGTATTTTATCCTACTATTTTTTTTTTAAAGCAATTGGGGTTAAGTAACTTGCTCAAGGTTACACGGCTAGTCATTTGATTTATGCGTGGGTGCTCATTTTCTGAGGCCGGATCTGATCTCGGGTCATCCAAACTCCGAGGCCGGTGCTCTTACTCACTGCGCCACCTAGCCGCCCCTTTAGGGCAATTGGGGTTAAGTAACTTGCCCAAGGTTACATGGCTAGGTTTTTTTTTGTTTTGTGCGGATTAGGTGTCGGAGGCCGGCTCCGAACTCAAGTCCTTCTGATTCCAGGGCCGGCGCTCTATTCACTGCCCGACCTAGCCGCCCCTTATCCTACTATTTTTAATCTTCTTAGTCTGAAACCACCATTCTAGATTTTAAAATCTTTGGGGATCTGTACTGACATCCCTTGAATTACTTGTTCCTCAAAGGTTTTGTTATGTATAAATTTGACAAGCATGTCATTTTTACCTTTATCTACTCTACCAATTAAAATGGTGACCTTTCTGGAGCCAAGGAAAAATTTGGGACACTCCAATAGAGACTACCCTTCAAGTTAACATGAACGTATTAATGTTTACTCTTTGGGTATGATATTTGCAACCAGTTCAAAATCCACCTAACAGGACTAACATTTAGCTGATATCTTTCTATCTTTCATGGGAATAGATAGATAGATAGATAGATAGATAGATAGATAGATAGATAGATATTATAGTAGATAGAGAAATAGATAGGTTATAGCTAAATGCTCTGCAAACCATAAAGCATTATATAAGCCATATGTATTAAATATTATATATATATATATACACATATAAGAATATATGTACAAATTACATGTGTTAGGGATAAAGTAAAAAATAGACCATTGATGTAAGGGACTCCAAAAGGAAGAAATTCCCTCTTCCAGTGCAGATAAGCATCTTCTTAAAGTGTTGCCTAGTATTTCTACATGGGAATTTTTTCCTGGCATTTCTTGGGACTTTTTTTCCTGAATTCCAAATCTTGAGAGAGAAAAAAAAATAATCTGCCAAGAAATTGAGGAAAGGTTTGATGATTCTCCTGTAAAAAAATAAATAAAGTTTAACAACATAGAAACATTATTGGTTTGAAGGAATCCACTGATGTCAAGTCAAAAGCAAGAGAAGACCTTGATATGTACAGTCAAAGGTTAAGGTCAACATATCTGGGAACTGGGACAGGAGCAAATTAGGAGAGAAGCCATCATGATCTAATCAGTCAGTCTTGCTTTTAACTGCTGCCATGTTTTGAGTGTCTCTTCATGGCCCTATTTGCTGCTAACATTGAGTCATTCTTACAAATAAAACACATTTAATCAGTTTATATGCATATACCAGTTTATATAAATCTTATGAGTAGTGCTCCCAGAATTTCACATTTTGGAAGCAAAATAAGTATTGAAATCGGCAGTTTCAGTAAGTTCTCCTTTGTAGTACTGTTAATTGCCAAAGAAACCTGAATATTACATTATTCAAATACTACCCAATAAAGTTCCCTAACATCCACTGTCTGAATATTCATTATAGGCTATAGTTCTATGTAAATAGTTCTAAACTTAAGATTTCCCATTTATTAAATAATTTAGATATCTATAATAATGAATGAGCATGAAAAATGTTGGAAATATTTTGAGAAAGTTAAAGCAAGTCAGTCAGCTCATTGACATGAGCCATCATCATCATGATATATTGGTTCATAATAATAATAAACCATGCATTTATTATTTTTACAGTAAACCTCTGGAATTTTTATTATAACTCTATCATGGAAAATGATCCACTGTTTACTCATTGTCATTAAAAATATGTAAATAAAATCTGATGGCAAATAAAGAAAACTTATGATATGAAGAATTCCCAGGAATTCTTATTTCTCCTTCCAAAATCCCAAAGATTAGTGTCTGTCAGAAATTTTGAAACATTACCCTAAAGGAGAGGGAAATTAAATGATTTGCCTAGGGTCATAGCACCAATATGTGTCAGAGTTGGGTCTTTCCTCTGATGTAAAATCTATTTAAAAAATAAAAGGTAACTTTTTTGGGAGGAGGGTCAAGCAAAAGCATTAAAGACTGGGAAGATCAACAAAGGTGACGAGAACTGAGATAAAAAAGAAAGGAAGAAAAAAGAATGAAAGAAAGAAAAAGAAAAATATTGCATTTTTATTTTTCACTTAAATACCTCCCAAGAGTATTTTCATATATGAAATAGAACAGAAAAAAAGATGAATACATATGGAACCATGAGTTTCAGCTACATAGAGCTTGATTGGGGGTGGGGGGATGCAGGGGGATTAATTTATTTATTTTAGTCTTCAACATTCATTTCCACAAGATTTTGAGTTCCAAATTTTCTCTCCAACTCTCCCTTCCCTCCACCCCAAGATGGCATGCATTCTGATTATCCCTTCCCCCAGTCTGCCCTCCCCTCTATCATTACCCCATCCCACTCCTCCTCACTTTCTTGTAGGGCAAGATAGATTTCTCTACCCCATTGACTGTATATCTTATTACCCAGTTGCATGTGAAAACAATTTTTAACATTTGTTTTAAACTTTGAGTTCTAAAGTATCTCCCTTCTTCCCTCCCCACCCACCCTCTTTGAGAAGGCAAGCAATTCAATATAGTTTATCCATGTGTAACTATGCAAAACATGTCCATAATAGTCATGTTATGAAAGACTAATTATATTTCCCTCCATCCTATCCCACGCCCCCCCCCATTTGTTCTATTCTCTCCTTTGACCCTGTCCCTTTTCAAACGTGTTTGCTTTTGATTACTCCCTCCCCCAATCTACTTTCCCTTCCATCTTTCTCCCCCTCCCCCTTATCCCCTTCCCACTATTTTCCTATAGGGAAAGATACCCAGTTGAGTGTGCATATTATTACCTCCTTAAGCCAAATCCAATAAAAGTAAGTTTCACTCATTCCCTCTTACCTCCTCCCTCTTTCCCTCCATTGTAGAAGCTTTTTCTTGCCTCTTTTATGTGAGATAATTTACCCCGTTCTATTTCTCTCTTTCTTCTTCTCCCAATATATTCCTCTCTCACCCCTTAATTTTATTTTTTAGATATCATCACTTCATATTCAACTCACCCTGTGCCCTCTATATATTTTTATCTATACATATATATATACATACATATCTAAATATATATGTATTTATGTCTATATCTACATATATATCTATGTATCTGTCTATATCTATCTATCTATATATCTCATATGTATATGTGTACACACACACACACACACACACACACACACACACACACACACACACGTATTTCCTCCAACTACCCTAATACTGGGAAAGATCTCATGAGTTACAAATATTGTCTTTCCATGTAGGAATGTAAACAATTCAACTTTAATAAGTTCCTTGTGATTTCTCTTTCCTGTTTTCCTTTTTCATATTTCTCTTGATTTTTCTATTTGATAGTCAGATTTTCTCTTGTCTTTTCAGCAAGAATGCTTGAAAGTCCTCTATTTCAATGAATGTTCATTTTTTTCCCCTGAAGTATTTTACTCAATTTTGCTGAGTAAGTGATTCTTGATTTTAATCCTAGATCCTTTGACCTCTGGAGTATCATATTCCAAGACCTCCAAGACTCCATCTCCAATTCTCCATTGGAGAATGCCTTCATGTAAAAGCTGCTTGATCTTGTGTTATGCTGATTGTGTTTCCATAATACTAAAATTGTTTCTTTCTGGTTTCTTGGTATATTTTCTACTTGACCTGGGAACTCTGGAATTTGGCCACAATATTCCTAGTAGTTTTCCTTTTGGGGTCTCTTTCAAGAGGCATTCCATGGATTATTTCCATTTCTATTTTACACTCTGGTTCGAGAATATCAGGGCAGTTTTCCTTGATAATTTCTTGAAAAATGCTGTCTAGGCTCTTTTTTTGATCATGGCTTTCATGTAGTCCAATAATTTTTACATTATCTCTCCTGGATCTTTTTCCCATGTCAGTGGTTTTTCCAATGAGGTATTTCATTGTTGTCTTCTATTTTTTTCATTCTTTTTGTTCTGTTTTATAATTTCTTGATTTCTCATAAAATCATTAGCTTCTATTTGCTCCAATCTAATTTCAAAGGAATTGTTTTCATCAATGAGCTTTTGGACCTCCTTTTCCATTTGACCAAGTCTACTTTTAAGGCATTCTTCTCATTGGCTTTTTGGACTTCTTTTGCCATTTGGCCTAGTCTGTTTTTTAAAGTGTTGTTTTCTTCAGGATTTTTTTGGGGGGTCTCCTTTAGCAAGCTGTTGACTTATTTGTAATTATCTTCTTACATTACTCTCATTTCTTTTCCCAATTTTTCCTCTACTTTTCTTACTTGATTTTCAAAATCCTTTTTGAGCTCTTCCATGGCCTATGACCAATTCATATTTTTCTTGGAGGCTTTTGATATAGGAGCTTTGATTTTTTTTATCTTCTGGTTGTATGTTTGCTACTTTTCTGTTTCTATTCTCCATGTAATACTTAATCTAATTAGGGGTGGGGAACCTGTGGCCTCAAAGCCACATGTGACCTTGTAGGTCTTCAAGTGCAGCAATTTGTTCTGTAAAACTTGGACTCAGTCAAAAGCAAACGTTTATTTAGTCACAAGGCTGCACCCGAGGACCTACAAGGCCACATATGGCCTGAAGGAAGCTGATTCCCTTCCCCAGATAGTGAATTTGTCCCTTTTGCATTTATCTTGCCAGCTTAAATCCACTGGTTTAAACTGCTAAGATTATTTTTTTTAAATGTTGATTCTGTTATCTAATGTGCTTCTTCCAGGTTGCATCCCCTACACATTTCATAGACATTTCTTTGATATTTTCATTCAAATTATTATAAATGTTGAGCTAGATAGGGTCAAGGATAGACTCTGTGTACACTATGGGAGGCTTCTTTTCTGATTTAAACTCTTTTTGTACAATCTTTACTACCTTTAAATAGTACCATCATATGTGGTTTTCAGTCTCATCTCTGAGAATTACTAGTTGGGAACTGGAAAACTCAATTCAACTGAACAAACATTGCTTATATGCCTACTGATACAAAGCACTTTGCTAAACGTCAGAGATACAAAGACAAAGTTAAAAAAAAACACCTGCAAAAAGTTTATATTTTTCTTGTTCAGTCATTTTGATTATGTCTGACTCTTTGTGACCCCATTTACAGTTTTTATGGAAGATATACTAGAGTAGTTTTCCATGTCATTCTCCAGCTCATTTTATAGAGGAGGGAACTGAGGCAAACAGGCTTAAGTGACTTGTCCAGGGACACACAGCTACTAAGTGTCTGAGGCCAGATTTGAACTCAGGTCTTATTGACTCCAAACCTATCTATCCCTCATACCATGTAGCTGCCCCTAGCTACTAAGGGATATAACTTTCAAAATGGATAAATATATGCTGTGTGAAGAAGAAAAGAATACTAACAAATGAGGAACTCAACGATGGCTTTCTATAGGAAGTTGCTCTTGAGCTGTGCCTGGTAAAAGAAGGCAGGGGTGAGGAAAGAGCACATTCTAACAATGTGAGACAGATTGCACAGAAAGATATAAAAGAGAGATGAAATACTGAGTTCAAGAAACAGCAAGAAGTAGGCCAATATAGAAGGAATGGAGAGTATATGAAGAGTGAGGCAGCTAAGTGGTGCAATGGATAATCAACAAGTGAATAATAAACATTCATTAAGCACCTGCCCTGTTTCAGGTACTGTGATGAGTGCTGGAGATGCACAAAAAGATCACTGTCCTTTATTTTCTCTCCTACTCCTTTTATAAACATTGAGTATATATGTTCATCAGGGAAGGCAGAGGGACTAATTAATATAATGATCCAAGACAATTCCAAAGGATCCATGATGAAAAATACTATCTAGAGCGAAATCTAATGAACTCTGAGGACGAATAGGAGCACACTTTTTTCATTGTCCTTAAGTTTCTTCCTTTGTTAGGGTTTTTTTTTTTTTTTAGGTAACATGGCTAAATATGGAAATATATTTTGCATTATTTCACCTGTATAACTGATAGCACATTGCTTGCCTTCTCAATGGATGGGGGACGGGTGAGAGGGAAAAGAGAATTTGAGACTCAGTTTTTAAGCTAAATGCTAAAAATAAATGAATTACTATTTTTTTAAAAAGGAGAGAGACAAAGGGGTAGAATTTTCTCATCTTCTCAGAAGATCTGGTAGGGAGAAAAGCATAGATAATAAGAGCTAATAAACAACATCCCTATTCACTTGAATGAAGGAAGTTTTGCATATTTTTCTTTTTATTTTATTCTGTATATACTAAACTATCACAATCACATACAGAGCACCAAAGTCTAGGAGCGTCAAGAAAAGAAAACTGAGAGAGTAAATTATGCTAAATGGGTAGAAGATTTTATTTTGTTTTATTTTTATATTAATTCATTATATTATTTTATATTAATTTTATTATATGATATCATCATCTAGATCAATGCTCAGGACAAGAAAATAAAGTCACCTCTGAACCCAACTTGAAAATAAAGTTACCATAACAACTTTAGGAGTGTTTTAAACTCTGTACACAGAGATCTAGGTAGGGAGGCTCTGTCTCAAAATACAAGATGAATAATTGTCAAAGGTTTGCATTGACAACTTAACTTTAGACCACGATTCGGTAGCTAATTCAGTTAAGGCACTCTGAATTAAGTCAAATACAATGAAGGGATTTCATTCAACTTCATTGAATATACAAACAAAAAAGCCCAGGAAGTATATCTCACGTGTTTGCCACATGCATATGACATGTATGCATTATCTATCATTTTCAGATTTCTTCCTTTTTGTTTTCTTCCACTGTGGTACAGTGGAAAGAGCATTTACTATAGAGTTAAAGAATTTAGGTTCCAATCTGGCCTCTGATGCTTATAACTTGTGGGCCATTGGGCAAGTCTCAACCCCCCTTCACCTTAGTTTCCTCATCTGTAAAATATGGGGTTAGACTAAATGGCCTCTAAGGTTCCCTCCAGGTTTAAATCTATGATCCTACACTTTTTAATGTTTACCCAAATTCTGGATAAATAATTTAATAAAAACTAATTTAATAATTTAAATAACAACTAATTTAATAAACAACTGACTTAAAGGTATTTTTGTTTTTGTTTTATTTTTACCAGTGACCGGGAAATTTTACCTAAGTTAAGAGCATCAATCCAACTTTTATTTTTGTTCCATCTACTTTCTGGGCATAGTTTGTTTAGTCTAAAAACCAAATTATACCTAGGATATTCCCTATACCTCTAGGAACACAGTTTGATAAGCCAAAAGAATGGTTCAGCGGGTTTCCCCAGTGAAACACTACAATGGAAATGACTACAGCACCCATTGACAGGGAAGGAAAATTACTGGGCACAAGAAAGCTTTCTTGGCTTTATTCCCATCACTTCTGCTAGGAAGCACCATCTCACAGGTATGCTCTCACTGAAGCAGCATAGTTTATATCAAGAGTAGTATTAGCCACATAGTTTTATGAGTAATTGCAGACCTTTACAGTATGATTCCAAGGGCATCAGCTAGGTCCTCTTGTCTGAATCTCTATCTCTCTAATTTTATTGTTAATATTAAAGCATTTTCAACAACTTTCAACAACACAGTCAGACCCAAAACTAAAAGTCCTCAATGAGAATCAAAATATGACTACTGCACACCTTTTTTCCAATAGCTGGATCAACATGGTGCAAGTTATCTTTACCATATATTATAGCAATGTAACATCATCAACACTATATCACAAAATAGTGTAATAGAATGCCAATCAGTCAGTTTACAGACATTAGTTAAGTGACTATTATGTACTATTATGTACCAGACACTACTCACATCAGATTGGCACTTTACTTGCTTCATACTCCATGGGATTAAAGGTATAATGAAAACACAGCTAGTCTGTTTGGTAAAGGGTTCTGGTGGGGAGTCAACAACAGCAGCAACAACAAAAATGATATTTAATGACTGGCATTGTTGAAGTGAAATATCTTCAGAGTGATCCATTTTTTCAAATAGGCCCTACAATCCACTACGTTAAAAAGAAAATAATAATTCTCTTGGAATAAAGCTGCCACAAATAGAATGGGGAAGGGAATCTGTTCTTCACATTGCTTCTAAACTCAGATATTATTGGTTCGTGCTCTCACTCAATTCTAAAATCCCCATTTCCTCTCAAATTTAGCTCTATTAACAAACTACTTAGAATCTATCTCAGAAATAAAGAATAAAGATCAGTTTACTTAAAATAGCAAGCACTGTGAGGTCAAGAAAAAACATCAGTAACAGGCACTCTCAACTCCCACGCCCCAAGTTTGGCACTTATTCTTCTTCTACCCTATCAGAGAGAGAAAGTTGGTAGTTCAGCCTGTCCCAAACAGCTAAGGCCTATCCCCAAAGTCAATCAAGAGAAGGTAGAAATATCGGTATGGCAATTGGAAATAGGCTTCATAAGGAACATTTACTCTTTGGGATCATGAATCTATAGTTACTTGACATATAAACCTTGCTCTAGCAAGGATTGATTATAAGTTCAAAGAATTTGGGATGAATGCATTTCTCCACTCTAGCCTCTCTAGAGCTCATAGATTGGACAATTAGTCCCTGCTCTCCTAGCACAGAGTGAATGTAAATACTAAATAGTAACTATTTCTCTTTTGGTCAGGAACCCCTAGAGTCTTCCCCTCCCAGTTTGATTTTTTTTTCACTAAAGGGACCATTCCTTGAGTAACTTCTTAAAGAGGTCTAATTCACTGAATGGGCCTTATCTCACTCAAAGTGAGAACCTGAAAAAGCATTAACCTAAAAGGGCTAGGGTCTCCCATTGCATCCCGGGTCATCTCTAGTCTTCCTGATGAATAGCTGGCCACTGGACCCAGATGGCTCTGGAGGAGAAAGTGAGGCTGGTGACCTTGTACAGCCCTCCCTCACTCAAATCCAACTCAACTACAAGTCATGTCATCATCTCCCTGATTCCATGGTCCTCTTAGAGAATGAAGAGCAAACACACAACAATCTCCTTGTTGCATCTTCAAACACAGTCATAGGGAGAATGTTAAGATTTGAGGACCAAATGAGTGCATCATTTTCCAGCCTTCAATTTGTAACTTTCTTCTTCCATGAAGACAGCAAGGAGTCAGCACAAGTCCTTGGACCTATTGTTATTATTACTAACTATGTTAATGGTTACTAAATAGGCCTCCTAGTGTCCTGAAAGTGTAAGTTAGCAGTAAAAGTGAAAACAAAACAAAACAAAAAGTTCCTTAAGGGTTTCTATGGGTCTAGATTTCTGGCTTCAGGTGCACTAATCACTCCAACTCAGGATAACAAGAAAGTTCCTCCCAGTTGGTCTGTGTCCCTCATGCCCAACCAAAATCACTGCCTATCCTACAAAGATGTTTAGATAAGGATTGGAGTTTTCCATACTGCCTTCTATCCCTCAGAATTTTGCCATCTTCGCTGCAGGTGAAATGTTCCTCTCTATCTAGTACTAGCACCTACTGCAACTCCAGAGACCATGTGCCTCTCTCCAAAGAATTAATCCATTTAGCTTTGGAACTTTGCCTAGAACCGGACCATGCTGATTGATGAATGAGTCAATGAGTAAAGATTCACCTAATTCATTACATCTAGATCACTCTAAACCATGTTTCACATCTCACCTACCAGTCCCCTTGCCCCAGCTTTCTACCTCTTGATCTGGGCATAATAATTAAATCAAGTCCATTGCTTCTGGCCTTTCTGGGAAGATGTGGCAATCAACCTCCCTCTGGCTCTTTTCACTACAAGAATTCCAAAACTCGGGGCGGCTAGGTGGCGCAGTGAATAGAGCGCCGGCCCTGGAATCAGAAGGACCTGAGTTCGGAGCCGGCCTCCAACACCTAATCCGCACAAACAAAAACCTAGCCGTGTAACCTTGGGCAAGTTACTTAACCCCAATTGCCCTAAAGGGGCGGCTAGGTGGCGCAGTGAGTAAGAGCGCCAGCCTAGGAGTTGGGATGACCCGAGATCAGATCCGGCCTCAGAAAATGAGCACCCACGCATAAATCAAATGACTAGCCATGTAACCTTGAGCAAGTTACTTAACCCCAATTGCTTTAAAAAAAAAAAAAAAGAATTCCAAAACTCTTTCCCCTGGTCATGACTTTCTTATAAGTATGGTATCCCCCTATAAAAATCCAAGTTTCTCAAGGGGAGAGATTGTCTTACTTTTGTATCTATATCCCCAAAACTTACTATAAGAAATTTTAATAAACGCTTCCTTTCATTCATTCAATCTAGTGAAAAAACTCTACTAGTAAAGTACAACTGTGCTGAAATTTACACTTCCAGATAATTGCCAGGGGACCCCTGCCCAGAGTCACAGCATCAGTATGTGTTAGAGGTAGGCTGAATTCAGGTATAAGCTTCCTAATTCAGAGTTTGGCTCGTTTCACTATGCCTCAAGGCCTCTCAAAAATATAAGCTATAACAACAACAACAAAAAAAAAACAATCCTCAAATCAAATTCCTTCTGTGTGCAGGCCAATTATGAAGCACTGAGTGAGGTTCAGAAGTACATAGTCATTGTCCTCAAGGAGCTTATAATGTTTTTATCTGATTATTCTAGGAATCCCTTGTAGCATTTGCAAACATAGTAATAGAGAAAATATTAAAATATGAAGACCAAATGAGTGCATTCCTTTCCAGTTTTCAGTCTATAACTTCCTTTTTCCATGAAGGCAACAAGGAAGGAGGCAACACAGGTTGTTCCACCTATTATAATAATTATTAACCATGTGAATGGTTACTAAATGGCCCCCTACTTGTCTGAAAGACTAGAGTTAGCTGAAAAAAATTACTAAAAAACAAAACAAACAAAAACTCAACTCATTGACAAACCAGAAGTAGTACAATACTTTGAAAATCCAAAGCACAGACATTAAGCTTTGAGAAACGCTCTTTGCCTTTAAACTCTGAGGAATACTTCAGGGATTTAGGTCACAGCATTTAGAAACCTGGAAAGAGCCTTTCATACTATTTAGTTGGTAAAGAAAATATTTAGATGGGACATTAGAAACAGAGCTTTAGAGTTCTGAGGGATCTTAGAGTCAACCTCAAAGGTTGAGGAAACTATGAGTTAGAGAGATAAAATAAGTTGCCCAAATAACAGAAAACGAGTAGCAGAGCCAGATATCCAATCCATGACCTTTTCCTCCCAAGTCATTGTTCTTTTCACCCCACCTGTAATGGCAAGCACAGAAGTAATTCACATCTTGTTTCAGCTATTGAATTAACACCTTGTTTCAGTTCAAGTTTCTTTTGAGCCTTGTATCAAGTCTGTTAAGAAACAGAATTTTTGAACCCCAAAACTTGTGAACCTTAGAACTCATGAACTCCTGCAACAGGAAGGGGAGGAGCTAATGACCATATATAAGGAAAATTTTTGGCCTAGAGACAGGAGAACTGAGAAGAGAACTCTTGTGGTGGCAGAGTCAAGAGGGAGAAAACTTATGGTTTCCCAGCACTGTCTGCTTTCTGTGTTGATGTTTATTTGTGATACTTTGTACAGAAGCCCTGGGACCTTACTGGAAGCCCTGAAAGATGATTTTCTGGTTGTATGTTTACAGAAGTCCTGGAGGAGGATTTTGGAGGTCCTGGGACTTTACTGATGGTTTGTGCTGACCTTGTTTGTGAGTCTGTGTTAATTTCTATGTTGATGATTTGTGTTGAGTTCTCAGACCTTGTTGGTGGGTCTGCATTGATTTCACAGGCAGATAGTGAATTGATGATGGTGCCAGCAATGTGCATGAATATTATTGTGGCTCTGTCAAGCTTTGCCTTCCCAGAAACAGGAACTGTGAAGGATTTGAGGTGGATTGGACACTGTGAACTTCAATATGGAACAGAAAATGGATGAATAACTGGACAAGGAGCTGGACAAGGAAGTGGGAGCTGCCTGCCTTTGAACCCAGGTGAAAGTTGGATGGATTCAGATAGGAGCTAGGACCATGGAAGAGGAACCATGGAAGCTGAGAGCCAGCCTTGAGACAAGATGAAAGAATACTTTACTTGGATACCATGTACCGACTGAGATTATAATTTACGATGACCTAGGGGTGGAGGACTTTGACTTTTGTACTTTGTGACTGAATTAAGGACTTTGTGATTGACTAAATTAATGTGCTTTGCTTAAAACTATGTGACCACTCTGGTGAAAACTACACAGCCATTTGAGTATTAAATCGTTAAGTTGTGAACATTGTAAATGAATGTATTTTGTTTTCTGTGAATGTTTTGCTCTGATTTATTTTTGAATAAAGTTCACTATACTATATAATCAGAACCTTGAAGCTATTCACAACAGCAGTCCTCTAGAAAGCTGCTCATGCTTAGCTTTATACCACCACACCCTATGGCTATGGATTTGACTCTTCACAAAAAGGTACACACTGTAACAGAAACTATTCAGCATAAAGGGAAAAATCCTACTGACTATCTTAAAGGTTTGTAAACTGGAAGTCTACTTACTGTACCTAGGTAGAGAAGTTATGCCAGAGATTTGTATTTGAGCAAAGTCAACCCATTCCTAGATCACATTGAATGAAAATACCATATTCTCCATTTCCCATTACTCAAAAGTATAAATCTTCTGTTGCAATCAGATTAGTCTACTGAAGGTCCTCATCAAGCTCTCTACCATTTGTGCTGAGAGATGGGTTTTTGCACCAGGGAGAAGCTTCAAAGCATGTACAATACCAAACTCATCTTCTTGACCATTTTTGCACTGATATTATCCATTTGCAGTGGTAGTCCCTGATAATATAACTAATAACTAATGTGCATCTGTCCATCCAACTATATGTTATACTCTAAACAACAAACATTTTTCATCCATTTAGTTTTTATGTATGAATTTCTAGGCTAATTGGTATTGCATAAAATTAACTTACTAAGAAGGACCAGTAATATTCTGGGTCACAGTATCATCAACAAGTAGAAGCATTTAAAGGACCTTGCCATCTACAGTGAATCTACCTTCCACCTGGACTCTGTATAGACCATTGTCCATGCCAATGACAAAAACTTCAACCCAACAAATCTCAATGACCTCAAATGATTTACTGAAACAATAAAAACAACAAAAAATTATAAAAACACATGTATTATCATAGTTATACTGAATAATTACAAATCTTGGAACATAAAAATTTCTGAAAAAAAGAAAGTTTCATTTGTACCAATGAATAGTGGGAAGACATATGGCAGGAACAAAGAATCTGCACTATATTTTCCAAGATATTCAATGTACAAGAAATAGTGTAAGGGATATCATTGGGGAAATATGTAATTAGAGAAAGAAATGAGTGAGAGTGAAGGACAACAGATGGGTAGCCACATGCTGCAATGATACCTACAAAATGTAAAAAAGACCTACAGAAGGCTTCAGACATATTGAGTAGAATATCAATAGAAGATTTATAGAAGAACAAGGAAAAAATTCACACAGAATGAAAATGCATGAGTGGGTTGCAATCTATATAGATTGAGAGAATACTATACTGATGACATCACAAATACTCTGAAATACTGATCTAAACAGACCATGTAGATTTCTGTCTCCATACCTTTGCTCATGCTATTCTTTTCACCCGCAATACCATCCCTGTTTTCTTAAGCTAATTTATATTTAATCTCTTTCAAAACCCATCTCCTTGAAGCCTTCCCTCCTACAACGTATGAGACAGTGTGCTAGGCATTGCAGAGGTGAGAGAGAGACAGAGGGAGAGAGACAAAGAGACAGAGAAAGACATAGAGACAGGGAGACAGAAACAGGGACAGAGAAAGAGACACAGGGAGACAGAGACACAGAGAATTGGATCCTATGTTTTGAGCTGGAAGGGACTTCAGAGGTCATCTAGTTCAATCACCTCATTTTATAAGCTCATTATTGCTCCTCTGAACTTAACAGGCATTATTACTCCACCTATTTGGCCCTTATTGTACTATGTTGGAAAAAACAACAACAACACTTGATAATGTCAGAAGGTCTGAGTTCTGGTACCAATGCCATCACTTACTGGTTGAGTAAATATGGGTGTCAGTTAACCACATAAACTTCTGTTTGTTCCTACATAAAACCAAGTGTCTACACTAACTACTTCACAGCATTATTCTAAGAATTAAATGCAGGTGCCTAAAGTGGAGCATCATACAAGTATAAAACACTGCATGACGGGAGGTTTTTTCTCTAATTGTTTTTATTGTTAAAGGAAATCTTATACTTTTGCTTAACTTTTTATTTAGTTTCTAACTTTCCAGATCAATTATAAATTCCCAGGAGGTATAGACTAAATGCAATGGCAAGAGTGTTGTTTTTGCAGTTAAAAGACCTGGGATCACATCTTGACATTACCATCCTCTACCAGTGTGACCTTGCACAAGTAACTTAAATTTTCTATGTCTATTAGAAAATGAAGGGTTGTGGGGCGGCTAGGTGGCACAGTGAGTAAGAGTGCCAGCCCCAGAGTTGGGACAACCCGGGATTGGATCCAGCCTCAGAAAATGAGCACCCACACATAATTAATGACTGGCCATGTAACCTTGAGCAAGTTACTTAACCCCAACTGCTTTAAAAAGAAAGATAAGAAAATGAAGGGTTGATATTAGATGACCTTTATAGTACTTTACAGCTTGAAATCTATGATTCTACTCTCCTTTTAAAAATCTGCTCACAATGCCTAGTCTAGTGCCTTACAATTGGAGGTACTTAACAAAACAAATTAAATTAATGAATCAATGCTTTCTCCAAATCTAGGGTCTGTTACCTGAGCCTCAACTTCCCAGAGGTTGTGGAGAGGGTGAGACTTTCTAATGAATCTGTACCTACAACGTTTCAAAGAAACAGAATCATTACTTGAAACAAAGAGTGCTGAAAGGCTTTGGGAAAGCATTGGGTTCTTTCAAAATGGAGGGTTGATCAGCCCACCCTTTAGCAATGGGTTAAAAAAATACTCACCCTTCTAATTCTATTTGACACTTGATAAAAGGTTCATTCTCCTTGAATATGAAAATTCTTTAGATAAGTGGTAGGTCATGGGAAATCACACTGTTCAGTGCAAGCATCTTATTCCACATATTTCATTTGGAACTCAATCCTCTGAACTCAAGGAGATTCTGATTTCTGTTTTCTTTTCATTCACTATGTAGAACCCTCCTAGGTCAAAAGAAGTTAACCCTTTGCCTTCTGGAAACAGTTACACATGAGATTTTAATTTATTGCTAGGCCAATGGATGATCACAGACACCTGAGTGGAAAATTCTGCATTTACCTCACCTAAGGACAATAAAATTAAAAGAAGTATTTGGGTTGAAGGAATAATATGTATCCTGTAATCTAACATTTCCTCCTCTTTTGATTAGTCATCCAGGACAAAATAGTAATCATTATTGTTTCTTTATTTTCCCTTACCTCTCATATGTTGCTGAGTTCTATTGTTTCTTTTTAGGAAATGCCTTATACATGGCAGGACACATAGCTTGGTCATCTTTGTGCCCTCCCAGGGGCTAACACAGTGCTTGGAACAAAGTAGGTACTGAAGCAATGTCTTGTACAAAGAGGATGCTTACTTATTCCAGATTTGTTGATTAGTATTGAATAACCCAATCAACAAAGACTTGTTGATACATTAATACAATGCGATATTATTAATATTCATCATTGATTAAAATCCATGTATTGTGGACTCCTCATTTACTGTGGGAGAATGATTTCAGTATGGCATTTAAGAAGAGGCATTCAATTACCAACTTTAGCAAAACTGTAAGATATAAAATAAACCCATATAAGTCATTAGCATTTCTATCTACTACAAAAAAAAAAAGATCAGGAAGAGATAGAAAGAGAAATCCCATTTAAAATAACTACAAATAATATAAAATAATAGTGACTCTGTTTGCCAAGACAAAACCAGTGACTACATGAACACGATTATAAAACACTCTTTACACAAATAAAAACAGATCTAAACAAATGGAGAAATATTTATTGTTCATGTGTGGGAAAAACCAATATTATAAAAATGACAATTCTACCTAAGTTAATTTACTTATTCAGTGCTATGACAATCAAACTATCAAAAATATTTTATAGAGCAAGAAAAAATAAAAACAGAATTCATCTGGAAGAACAAAAGTTCAAGAATTCCAAGGGAATCAATGAGAAAAGAAAATATATATGAAGGAAGGCAGCCTAGCAGTACCATATCCTAAATTGTATTACAAAGCAGTAGTCACCAAAACAATTTGGTACTGGCTAATAAATAGAATGATGGATCACTGGAATAAATGAGTAATACAATACAATAGTAAAGGAACATAGAAATCTAGTGTTTGAAAAACCCAAAGATCCACGTTTTGGGAGTAAAAACACATCATTTGACAAAAATTGCTGAGAAAAATGGAAAACAGTTTTGAAGAAACTGGGCACAGACCAATATCTCAGACCATATACCAAGATGAGGTCAAAATGGATAAATTATTTAAACATAAAGGGTGATATCATAAAGAAATTAGTGTATCATGAAAAAACATACATGTACAGCTCACAGATAAGGGAAGATACCAAAAAAGAAACAGAGGAATCATGGGAAGTAAAATGGATAATTCTGATTACTTGGAATTAAAAGATTTCACACAAACAAAACTAATGCAGCCAAAATTGGAAGGAAAAAGGGAAACTGTTGGGGACAGGGGGGAATTATAGTAATTTTGTCTGACAAATGCCTTATTTCTCAAATGTCTAGAGAATTTAATCAAATTGAACTCAAAAAATAAAACTAGTCCCCATTTGATAAATGGTCAGAGGATATGAACAGTCAGTTTTCAGGAGGAGAAATCAAAGCTATCAAAAGTCACATAAAAAATGTTCTTGCTCACTATTGATCAGAGAAGTGCAAATTAAAACAACTTTGATTTATCACCTCACATCTCTCAAATTGGCTAACGTGACAGAAAAGGAAAATGGCAAATGCTAGGGGTGAGGTGGAAAAGTTGAGTCATTAATGAACCATTAGTGGAGTTGTGAATTTGTCTAACCAAATGGGAAAACAGTTTAGAATTATATCTAGAGGCCTATACCATTTGACCCAGCAATACTACAACTAAGTCTTAATCCCAAGGAGATGAAAAAAAATGGAAAAAGACCCCTATATACAAAAATATAGCAGCTCTTTTTGTGGTGGCAGAGACTTGGAAATAAAGGTAATGACCATCAATTGTGGAGTATCTGAGCAAGTTGTAGTATGTTATTGTGATAATATACTATCATGGTATAAGCAATGACAAGTAGAATTAGTTTTAGAAAAACCTGGGAAGATTTATAGACTGATGCTAAGTGAAGTAAGCAGAAGCAGGAGAGCATTGTACACAGCAACAGCAACATTGTAGCAATCAACTGTGAAAGACTTGGCTATTCTGGTCAAGAAAATGATTCAAGATAATTCCATGGACCCATGATGAAAAACACTATCCACCTCCAGAGAGAGAACTGATGAACTCGAGGATAAATTTAAGAATAATTTTTTTACTTTATTTTTTCTTGATTTGAGTTTTCTTTTGCAAATTGGCTAATATAGAAATATGTTTTACCTGACTTCACATGTATAATCATTATCTCTTGCCTTCTCGAGTGTGAAAGTGAGGAAAACAATTTGAAACGCAAAATTTAAAAAAAAAAACAAATGTTAAGATTTTTTACATGTAATTGGGAAATATTTAATAAAATTAAAATGTATTAAATTTTTAAAAATTGGCATTCAAGGACCAATATTCAAGACCTTCCAAATTTTTCTTATCAACCTTTTCTCCCCTTTACATTTCCTCCATTTCAGCCAGCGCAATTTCCTCAAGGTTCTCTGAAATATACTTGGGTGCAATACTTTAAGAAATACTCTGATGACAAGGAGAATGATTAGGAAAACCAGAAAAATTAAGGACACAAGGGGATTATTTGAAAGCACTGGAGATATTTGGCCTGAGGAAGAGAAGACTTGGAAGGGGAAACATGATAGTTGTCTTCAAGTATCTGAAGAGCTCTCATCCAAAAAGAGAATTAGGCTTCTTGAGTTTGGTACCTAGGGATAGAACCAAGAAAAAGGCCAGGTTAAGTTTGATCTGAGGAAACTGAGGCATAGTGGAATGCTTCTGGAGCTGGTCCAAGTCTGGATGACCATTTGTCCAGTATATTGTAGGGGAGGCCCTTTTTCAGGTATACCATGACAAGATGATGGTTGAGATTCCTTCATGTTCTGAAATTCTGAAAAAATTGAGCCAAACCCTGTACTTCCTCTGTTTCATCCATGCCTGGAATTTCCTTCAGGGCTGGGGATATAGAGACAAAAATAAAACAATTCTTGTTTTGAGGGATCATCAGAGGAGATAACTATAACTAACATTTATATAGTGCTTTAAGGTTCACAAGCTATTTTAAAATATGATGTTATTTGATTCTCACAACACTCCAGAAAGATAGGTGTTATTATAATACTAATTTTATAGAGTAGGAAACTGAGGCAAATAGAGGTAAGGTGAATTGCCCAGGGTCATAGAGCCAGTTAAATGTCTGTGGTCAGATTAGAACTCAGGTCTTCCTGACTCCAGATCCAATTCTCTATCAATTATACCACCTGCCTGACTAGAAAACGTGCAGTCAAGTCAAGGCAACAAGCATATATTAAGCACCTACTATTTGTAAGGCACTGTGCTAAGTACTAGGGATAAAGAAAGGTTAAAACAGTCACTGCTTTGAAGAAGCTAATAATCTAGTGGAGAAGACAATATGCAAACTGAGTATAAGCAAAATACAGACAAAGTCATATGAAGGTCATCTCAGAAGGAAGGCAGGTTTAAGAGGGATAGGGAAAGTGCTTTCAGAGGTTGGATTTCAGCTAGATGTGAAAGGATCCAGCAAAGTCAGGAGGCAGAGACCAGCAAAGAGAGAATCCCTGAAGAGGGAAAGAGCCAGGGGCAATGTCCTGAGTTGGAGATGGAGCGACTTGTGCGAGGACCAGCAAGGAGTCCAGGGTTGCTAGAAGACTATGTCAAGGAGAGTAAGGTGTAAAAAGACTGGAAAGGTAGAAAGGTGCTAGGTTCTGAAATGCTTTAAAAGTCAAACAGGACTTTGTTATTTGATCCTAGAGATAATAAGAGGCCAGTGTAGTTTACTGAATAGGGTGGTGGTTAGATCTTCATTTACTTAAATGGAGGATGGCGAAAAGTTCTTTGCAATAAGGAAGGCATGTGGTGATGAGGGTCTGAACTAGGGTGGTGGCAGTGTCAAGGGAGACAAGTGCCTCTATACAAGAGATGTTGGGAAGGAAGAATCCATAGGACTTGGAGGTGGAATCAGAGATACGGGGGGTATTGAAACTAAGTGACTAAGAGGGCAGGTTCCTTCCTAATGGTGATATAGGAAGTTAGAAAAAGGAAAGAGTTTGGGGAAAAAAGATATTAAGTTCAGTTTGGGACAGAATGAGTTTAAGTTGTCTAAGAGACATCCACATCAAGATATCCAATAATCATAAATAAGTATATACAAGATATATGCATAAAACATAAAAGTAATTTGGAGGAGGGCTAGGAAAGGCTGCTAAAGGGAGTTGATAAGGCTTTAGGATCTTAAGCTGTTTTGAAGGAAACTAGAAATCCTAACATACCCGTTTGACACCCACCTATGTAACCAAAGACAAGCCCAATGCAAGAAATACTTATTAAGGTTCACCTACTATATGTAACACATACTATTTAAAACGCTTAACCTTTATATGCCTCAGGCTACCAACTGCCTAGGATCTATCTACTAAGCCAAAAATGTGTCTATAGTCTAATTTGCAAATAATCATGCATGGTCTTATGATGTCTTTTCCACTTTCTTGAGTGGTTGTGTCCATCTTGCATTTCTTTACTTTTCATGTGTTTATGCCGTATCTCTCCAAATAAACGCATATGTTGCTAAAGAGCAGGGCCCATGTACTCTGATCCCTGTAGCTGCCATGGTCCTGGTGCCAGTCCCAGTGACTAGCATGTAACAGACACTAACACATAAAAGATGCTTGTTTTGACTTAAGGTGAATCTAATCAATTATAATTCAGATTAGCATTGTTTCTTTGGTGTGTGAACCACACAGTCTTGTGTCCTAGAAGACTTCATCTCTGGTGTGCCCTGGAGAGCCCCTTCAGCTCTTGATCCTACCTTGCCACATCAAAGTGGAACATTAGCTGTAGAGCTGGCTCAAAGGTCAGAACACTACCTACATTCTTCACCTCAGGTTCCCCTGGTTTCTAAGGCCTTCACCTCCCCCTCCTTATTTCTAAGTAAGCATATTCTATTCTGTCATGTTCTCTGGAAACAACCTATTGTTTCATGTGTCAATCTTAAGGCCAAACCTCCCAAATGCATCTCTATCACTGCACATTTCTAGGGCTCAGTAGAAAGAGCCCTGCCACGGATGTTGCAAGACCCGGATTTTTTTCCTGGGTTGCTGTGTGAGGCTGGGCAAATCGCCTCTTGTTTTCTTATTTGTCAAATTGTAAGATATCATCTCTGAGGTCCCTTCCAACTTGAATAGGCCATGGGTCTCTGACTTTGTATGGCATGGTACTTGTTATCTCCTGACAGTTCTAGTCCACTGATCAGAGGGAAAAGGGGCACATTTTCCTCACATATGTGAGCCAGACCCTTCCTTTCCTTGCAGCTGCCAGGATCATCACTTTTATGGAGCCTAAACCCACATAAGGCCCTTTAATGCTAAAGTGTGTATGGGTCTTTCATGCTATGGCTAAGTAGAAATGAGCTTTTTAAAAGTGTTATAAAAAATAAAATTAAAAAAAAACACTTCCAGATGGAGGCAGTGTGGTATGGTCCAGAAAGCACTGGCTCTGAATAATAATTAATAACAACAACAATGATGATGGTGATGATGATGGCTGGCATTTATATAGGTTTAAAGTTTGCAAAGCACTTTACACCTATTATCTCATTTTATACTCACAACAACCCTGAGAAGGAGGAGTTATTTTTATCTCCATTTTGCAGACAGAAAAAACTAAGAGCAAGTGACTTGCTAGTATCACATAACTAATAAATGTCTGAGGCAGCATTTGAACTCAGGTCTTCCTGACTCAAAGTCCAGCACTCTAACCACTGTGTTGTTCCATTGTTTCAGCCATGCCCAACTAATTTGGGGTTTTCTTGGCAAAGATACTGGAGTGGTTTTCCATTTCCTTCTCTAGCTCATGTTACAGATGAAGAAACTAAGGCTAATGGGATTAAGTTACTTGCCCAGGGTCATGCAGTTGGCAAGTATCTCTACTACCAATCTGAGAAGACCTTATCTGGAATTCCACATCTGATTCTTACTGTCTGTGTAATGACATTTTTTTGACTTTTTACTTTTTGCAAGTCATTTCAATCTCTCTGGGCCTCTGTTTTCTTATCTGTAAAAAGAGGCAATCATCCCATACAGCTCTTCCAGCTTGAAAGCCATGATCTTATAAGAAGTCAATGGACAATAGATGGGTATAGAACTGTTGGAACTGCTCAAATGGAGCTATGCTAATTGATCAATGGCAACAAGATTTCATGAGCTAGCCTTGTATTTGCTATGTGATACAATGCTGATAGCTCACATTTATATAACACTGTAAGTCAGAACTCAGGTATATAGGAGCAGACCATCCACCTCCCCTTCCAGGTGGGTGAAAAAATGGAGGAATTGGGAGATGGGTGATTTGGTCTGTACTGCATGTCACTTGCATGATTGCAGCCCATTTGGGATGAAGTTATCCAGTCTCCACAGATTACATGATTCATTATTTAGTGTAGGCTCTTGTTTCCTGATGGGTAGCAGGATAGAATGTGAAGAATGGCCTGGGGCTAAACAGGTTTAATAGCTTAGACAAGTGAACTCACTCACCCAGAAAGGTGTGCTGGACAAGGCGGGGAAATAGTCTTTGGAGGCCCAGCAGGGAGAGATTTTTGCCACATCTTGGCACCCCTCGGTTCCCAAGTTTCATGTAACCCCAGATCTCTCTCTAGAGACTCCAACTTTAGTTTTCCCCTGAGTCCCCTCTTATCTGGAAGGACTCCATGAGGAGTCTCAACTCTCAACCACTTCAGAACTACCTTTCTGGCAGAATTCCCATAAGGCAGACTTTCTGCTTTTCAAAGACAGCTAAGTCTCCTAAAACTCAATCAGCACTATTGCACAAATGACATCATGGTCTGGATGTGCTCATTCTTCCAGAGTATTTAGATTCTCACAGAGTATTCCTACAGATTTATATCATAACTCAAATAATGAATGGTGTCATCCCAGGCACTTTTAGGGGATGTTTTGGAGCAATGGACCTGTTTCTCATTCTTCAAATCATACCACTTTCCAGCACCTCTCAAATCCCTAACTCTGTCCTCTAGAAGTCCAGTCTTTGATGCATTCCTTCTATCACCAAGGGAAACTGAGGAAAGGGTAAAGGGATGTGAGATTCTCAGTGCATAATAGTAATTTAATAAGTGACTTTTCATTGATTCATTTCATTCTTATACACAAAGGGGAGTAGCCCAAGAACCTAGGATTTCTGACTTCCAGTTCTAAAGACTTCACTAGCAACTACTCATTGACCTCTTTACTCCCTGAACTCTCAGTCAATGTAACTTTAGCCTTAGCACATACTCCCTTCATTTCATTCAAGCAATCTTTCATGTGCACTCCTGGCTTCAACCAAACTCCCGCCCACAGCTAACTGCCTGACACTTATTTTATCTGTCTGAGCAGAATGGAAAAATAGATGAGTCAAATATGCCAGAATTTAATCTGCAGTTTAAAAAGAGTGTGGGTGTTTGCAGAGGTAAGGAGGGAGCTCACCATCCTTGCTTTGGATGACTTTTGGGGTGAAGCCATGTAAATGTAGTGATGTCAAACTCATATAGAAAAAATCCACTAAACTATCATAAGGAAAATCATGTATTAACATTACTTATGTTCTATTATAGACCAGCTAAGTAGCACAATGGATAGAGCACTGGGCCTGGAGTCAGGAATATTTATCTACCTGAGTTCAAATCTGACCTCAGACATTTACTAGCTGTGGGACCCTGGGCAAGTCCCTTAACTCTGTTTGCCTCAATTCTTCATCTATAAATGGAGCAAAAGAAGGAAATGGCAAACCACTCCACATCTTTGTCAAGAAAACCCTGAATGGGGTCCCAAAGAGTTGGACAGGACTGAAATGACACAACAACAAGTGTTCTATTGTATTTTTTATTTATTTTGTTAACTATTTTCTAATTACATTTTATTCATTTCAGCCTGCACTCGGGACCACATGTTTGACACCTCTGATGTAACATATGATGGTGGTTAGTCTTAGTGTTTATGCTTCAAGGAACCTTTTTTGATGCCGAAAATGTATTCATGAGCATCCCAGAAAGGATAAATGATTTCCCAAGGCTACAGAGTTAGGGAATATCAGGATGAGATGAATGTTGCACATGTCTACAGTACTCCTGGTTTATAGGAAAAGTCATTTCTGAGGAAGTTGGCAGCAGCTTGGGACCATGGCAAGAGCACTGGTATTCCAGAGTCCTTGACTTCATATCCCTCTTCTGCTGCTTTGTACCCATGTGCCCTGAGACAAATCACTTAACCTCTTTCAGTTTCCTCTCTATAAAATAAAGGGATTGAACTGAGTCACTTTTAGGTCCCTATTGGCTCCAATCTATAATCTATGAGTAGACAAAGGAGGAAGACCTAGCTAAACCAGCTACAGAAGATAGTAACAGAGGCATTAAGAGAAGCTGACAGCTTCCCTGACTTCTAGAGGTCCCTCTATTTCTGATTAGAAGCCTTATCTCTCTACTTGGTAGAAGGTCTTCTATCAAGACAATTAAGTCTATTTCTTTCTGAATGTTATCAGGACCTCTGGAGAGTATTTTCATTTAGGGTGTCCTTTCTTTTTTGTGATAATTTTCATGTAAATGTTCCCATTGCTGGAGTTTCAGACAGATGAAAGTGTTAAGGGAAGGAAGAAATCAACAAATTTGACAGTCATCTGACCAGCTTCCTCAGACCCAGGTGCCCATGCTTTCTTTCCAAGGGCAAGATCCCTGACCCCATCCCACCCTAGTTCAGTGTTTAAGTAAAAAAAGTTGACATATCAGTCCAGACATATGAATGATGCTCCAGCATAAGCTTGGGCACTGAGCCAGAAATGGGCTTGATGTGTAGACGGCAGCTTTGTCTGAAGGGTGCTGGACTGGACTGATAACAGGACCGGAAACCCATCAGAGACACCCAACCGCATACCTCTGGGCCTCATCAAAATTACCTGCCAAGGAGGCACTGCTCCAGACCTGCACCTTGTCAGCCTCTGTTATAATAGAAAACAGCTGCTTTGGCAAGGAAATAAGGGAGGAAGAAGAGAAAGGAACTGGAGGAGGGGAATCATTCATAATTTTCTCTGGTTGTGCTAAGTTGTAAGAGTTGTAGGCATAGAGGAGGGGAAGTTCTCTCCATTGAGTCTCTGGGGTTGAGATTAGCCTTTTTCTGATGTTTTCTGATGTCATGCCTTGTTGTACATGCCTTGAGAATCATTGTGCCTTGATTGGTTTAATCAATTTATTCATTGAAAACTCTGGCCACCTCTGCTTGGAATGATCTCAGACCAGAAGAATAGAATGGCAGAAGTGATGCATGAATAATTCCACTCTGCAGTGAAAAGGGGATGATTCAAGATCTCCAGAAGGAGGCAGAGAACTCTTACCGTGTTTATATGGTCACCAACCATGTGATTTTACTTGCTAGACCTTAAAAGCTTCTTGAGAATAGGGGCTATTTCTTTTTTTGTCTTTGTATCCCAGCATAGTGCCTAGCAGATAATACAGTTATCCCTTCTACATTGCAGGACTGAAGGGTGCAGTGCCCCATGAGCTGTAAAATCCAAATAAAATATTTTTTCTCTCCCTTCATACCAGAGAAGAATTCTGATATTTTCCTCATTTTCTTTTTGGGGTGTTTATAGTATCTTATTGTAAAATTTGGGTTGGTATAAAATATTGCATATATTTTATGCATTTCGGCATTTCTAAACTTTTTCTGTGTCATATGCTGTCTTTACATGTCATCAGAACCTTCTTAACTCAAAAACTCCACAAAATTCCCATTTAGTTTCTTATCCCTGACCTGCAACATATTGAAAATGTGATGGGCAAAGTCATGATATGGAAAGGATAAATATAGATTCTTAACAGATGCTTGTTGATTGATTGATGATAATGTTATATCAAGGTATTCCTGTAATGAATTGAAACCCATATGACCAATGCTTCCCTGCAATAAGTGCCAAGAACACTTTTGTACTTATTTGAGGTAGTTCTTAGTGTTTTCAGCAAGTCATAGAATCAGAATGGCAGAGCAAAAAGGACCCAGTTTCAACCCCTTCATTTTTCAGATGAAGAAGCAGAAGTGAAGTGTTTTACTCAAGATCTCACAGACCCAAAGATAGAACAATCATAGATTTTGAGCTAAAAGGAGCTCAGAGGCCTCTCAGTCCAATCGCTACTAAAAGCCTAGGTCATCAGAATCTTTTTTTAAAATTAATTTATTAGTTTAGTTTCAGTTAACAAGATTCAATTCCATAGTTCCTTGATTTTCAAATTTCCTTTACTTCCCTCCCCCCATGACAGCATATAGTCCAGTATAGGATCTGCAAATACATTCATATCAGACATTATTCCAATTACAAAGGCGTATTGTACTAGGTGGGATGACAGATGGTAAAGAAGAAATAAAACCAAACAATGAAAAGAAAAACATCATTTAGTTTGCTTCCATCAGGATTCAGGCTCAGTTCTTTCTAATTGTAACTCTGGATGGCGCATTTCTCTCTTTCTTGAGTCTTTTGGGATTGACTTATATCACTGCATTGCTGAAAAGAGTCCAGTCTGTCATAATTGGTCATCACAGATATGGTATGTCTGTGATTATATACAAATTTCTTCTGATTCTACTCTTCTCACTTAGGATCAGTTTGTATAAGTCTCTCCAGGTAATTATGAAATCCGTCAGCTCCTCGTTTCTTATAGCACAATAATATTCCATTACATTCATATACCACAACTTGTTTAGCCATTCCCCAATTGATGGGCACCCCTTTAGTTTCCAATTCTTTGCAACCACAAAAAGGGCTGCTATAAATATTTTTGTACACATGGGTCTTTCTCCCACTTCTGTGATCTCTTTGGGATATAACCCTAGAAGTGGTATTATTGGGTCAAAGGGTATGAAATTATTTATAATCCTTTGGGCATAATTCCAGATTGCTCTCTAGAATGGTTGGATAAGTTCACAACTCTACCAGCAATGTATTAGTGTTCCAATTTGTCCACATCCTCTCCAGCATTTGTCACTTTCTTGTTTTGTCATCTTAGCCAATCTGACTGGAGAGATGTGGTATCTCAGAGTTGTTTTGATTTGCATTTCTCTAATCAATAGTGATTTAGAGCATTTCTTCAAATGTTTATAGATATCTTTAATTTCTTTCTCTGAAAACTTCCTGTTCATATCCTTTGACCATTTATCAACTGGGGAATGACTTGTATTCATATAGATTTGGCTCAATTCTCTATAAATTTTAGAAATGAGTCCTTTATCAGAGACACAAGTTGTAAAAATTCTTTCCCAATTTCTCACCTCCCTCTTGATCTTGGTTACATTGACTTTGTTTGTACAGAAGCTTTTCAATTAAATGTAATCAAAATTATCCATTTTGCATTTTATAATGCTCTCTAATTCTTATTTGGTCCTAAAGTCTTCCCCTCTCCACAAATCTGTCAGGTAAACTATTCCTTGTTTTCCCAATTTGCTTATAGTATCATCCTTTACACCTAGATCATGCACCCATTTAGACTTGATTTTGGTATATGGTGTTAGATAGTGATCTATGCCCAGTTTCTGCCATACTGTATTCCATTTTTCCCAGCAGTTTTTGTCAAATACTGCATTCTTATCCCAAAAACTGGGGTCTTTGGGTTTATCACACAATAGATTACTATATTCATTAACTGCTGGGTCTCCTGCACCTAATCTATTCCATTGATCCACTACTCTACACATCTGCCAGTACCAAGCAGTTTTGATGACTGCTGCTGTATAATATAGATTAAGATCTGACATAGCTAGTCCACCTTCCCTAGGGTTTCTTTTCATTAATTCCCTTGATATTCTGGACTGTTTGTTTTTCCAAATAAATTTTGTTATTATTTTGTCTAACTCTAGAAAGTAGTTTTTTGGTAAATTGATTGATATGGCACTAAATATATAGTTTACTTTGGGTAAAATTGTCATTTTTATTATATTAGCTCGACCCAGCCATGAGCAATTGATATTTTTCCAACTATTTAGATCTGATTTTATTTGTGTGAGAAGTGTTTTGTAGTTGTGATCATATAGATTCTGGGTTTGTTTGGTTTTTTTTTAAATAAATGCTTTATTAACTTCTGTTTTACATCATTCATTTCCGCCAGATTTTGAGTTACAATCATTTTCCCCCCATTATTCCCCTACACAACCTCCCAGAACAGTAATCCCACAAGATATCACTTCCTCAAATCTGCTCTCTCCCCTACCTTCTCCCATACCCCCATCGACTTTTCCATTAGAGGAAGGTGAGTCTTTGCATCCCAATGCCTGCACATCTTATCTCCCTATTACAAGCAAAAGAGTATTAATAATAGTATTTATATATATTTGAAACATTTAATGTTATGACCTCAAATTTCAGATCCATTTCCTTCCTCCCTTGTCATCCATTCCCTCTTGGGAGATAAGAAATTCAGTATATGTTGTACATGTCTAGCTATGCAAAACATTATCATAGTAGATATATTGTACAAGGCTGCTTATAATTCCCTCCCACTCATCCCACCCCCGACCTGGTCCATTCCCTACATGATCCTGTCCCTCTTTTATGGTGGGTACTTCCAACCTCCCCTCACCCCAAGGATGCCCTCCCATCCATCATCCCTCCTCCCATCCCCCTTCCCCCTCTCCTGCTGCAGGTTGAGATATCCCATTTAGTTTGTATGTCATTTTCTCCCTGAACCAAATTCAATGTGAATGTGGTTTTGCCCTTTTAGCCTTCCTTATTCTCCCCCTCTTTTGCAACCACTTCCCCTTGCTTCTTCTGCATGGGATAGTTTACACTACCCTGTCTCTCCCCATCTCCTCTTGCCACTTTCCTCTCTCACCTCATAATTTCATCCCTTGAGTATTCTCCCTTCCCAACAAATTCAACTTATGCCTTCTATCCATATATAACTGTAACCATATACACACACATTCACATATGTATTCATATGACCACACCCCCTTCTTCCATTATTTTCATAGTGAGAAAGATATCATCAGTCACAGTTATTGCTTTCCATATAGGAATGTAAATAGTTCAACTTTGATAAGTTCCTTTTGATTTCTTTTCCCTGATTACCTTCTCAGGCATCTCTTCCTTCTTGTGTCTGGATGTCAAATTTTCTATTCGATTCTGGTTTTTTCCTCAAGAATGCTTGAAAGTCCTCTATTCCACTGAATGACCATATTTTCCCCTAAAACAAAATACTCAGTTTTGCTGGGTAGGTGACCCGTGGGTTCATTCCCATTTCTTTTACTCTGGAATATCATATTCCATGCCCTTCGATCCCTCAGTGTAGAAGCTGCCAGGTCCTGGGCTATTCTGATTGTGTTTCCACAATATTGAAATTGTTTCTTCCTGGCTGCTTGGAGTATTTTCTCCTTGATCTGGGGATTCTGGAACCTGGCTATAATATTCCTGGGAGTTTTCTTTTGGGGATCTTTTTCAGGAGGTGATTGGTAGATTCTTTCAACCTCTATTTTGCCCTCTGGGTCTAAAACATCAGGGCAATTTTCCTTGAGAATTTCTTTAAGGATGATTTCTAGGTTCTTTCTTTGATCATGGCTTTCAGGTAGTCCAATAATTATTAAATTATCTCTCCTGGATCTATTTTCCAGGTCAGTGGTTTTTCCCATGAGATATTTCACATTGCCTTCTAATCTTTCATTTGTTTGGATCTGGTTAACAGCATCTTGATTTCTCATAAAGTCATTAGCTTCCATTTGCTCCAGTCTAACTCTGAAGGAATGAATCTCCTCAGTGAACTTTTGAGATTCTTTTTCCATCTGGCAAATTCGACTTTTTAGGGCATTCTTCTCCTCATTGCCCTTTTGGGCCTCCTTTGCCATTTGAGTTAGTCTATTTAAGGTGTTGTTTTCTTCAGTCAGGCTGTTGACCCTCATTTCATACTTTTCCTGCATCTTTCTCATTTCTCTTTCCAATTTTTCCTCCACTTCTCTTATTTGATTTTTAAAGTCCTTCTTAAGGTCCTCTATGGCCTGCAACCCACTCATGGTTTCCCCTGGGGCTTTTGGAGCAGGACTTCTGACCTCACAGTCCTTTTCCTGCTCTATGCCCCCAAAATAGGAGTTTAGGGTTGCATTTTTCTGTTTCCTTTGCCTTGGCATGTTGCCACTTAATTACTTGACTTTTGGGCTTATTGCCACACTATGGCTTTAAGGGCAGATAGAGGAATTTTTGTCCCGAACCGTGTGGGGGGCAACTTCCGTTTCTGGCAAGCTGTAAACCCACCCACGACTTCCACCCTAGATCACAATCCAGATCCAGGGAGGTTAAAGCAAGAGCGATTACCCCCAAGACTGATCGCTGGATCTCCCTACAAATTTGCAGGCTGGGAGCGGGAGCTGCCTCTGAAAACTACAAAATGGCGTTTGTCCTCAGTGGCTTCTAGCCCCCAGGGGAGGGAGCCAACGCATTCCCTAATACCAGTCCCAAAGTCCATAGGACACTAACCTCTTACTTTGTCCTAGGGAAGTCTATGTTGATAATTCTGGAGTCGCCACAGCTCCTGGTGTTCTGGGGTTCCTCCAGCTGGCTGCTGGCCCTGCCGCCCTGGGGCTAAAACCTCGGCTCATGCGGACCTGGGCTCAGCTCGGCTCCTGCGCTCTGCGCGCTGCGTGCTGCCAGGTCCCAGACCTCTGCGCTGGTCCTTCCTGCAGGGCTGCTGGGCTGTTCTCAGTGGGAGGTTAGCTTCCCTGTGTCGTTCTGTGGGTGCTGGGGCTCCAGAAGTTGTTCAGAGTCCCCTTTTACATAGTTTGGGCGGAATCTGGGGGCAGAGTGGCTTGGATGAGCTGTTTCTACTCCACCATCTTGGCTCCGCCCCCCTCTGGGTTTGTTTTGGCAAGTAGATTCCCAAATATTTTATAATGTCTACAATGACTTTAAATGGGATTTCTCTTTCTATCTCTTGCTGTTGAGTTTCATTATAGATGTACAGGAATGCTGAAGGTTTATGTGGGTTTATTTTATATCCTGAAACTTTGCCAAATTTATTTATTGTCTCAAGTAGTTTTTTACTTGATTCTCTAGGATTCTCTAAGTATATCATCTGCGAAGAGTGATAGCTTGGTCACTTCTTTGCCTAATTTGATTCCTTTGATTTCTTTTTCTTCTCTAATTGTTACTGCTAGTGTTTCTAGTACCAGATTGAAAAAGCGGGGTGATAGTAGACACCCTTGTTTCACTCCTGATCTTATTGGAAAGGCTTCTAGTTTATCCCCGTTGCATATGATACTTGCTGATGGTTTTAAATAGATGCTATCAACTATTTTAAGGAAGGCTCCATTTATTCCTATACTTTCTAGCGTTTTTAATAGGAATGGATGTTGTACTTTGTCAAAAGCCTTTTCTGCATCTATTGAGATGATCATGTGGTTTCTGCTAGTTTTATTGTTGATATGCTCAATTATATTGATGGTTTTCCTAATATTAAACCATCCTTGCATTCCTGGAATGAATCCTACCTGATCAGAGTGTGTTATTTTTGTGATAAGTTGTTGGAGTCTTTTGGCTAATATTTTATTTAGAATTTTTGCATCTAAATTCATGAGGGAAATTGGTCTATAATTTTCTTTCTCTGTTTTATCTCTTCCTGATTTAGGAATCAGTACCATATTTGTGTCATAGAAAGAGTTTAGTAGGACTCCTTCTTCACTAATTTTCCCAAATAGTTTGTAGAGTATTGGAATCAATTGTTCCTTAAATATTTGATAGAATTCACTAGTGAACCCATCAGGCCCTGGAGATTTTTTCCTAGGGAGTTCATTGATGGATTGTTTGATTTCTTTTTCTGAGATGGGGTTATTTAGGTAATTCACTTCCTCTTCAGTTAATCTCGGCAACTTGTTATTTTGTAAATATTCATCCATTTCACTAAGATTGTCATATTTATGTGCATACAATTGGGAAAAATAATTCCTCATTATTTTTTTTATTTCCTCTTCATTAGAGGTAGATTCACCATTTTTATTTTTGATACTCATAATTTGGTTTTCTTCTTTCTTTTTTTTATCATATTGACTAAGGGTCTATCAATTTTGTTGATTTTTTCATAAAATCAGCTCTTAGTTTTATTTATTAATTCAATAGTTTTCTTAATTTCAACTTTATTAATCTCTCCTTTGGTTTTCAATATTTCTAATTCAGTACTAATTGGGGATTTTCAATTTGTTCTTTTTCTAGCTTTTTCAATTGTATGTCCAATTCATTGACCTCCCTTCTCTCTGCCTTAATTAAGTATGCACTCAGGAATATAAAACTTCCCCTGAGAACTGCCTTTAGTGCATCCCTCAAATTTTGGTATGTGGTCTCATTATTATCATTCTCTTGAATGAAATACTGATTGTATCTATAATTTCTTGTTTGACCCATCCATTCTTTAGGATTAAATTGTTTAATTTCTAATTAGTTTTTAGCCTATCTTTCCATGGCCCTTTATTGCATATAATTTTTATTGCATCATGATCTGAGAATGATGCATTTAATATTTATGCCTTTTTGCACTGGACCGTGAGGTTTTTATGCCCTAGTCCATGGTCTATTTTTGAGTATGTAACATGCACTGCTGAGAAAGTAAATTCCTTTTTACCCCCATTCAGTTTTCTCCAGAGATCCATCATACCTAGTCTCTCTAAGATTCTATTCACCTCCTTAACTTCTTTCTTGTTTATTCTGAGGTTAGATTTATCGAGTTCAGAGAGGGGGAGATTAAGGTCCCCCACTAGTATAGTTTTGCTATCTATTTCTTCCTCTAATTCCTTTAACTTCTCCTCTAGGAATTTGGATGCTATACCACTTAGTGCATATATATTAAGTAGTGATATTGCTTCATTCTCGATGGTGCCTTTTAGTAGGATATAGTTTCCTCCCTTATCTCTTTTAATTAGATCTATTTTTGCTTTTGCCTTATCTGAGATAAGTATTGCTACCCCTGCTTTTTTTTACTTTAGCTGAGGCATAATAAATTTTACTCCAACCTTTTACCTTTACCCTGTGGGTATCCCTTTGTTTCAAATGTGTTTCTTGTAGAAAGTATATTGTAGGATTATGGTTTTTAATCCATTCTGCTAACTGCCTCTATTTTATGGGAGAGTTCATCCCATTCACATTCACAGTAATGATGACTATCTGTCTCTTCCTCTCCATCCTATTCCCTCCCCTGTTTATGTTTTTGTTTCTTCCTTCTCCCTTCCCCTCCTTGAAGTTTTCCCTTTTGACCACCCCCTCCCTCAGTGTTCCCACCCAGTGATCCCCCTTCTTAACCTACCCTCTCCCCTTACTACTGTTTCCCTCCCTTCTAATCCTCCCCTTTAGTCTCCTCCTTTTCACCCCCCCTTACCCTTCCACTG